>BPLQ01000371.1:0-600000 GCA_021605075.1 Caerostris darwini | reverse complement strand
CATAACAGTTTCGATCGCCTAGATTTATATTTTATTCAAGCCTTTCATCTATTTTTTAGATTTAATATTTATAATTATTTAAGGGACTTTAATTTTTAATTTAAATTTCATTTCAAGAATAGCTGGAATACATTTTTAATTCTAAAATATGTTTTAGAGGAAAAAAATTTAGCGAATTATGATATGTTAATTACACATTTATATTTTTGCAGGAATTCATTTTATTAAATGTTAAGGCAATGCATATTTTTAATATAAATTCAAACTTATATTAAAAAAAATGCATAAATTAAATAAAATTTTAAAAAAATGTAAGATATATGGTAAAACATTTTTTTTTATTATTTGATGTATCTTTTTTATTAATTTTTACAGGTTATTTCAAGTTAAATAAAATATTCTTTTAAAAGTACCCCGATATTACAACTACTATTCATTCAACAGTTATGTAAAAGGGAATTTGTTATATCCATAAAATATTAATAAACTGATTTTTAAATAAATATAAAAAAACGTAACTTAAATGTTTTATAAATTATAATTAAAGTAACCATATTTTCAATTGTGTTATTGGAAAAATATTAATTTATTACACATTAGTTTTAGAGGAGGGGAATTGATGGCCATCGCTCTGGCACAAGTTTTGGGTTCAACCCCCGGAGGTGCCATGGATGTTTGTAGTGTTTTGGAATTCACTTTAAACCATATTTCCCAGTGTAATAGGATCACAGAGCGTTATGAGGATAGTGTTTCTCGCGTCCGTAACATATCTTCAAGCTACACGTGCCCCCCGGGTAGTGCTAAATGAGTAACAGCGATGCAGTCCTTACTTATGGTATAAAGATTAACTCTCTCTGTATTGCCAGCTGCATTAGGACAACAACAACATTAGTTTTAGAAAATATAATTTAATATTATTATTTATTTTTTAATAATTTATTTTACTAACAAAATACCTATTATTAACTAAATAAACGAATTTTTAAGACTAAAAAATGAATATATCCTCAAATTTGAAGTATTAAACCAGTTTTAATTATAATATTCTTTGTAATGTGCTCTATATTTAACTTTAAAGTAATATTTTTAATGGTTTTTCAACGAAAATTATTATTTCAAAAAAAAAAAAAAAAAAAATGGCATCTTAATAAGATAAAAAAAAATTTCAATTTTGCGTGAATCAATAGTAATCACAATTTTGTGATTTTTATTTATTAATAAACTCTAACACCAATTGTCATTATTTTTGTTTCAATCCTTTCTTTATTTTAAAAAGTAACGAAATAGTCTTTTTTTTTTATCTTTAATTGCGTCAGTCATTTCACAAACAAAAACCTTCTTTCATGGAAACCCCGACTACATTTAAACAAAAAAAAAAAAAAAAAAAACAGAATTCAAGAAATGAGATTTATCTCTGTGTGGAATGCACTAAGCCGTTAATCTGTTGCTCCCTCTCGTTTCTTTGGCTTTGAAGTTCGGACAACTACGAGAAATAAAAGAAAGACAATCTTCTTTCTTTTAAGCTTCGAACAACGAAACATCAATTCGTTTTGGAAAAGAACTCGCAGCGGCTCCGTGTGGTGGCGCTGTCACAGGATCAGGTCCAAGGTAACTGCGAGCAGACGATTTCCTCAGCATCACAAACGATTTTGCTTCCCTTCGCCTCAGTTTCAGTCGCGGAAGAGCATGGTTACGGTTATAAATAAACTCGAATCCTAGATGGAGCGAGTTCCTGAACGGATCGAAGGTTCAGAGATATGAACAAAGCCTCATTCATTACCTCGGAAATTATGCAAAAAGGAAAAAGATTTTAAATTGCATTCGATTTGCTGGAGTCGTGTCGTTCTGTTTGGTGAATTAAAAAGGAATATTTTTTTTTGGAATAAAATAATTTCGAAGATAAAAATGCTACAATTCTAATTATTAGAATTGTCAAGAATAAATGAGAATATGTAATTTTGAGTGCATGAAAAAATTTTGTGCATAAAGAAAAAAAAAATATGTGCACTGTCTTTTGCTGGAAATATAAATGTGTTAATAAATGAAATTGTTAATTATATTTGAAAATTAACTAATTTTGATATTGGTTTATAATTGTCTCCAATGCATCTATTATGTGATAAATATCTGGTATAAAAATTTTGGAATATTCACTGGACTGTTGAAAACGAAGGATTATTATTGACACTTGTTGATTCAAGTTCAAAAAATTCTTTACAATACATGCTATTACTTTAAATGTTCATTTACCTCTGTTGAATATAGTGTTTTTATGCTTAAATTGAGAAAAAACTCTTAACTTAAATTGAAACAAATTATTGCAAAACAAATTTTAGTATTTGAAACTATTCAGAAAAGTGTGGATCGTTATTTGTGCATACAGAAATAATATAGATATTCGAATTCATAAACGACATTTGGGTCTTATGATTCCTTACAAAAGTAAACTGTTGCATCCTAGGAGAGAACTGGATATTTAATACTACCGTTTCCATGATAGATATAAATAAGATGCTATTAAATAACAAGTAAGTACTTTTCTTGAAGTTTGAGTGGTTATGCTAATTTATCAATGCACTCCCTTTCATAAAAATATTATTTTTAAATAAATAAATATATTAAATTATTTATGAATAAATTTTAATAAAAGAGATATTGCAAAATTTTAGATAAATCAATATTTTTATTGAACAAATATATTAATAACAATATTTATTGCATTTAAAACAACTTGAATGTCTTTCATTGCTTTTATAATTTCTTTAACTTGATTACAAATTCGTACTATATAATGCAGTAAAACGTAAAATTGTGCCAAAAAGAGTTTAATTTTCTATTTAAAAGTTAAAGGATTTGTATTCTATATGTATAGATTTTTATCAGTTGTATGAATATGATGAAAATATCTTTGTTGCCAATGTATTCTTACGAAATATCTTCTAGTTTTTACCAAATATAAAACTTGGAGTATAGAGTAACTTTAATTTTTATAGTATATATTCATGAGAAAAATCTGAACATATTTTCCAAACAATAAAACTTCTGTTCTTGATCAAATATTTAAAAGAAATAAAAGTGATAAACATCGGATATTTGTCAGCTAACTTTTCAAGCCGTAATCTTTCCACAATCCCTTTTTATCGCTGGATTAACTGAAGTGTTTAGCAAATAAAACGGCAATGTCATCCCCTAAATTACAAAGTGAAGATCACCAAACGATCATCACCGGTGACTCTCCATCTCTGGAAGAGGAAACTTCCCTCTCTGAAATTTGTGGATTCTGCAATTTGCCCAAAAGACCCGAGAAACTGCTTTTGGGTGCTGACTTGTCAAGTTTGTGCAAGTGTCCTAGTGCCTCGGAGTCGAATGATCCCAACATTCGACTGGGGACTGTCCCTTCCAGTGCTTTCAGAAGATCCCCATCTCCTCGGCCATCCCTCATCCCACCCCCGGATCGTCCTGGGGGTCTTTTGGGACAGACGTCAGACGCCGGAAAATTAGAGATCGTCAGTATCCGGGAGAAGCATGGTGAATTCCGGAAAGCTATACCTCATATGCCGATTGTAGTGGCCGTTATATTGTGCCTGATGAACGTCCTGTTACCTGGAACGGGTAAGTACAGTCTTATCCTATGTTTAATTTTATAGGGGATATCCTATGTAATATTTTATTGGGGATCTTAATAAATATACAAATTGATATATATTAAAGATATATATTTATGTATCTTTAGTAAAATTCTAAAGCATCACGAAATTGTTGATACACAAAATTCAGAAATATCTAAAAAAAATTTTTTTTTTAAATTTCAGAAATAATTAAATTATTGTTTGCTAAATGTCAGAAAGAACTGCCAATACTTCATTAAACAATAATTTAAATATTTCTCAAATTTCTTTTTAAAAAATTATGAATAAAATACCATTTTTGTATTCCTTTTAGTGTGTGATTTTTGCAAGTGAATACTCTGATTTTATAATTTCTTTAAGCTGAAATCTGATGTAATTCGCTGATTAATTAAAATATATAAGGTATATAAAAACCAATATAAATTTTACAGTTACGATTTACAGTTTTATCGTATGTTTAATTATATTGTTATTAACCAGATTCTAAAGCATCATGAAAGGTTGACATTCAAAATGGGTTTGCTAAATGTCAGAAAAGAATTATTAATATTTCACTAAATAATAAGCTAAATATTTTTGAAATTCTTAAAAAAAAAGATTAAAATACCGTTTTAGTATCCTTTAGTGTGTGATTTTTACAAGTGAATACTTTGATTTTATAATTTTTTTTTAAAATTGAAATCTGAAGAAATTCGTTATAAACATATAAAAATATAAAACTATATAAAACATATAAAATATGTATAAATAATTTAAAAAATTTATTGATGGTAATGTGCAATGATGATAATGATTGTAAACGATTTTAAAAAAATGTAAAGGAAAAAATTAAATCTTTCCCTCCGCTTATCATAGTAGAAAACACACTTTTTAAAAATATGTTGGTGTTGTTTAACATTACTTGAAAGATGTAATTAAAAAGAGTTTTAAGGAAAAAAAAACACCAGGTTTTTACAAAATTGATAGATTTAAAACAACGTTAAAATTGATAATACCTTTTTAAAGAAAATTAAAAATTTAGTTTAAAAATTAATAGTAACAATTAATAGTCATTTTTAAAAATTAATAGTTTTAATTTTTTAGACAAATCGGTCAAACATTTGTTCAAACCGATAGTTAGACAATGACATAAAATTCTTTTTCAAACATTTAAGAAAGATGAAAGGTTCTGGATAAAATATTAAAATAATATTAAAATAAATAAAATAAAAATAAAATTTATATTATATATATATATCCGAACGTTTTATATTATATATTTAATATTTATTTTATGCAATACAAAATAATCTTGGGAAAGGATGCAACAAAATTTATCTCATTCAATCCGAGAATACTTTGCACATTTGTTGACATTTTAACCCCTTGAGAAAATCTTTTAAAACTTTTTCTGTATGTTCTATATCCTATATATATAGTAATTCAGGGGAATTAATTGGGAAAGCTTTAGGCAAATAAAACATATAATGCACTGTTTTGCGCATGTAGGTGGTGGTTGAGAAACATTAGTCAGTTGCAAAAAAAGAGATTTTATACATTCAATGCATGCCATTCTATACATTCTACTAGACTGTTACGAGTTCGAATATCTCTTTAGAATAGTGTTTTGGATCTTAATATTTTAAAAATCTATTAAGTTATTCTTTATATAATAAAGCTTAAAACTGAGTAAAAAATACTTTAAGTTTGCAAAAAAAGAGGAAACAAAATTAGAAACTTTGTAAAATCTTAACTTCAGAATTGCACTAACATTCCACTAACTTCAGTTTGCTCTACTACTAGGTAAGGGCCTACAGAATCAAAAATGAATGCAAAATTGATTTTTATTTTTATTTTCTCAATACCACTGTTGAGGAAGCGTACTTCCTCCTTTCCAATCATCCATTCAATCCTCGCAAGTGCGCTCGCATGCGAGATGGGGCTCTTTCAAATGCACCAGATATTTCCAACTAGATAAGAAGGAAATCAAATGCTGCACCTTCCAAAAAAAAAGAATTCCAGTATTTCTTTTCAAATATCATGCATCCTACGTTAAGATTTACTTCGAAATTTAAGCTCGCATGGCCACCTTTTAGTAAGATTTATTTGGATGAGTGGAGCTCATCTTAATTCTTAGTTCTCTGTCAGAATAGTTAGAGAGATTTTTACTTGCTGATACAGATTTTATTTTTTTCAATTTAAATTTAATAGAGATCTTTTCAGTTATATAAATTCGTCAGTGGTTTCATGGCGTAACTAAGGGGTTTACTAAAGCAAGTTTAAATTTTTTTAATTACTACTGCCCCAAAAAGTAAGACCAATTATTTAATTATTCTTCCAAATTTATTTCATGGCCTTCAAATTAATCCCTTCCGGACACAATGCACTTATGCCAACTTTTTTTCCAATTCTCGATGCACGCTACAAAGTCATCGGCAAGAATGGCCTTCAAAGGCGGTGTGATTCACGTTGAATCTCTTCAAACGGTGTTCCCGGAGTGGTCTTTTGAGTTTAGGGAATAGCCAGAAGTCGTACGGTGTGATTACGGTGGTTGGGGGAACGTTTACCGCAAACGAAAATTGAATACAAGTTCTTTGCTCAAGAAATTCAGACATTTAAAAAATCGCCAGAATCCGTTTTAGCGTCTCACAAAGCCAAGCGTAACTGAAACACTAATGGATATTTTGACGTCAAATTTCACATAGATGTCAAGGACAGTGGCAGCAACCGAGAAAAAAAAAACAAAATTGAAATTCCCAAAGTCGCGGGAATTTTAAATTGAAAATGGGTCTTACTTTTTGGAAACAGTAGTATAATAAACAAATTTTTTAAAATATTTTAAAGTCCAGCAATTTAATAAAAAATGGTTTCAAAGCATCTTTCAAGCCCCACTCTTGTTAATATGTAGGATTTTTCAACTTCATATCAGTTGGCGGCATCCATTGCAGTGCCTTTGTCATAAAAGGAGGTTATTGTGACGTGTAAGGGAACAGCTATGAAAATATTTTCTCTCTTTTTTTTCAAAGAATTTCCTCCTCGATACACGAAAATGCGATTGTTTCCTTTAAAAATTCTCCTAATATATATCCTTCCTTTACCACCTGTCGGTGGATTGTTGTTAGTGCACACAAACCTGACACGCGACCCACGGAGATTAAACCCACCCCTTCCAAAAATGTGCTGAAAAAGTATGGAATGAAAAAATTACATTTATGAATGATGCTCAGAATGAATTTGTCCGTATAGTATGAAAATAAAAAAAATCATTATACATTGCATATTATGTTGCTACATTACATTTCATATAAAACAAAACATTTATTATTCGTAGTATTGATAATATATTCATTTAAAACATATTATACATGTCATATTATACAAATTAAAAGAAAAGAATTAAAAAAGAAGTGAAAAAAAGTAAAAGCAATGTTACGTTACAAAAAAATGATTAAAACATGAATTAATTAATTATTACAATGATCTTTTACTTCAAAATTAGGTGAGGTTAATATATGACAATTTAAAATCTAACAATAATCTGAGCCTTTTTCTTTGAAAGCAGTGTAAGACCAATTTTGAAAAAAAGTTAATGAATGATAACAAGGAATGCAATCTGCTATGAGGTTTTTATCTATAAGCAGTTTTCCAAAAAAATTCTTCAAAATGTTCATAATTTTGTCAATATAAATTTACTTAATTAATGAAATTATAAATATAATTAATTACTTTTAAAGGGGTGTAAGTCTACCTTCCGCAAAGACATACTTTTTATTTCAAAAATTTCTCTACTTTATTTTATATGTGTGTGGCAACACTGTTAATGACGTAAAGAATTTCGTTCGTTCATTAGAAATGTGTTGTTTGTTACTGAATCATCGTCAAACGAGAACTCCATAGCTAGTGTAGAAATCGCTATTAGTAGTGGATTCTATTTGTTCACCATATATACTGCTGTATAAAAACTTCATTTGATGAAAATGAGTTTAAAACACTAGATTTATCCCCCAGACGAGGAAGACAACGAAAATGTGAAAATATAATACTAGCACCTTTATATCGTCATGCTAGACCCACCAAATCATAAAAATTCAATGACATTATATTCTTCCAATATATTATGACTAGTTTCGAAAACTTTCCCATAATGATAGAAATTAAAAATGATACCTATTAACATAAAGATGCAATTAAAGTAATTAAAAATGGCATTACCTGAAAAATATTGAAATAAAGCTTTTAATATTTTGTTTTTTGTTTGACATATTTAATAGAAATTTCGTAAAAAAAATTGGTTTGATTCAATTGAAATACCATGTTTAATATTTAATAAATGCATGATTTTCCCAATTTTGTCAGCTTTGAAAATGGTACAAGTCCATTTGAAGGCATGCAAATTATAAATTTCTTGCAACTAATATTTTAAAAACGATACCATTATAAACTTAAATCATTTTAATAAAATGAGCATATTTGTCATATCTTTCAAATACAAACCCTTAAATATGAAAATATTTATAAAATAATATTTAGTAATTTCTTTAGTTATTGTGATCATGATTTCATATAAGTTAAAAAATGAAATACTTACATTTCACAAAACCTTCATTTAACTAAAACTTATTAATATTCTTTATATCAACGAAAATTAAAGATTACCATTAAATTTTTTTCTTTAAGTCATATTGTTTTTCTTATCCATCAATTATATTTGATATTGTATTTTTAACTAATACAGATCGTAAAAAGAAGTTGATCTAGATTGTTTATAGAATTGTTATTAGATAATTAAAGTGAATTTTTGTAATAAATATCAATAACAGACTCTGTATACGTTAGGGTAAATATAATGTTGTTTGAATCAATATATAAACAATTACGAAAACGAATAATGTTATATTTTTATGTATTTAAGCATAGCAAAAAAAAACTTATCTTTTTATTAATATATTTAACCGTAAAATAAAAAAAAACCTTTTTGCTTAAATTCCTTATTTTGTTGAAAATTCTAGGAAATTCTTCGACGCTGCAGATGACACCTGTCTTTAAGTTACAGGTGAATGATATAAGACTTTTAGAAGAAAAATTTCCCATTAGGGTTTGTGTCAAAGTATTTCTTGATGTGAAAAAAGTAAGACCTACATGAAAAATGAAGAGTCAAAGAAATGAGAGAAATCAAATTCTGAATTTGATGTCTTCTTGGAAAAGAGTTAACTTTTTTTTCAGTAATATCGTTTAATTATCATTTTTTTAGCTTATTTTTAGAGTTTCCAAGTTGGAGCGAAATTGACACTTCGTTCGTGACAATGTCATTTTGAAAGGTTAAACTATCAAAAAATATCAAAAGGTATTACATAGAAGTACCTAGAAATATCACTTTATTTTTCCATGAAAATATTTAATAGTACTGAAATATAGTTATAAATATAATTTTTATTTCAACCATTTAATCGACCACCCAATCCGTTGCTCAGTGGCAACGTGTGTCGCTGGTGAGCATTAGGGCACTACTACTACTACAACACACCACACCACTGTGCCCAGAGCTGAGTTGCCCCTTTACAATTTGGGAATAATGTGAGTGAGAAGTCTGATTGGGCTCTGTGTCGCTGTACGGTCACATGAGTTCGGGACCTACGGTTTAAAGTGTATTCCTACGTTTACTTACCTTCCTACGGTAGTATCATGTGCCTTCGGGCTAGCCGAATTACTTATTCTGACTTACCTTCCTACGGTTTAAAGTGTATTCCAAACCACTACAAATATCCATGGCGCCGCCGGGATTCACAGGTCCTCAAACCTGTAGCACCAAGCTCTCACAACCGAAAGTTGTGATACCGAACTTCAGACCGCTTGTCACTCGGCCATCATGCCCCTGAGCATTAGGGTAGAGGTTCCATCCGCTGCCTGCTTTGTTGTAAACACTGTTTCAAAAAACGAGAAGTATCGATGGCGTTTGGATATTCAGCATCTTGCCTCGTGAGTCAGACTGCCTAAGGGGAGTTTTGCACGTTTTCTCCCATTCGATACTACGCAAATGCGGGTTTGTTCCCCTTAAAAAGTGCTCCCGGAAGGCACTGTCCTCCTTATTCAGCAACACGGAGAAAATCTACCTACGGATGATCCATCAAAACAGAAGGTGCTGCTACCCTTCCCTCTTTCCATGAGATTCACGGACTTGGTCTAGATATTGCTGTCGACCAAGTGGGATAAGGGGAAAAAGTGTAGGATTAGTATTTTAATGTTTTCAATGTGTTTCGGAATTTAAAAAACATTAAATGTGTAATATTATTTTTATTTTAAGGAGTTAATAAGAAAATTTAATGAGATAACAAAGAGCAAACTTCCCCAAGTTGACATCTAGAGGCCATGCCTCCTTTCTGTATCATTTAGCCCAATAGGAGAACTTCCAGCTTGCAATCATGTAGTGTCTGTTTCCAAAAAATGCGGATGTTTTATGTTTGGCAATTAAATGTCGAGTTTCAAATCAAGCTTATTTAATTCGGAATATTCCTTATTTTTTCTAACATCGGTGAACCTCGCATTCCACTGACGTATTTCTCGAATTGGCCACCGATGGGTAATGAGAGGAGGACACTACCTTCCAGGAGGACTTTTAGAGGTAATTGCTCGGTATGTATCGCATGGGAAAAAATTACCGAAGGAAGCTAATTATCGATCTAATATCCTAGAATTAATATCCTATAATGGCCATTGAGTATCCACATTTTTAAATGCAGTAGCTGCAACAAACGCCATTAAAGAATTCGAACACCAGCCCCTCCTACACTTAAGCTATACATGCTATCCGTTGGATAACGAGACGGTTAAATATTTATATAAATTGTTGACTTTATTCTATCAAGTAGCAAAACACTTAAGATATATTAAACAAAATAATAAAACCGATTGAATTTTTTTATTATTTACATAAAAATATCAGAAAACATTTGGGTCTGTCGTTTTCCATGAAATCTCATTACAGGTTTTCCCAAGGATAATGATTTCTTTTCCAAACAACTTTATAAAGTAATGCGTTATAAATGTGAATGATTTTCCCTTTCAAATTCTATTAAGTTTGATTTATACCTGAGAGTTTTCCTACCACATTTTGAAAGAAGCCTGCTTTGTTTCCCTTCAAATTTGTTTTCTAACTTACATCATTAATAATTTCCAAGCCTGCTACTACTTCTAAATTTTATAAAAAAAAAAAATTTTGTGGTTGCATTTGAGGTATCGTAAATCACCCTTGAGTTCTTTTTTCTTCTTTTATTTAAAACTCTTTATCTTTCAGTTTCAATTTAATTGTTGAAAAATAGAAAATTAAATTATTCTCCTTTTGACTTTTCAATGGATGGAGAAATAATACATTGCGGAATATTTGTTTTTAGCCTGAAACTTAACTTTGAGCATTCAATATATATATATATATATACTTATTTAATTTTTCATTTGCATAATGAAATGGCCGGTTTACATGCTTGGTAACTGGTTTGAACCCATTTTTCTTTTCAATAGCATTTTGGCTTAGTTTGAATCAGACGTCAAGTTCGTTGTTGTACATATTTGTATGCCCTACTCGTGGCAACGTGTGACGCTGGTGAGCGGTAGGGCTAAGATGCAATTCGCTGACCGCGAAGTTGTTGGCACTGTTTCAAAAAATGAGGACACTTGTTGGCATTTGTGATGGTCCGCATTGTGCCACGTCAATCGGACTATCTGGTGGGAGTTTCCCGGGTTTTCTCCCATACGATTCTTCCCTAGTTTAGAAACTCAACAGAGTAAAGTACTAGATGATTTCGGCTATATATAACGTTGTTTAAACATATGGCTTTACTTTAATTATAACCAATTAGTTATTTATATAAATATAGTTAACTTTTTAACATATGTGTTAAAAATACAGTCATTTGGTTTCTTCCATCCGATACGCATATGTGAGGTAGTTCCCCCCTAAAAGTCCTCCCGAAGTCACTGTCCTCCTTCTTCAGCGACTCGGTGCCAAGTTATCCACGGAACCAAGCTAAGTCCATCACAACAGAAGCTGCAAATTTCCCTCCATCCATGAGTAGATTACTCATCGGATGTTCGTCCCTCACTTGTCGATGTTACTGTGGACAAAGTGGGATAGGAACCAACAACTTATTTCTATTATAATTCTTTTTTGTGCAAGTTGGGCAACCATATTGTAACTGGGTGTGGTTAGGTTGAGATACTGGAGGCACAGGTTGAAGAACTCGCAGCTTTTTTGACAAACGCACAAACAATTAGAGACATACACTATTTAACACATTTAAAGACAGATAATTACAGATTCGTAGAAGGACTCCATTTCTCAGCCGAAAACTCGATACTCAGATACGTGCAGAATTCGCGAAATATACTTCCTCTCCGGATGAGAGTCTGTAGGCTAATTGGCTACTTCTCCCGAAAACCACATGGAGCGATCTTGTCAGCGCGTAGGGGGATGTATGGTTACAATGACAAATTATTGTCTAACTTAGTCTATGATATTTTATTTAATAAAAATTTAGTTTATTTTAAAGTACTACACATTGAGAAATAGAATTATTATCGGGATAAATTGAATTTTAATAATGGCTATTGTTTTTTGGTATATAAATGAAATTAAAAATATTTTTCAAGGACGCTATAATTAAAAGAATATCTATACAAAATATAACATTGTTTAATAAATTTTTTCTTTTACTAATTCTAAATAAAATGCTTTCATTTAATCATTGAGAAATGAACTTCATTGTTTAAATTCAGTTAAGAATATTAATTTGAAAATTGAAATAATTAGAAAAATATAATTTTATTTATAATAAGCAAATTTATATATTGATAAGAAATATTGAAAGATAAAATAAATTAATTAAAAAAATTGATAATAATTATATTATAACCTTTATAAACCTTTTTAACAAAGTAAAATTAAATGTTGTTGAAAATAATTATCTAAATAAATTTATTATAAAGCTTTTACTATTTGTTATTAAAATTAAAAATTACATTTTTATAAAATTTTTTAACATAGGTATAATATTATGATTACCATATACTATAAAATATTTTAAAGTTTTTGCACCGCCATTTTCATAAAATTTTAAAATTTCTAATTTATTATTATAAATGCGTTTGAATTTTCTGACAGTATAGATTGGTATTTTTAAAATTATTATCACCTTTTTTATTCTAAAAAATTGTTAACGAAAATATAAGCGGCGAAATCTAAAAAAAAAAAAAAAAAAAAAAAAAAAAAATGATAAGCATAAACAACAAAATTACCGAAAAAGGATCAAAATCTAAGCATTAATAAAACAAAATGCTAAACGAAAACAACAACAACAAAATAGTAATAACAATCTTTGCATAAAAAACATAACACATAATTATGCTTTCAAAAAACTTTTCCAGATTTCTTTATTCGTTTTTCCTAACAAAAATTATTTTTTTTATATGCGAGTAATTTTTAAAAATGAAAAATAAAAGATTTTCTTTATTAATATTTTTTATATTTATCATTATTATCTGAGATTAGAGAACAAAGGTCACATTTTAATTCTGCTAATTTTTGTAAATAATAACTTATTTATTCTAATTTGCATTTTCTAATTAGTATGTACGCATGCAGTTTCAGTAATAAATTATTTGTTTTTTATTTTTTAACTGGCGTAGTTTGTATAATCGTTTTTTTTTAACTGGCATATGTTGTATAATCGTTTGTTTTCTAATAAATCGTTTGTTTTTTTATTTTTTAATTGGCATATTTTGTGGCAATACGAAAAATATTTTTATTTATTCCGATTTTCAAAACAGAAGGGAAAAAAGAAAAAAAAAACAATATTCTGCATTTCAAAACATGCAAATCCTCAATGGAGGATATTTAAACACTTTTTTAATTATATTTATTCCTAATAAATAAATAGAGAGCATTGCGTGCAGCTGCTAATTGGAATGCAAAATAAGTTCTGAATCGTTTAGAAAAAATATCGTTATCTCTTTAAACAAGTAATAAGAATACTACTTGCTAATGCTGTTTTTTTCTATTTCCAGTACAAACAATTATTTCTAACATATTCAAATAATAAAGGCAAATTAATGCATATGATTCTGAATTTCTTTTATTGATAAAGCACTTAAAAAGTGGAAATTAATTAATAACTTTTATGTTTCTGGTGTGTTTGCAAACATCTTTATTCTTTATTGGAATAAATTTATTGTACTTATTAAGCAAAAAGAAATTCCCTCAAAATATTGAAAACTCAAACAAATGGTTAAAAATAAGATATGCATATTCGAATTTTTAATTTAACTTATTTTATTTATTTATTTTAATTATATATATTTATATTTTAAATTAAAAAAAAATTTTTTAATTTAACAGTTTTGTTAAAAAATATTCTAAGATAGTACTAATTTTAATTAAGAATTTTTATTAAATTATTAAGCTGTTTTTCATCAATATATATCTTAAAAAGGTGACGATTTCTCATGAAAATAATTAATAAAATAATTTGATTAATTTCTAATTACTGTAGTTTAATTAAATTACTTATTTTTAAGATGGTGGAAATGAAATAATTTTAATGATTATAAAAATCATTGATTGAATTTAAATTTAACAAAAAGTTTAAAAACGTTTCACTTCATCATCATCCTTGGCACAACAGCCTCATGGTGGGTCAACGCCGTCTGCCTCCTCGTAGATTTCTGCAGAGTATCTATATATATATATATATATACACTATCTGGAAGAAAGTGACGGGACACCCCTCGAAAAGTAGAAAAGTCGACAATACAGCTGACACATGTGCAATAATAGGTATCTCGTGTCAGCCATATCCTATAAATACTCTGTGGAGTCGACTAGAGTTGTTTTTTGTCAAGATGCCGCCACGGGAAGAGTTGTCTGAGTTCGAGAAAGGTGTGTTGGCTGGATTGCATCTTGCCAAGGTGTCAATTAGGGAGATATCCCGTCTCCGTAACTGCTCAAAATAAACTGTAGCACGTGTTGTGTGTCGCTACAAGACTGAGGGACACTGTCAGAACAAACCCCGAAGTGGACGACCTACAGTTCTCACCAGCAGGGACCGGCGGGTGCTCGGCAGGGAGATTCGAAGTAACCGTCAAACATCCATGGATAACATCGCTAATGAGTTTAGACAAGCCACAGGTGTGGCCGTTTCAACCAAGACTCTTCGTATCGAGGCCCATAAGTTAGGTTACACTGGACGTTCGGCGGCCCATAAGCCTTTGATTACGAAAACCAACGAGAAAGTGCGCCTTCGATGGGCCAAAGACCACCGTACTTGAACTCTGGATGACTGGAAACGCGTCCTTTGTAGTGACGAGTCACGATTTGCCATTTTCCGTTCCGATGGACGTGTTTGGGTATGGTGTTTACCAGGAGAACGCCTTTACGCCTTTTGCCCAAGTGTGTCGTGCCAACTGTAAAGTTTGGTGGAGGAGGATTGATGGTATGGGCCTGTTTCTCCTGGTATGGTGCTGGCCCACTGGTGAAGGTTGATGGTGCGATGAATGCCGATAGATAGTGATATTCACGACAATCATGTCCTTCCTACCTACGGTATGCAACGTACGGTATGGATAATTACTGGTATCAAGACGACAACGCAACATGCCATGTTGCAAGGAGGACTCTTGATTGGTATGTGAACAACAACGTTAAACGCATGGAGTGGCCGGCGCAGAGCCCTGATCTTAACCCAATTGAACATCTCTGGGGCGAATTCGACCGTCGGTTGAGGGCCTGCACCCCACTCCCCAAAAGCAAGCCTGAACTATGGAACTTCCTGTTAAACATTAGGAAGAAAATTCCTCTTGCCACTATGGCTAATTTAGTGGAAAGCATACCCAGAAGGGTTGCAGCTGTGATCGCAGCCAAAGGAGGCCCTACCTCCTATTAATTTTGATAAATATGGGTTTATGTCGTTATAGTGTCGTGTCCCGTCACTTTCTTCGACATAGTGTATATATATATATATATATATATATATATACGGGTTAGGGTTGTCAGCCTTACACCAAACTCTCTACAGTCATATTAGATCGGGACGTATGGTTTAAAGTGGATTCCGAACCACTACAAGCATCCATGGCACAGCTGGGACACGAAGACGAAACCTGGGGCACCGAGCGCCAGAGAGTTTTTACTAAGTATTTTTAAAATATTGTCATGCTTACATATATTATAGAATATTTGGGAGATATTAATAAGTACAACAGCCTTTAAAGTATTAACATTTTACATGATTATTTGACATTTAAAATAATACACGAAGGAATTTTTCAAATAGGCTTCAAGATCAATTTTATAAATTTGTGTATTTAATGAATTATGGATAGTAACAATAATTTGACAATTTAACATAATTCGATTTGGGAATTATATTTAAGAATTAAATATATGTGAAATTCTATAAATATTCGATGGGCATTTTACAGACATAATCAATCATTTCCAAACGCTTTGTTTTTATATATTTGGCTAGACATCATAATGCTTTATAAATTCGATATTTAGAAAAATATATAAAAGTTGAAATAGAAAACGACTTAACGCACACTTTGTATTTTGGCGCAATGCCCAAAAATTGCAAGACATAATAAAAATATGAGATAATATTTTGCTATATAATATTTATTTATATATATTTTTTTTGCGATAAGAATTTTTAAAGGTAAAAAAACAAGTAATATAAAAAAAAAAAAAATTTATAAAGTCAATCCCTCCTTTTTTTTTTTCACTCTATTGCAGAAAGTCCTTTATAAATAATTTTCATTCATTTTTTTAAGTTTGTCTGGCGCCATCTATTGTTAGATATATGCAACTTAAATCTAAAAAAAAAAACTAAAATTAATGAATTAAATTTAATGAATGAATTAAATTTAATGAATGAATTAATATTTGAAAAAAACTGTATTAACATCCAGTGTCATCCACTGCAAGTTAAAAAAAATGTATTTGAACTGGAGTGGATGAATAAAAAGTATTTTAGGAACGATTGAAAATTTGAATTAGGTATATATAGGGAGAGTGTGAGCTAATAGAAGGAATTGAAAAAAGCACCTATAAGAAAAGAAGTATATTTTTATGCTGAGTTCTAGATTAACTTAATCTAATTAATTTTGCTCTTAATTTTAACACGTGATCGTGAATTTTATTTTATGAACGTAAATTTGTGATCATCAATTTGATTTACATTTAAAAATGAATATCACTGTAATGTAACATTTTTTCCAAGGGAAGAATTGTGGCATTTCGTTTCAAGGACAGAGGGTATATTTTTTAACCAGCATATATTAGCAACTTATCACTCAAATTTGAAAGTAGATAAGCAGTATTGTGGATATTTATATTACATTAAATTAGTGTTTTGTATTAATGAGAACAACCTGTCATTCGAATCTGACAGCAGATAATCAGTGTCATGGATAATGAGATATCATGAAATTAGCGACTGGTATGTGCGGCCTTCACAGGTCAAAGCAATTCCAGATGGAATATGGCTTACACCATGAATTGTTCCATCGGTATTGATGATAGACCATGGACTGAAGAAGTGTCGACACCAATGAGAAGTGAGGAACCCCGTGACAGATTTTTTTAAAGGAAGAAAAAAGGGAATTCTGCGAAGAGTCTCCCAAAAAAAGTATTTTCTTCTAAGTGCCTGAATAGGCTGGTGTTTCCGTTTTATTTTTCAAAGGGAGCCCCTAGTGGTTTCGTGTATCACGCCGTGTAAAAATTAAAGTCTGCTGCAGATCACGTGTTTTAGATTCGTCGTAGACTGCAGAACACTGAATATCTCCGTCAGATGCACTGCATTTCTGTATTTAATTCATATCTTTAATTTTCATTTCCTTGTAAATACATTTCTGTATTTATAAATAATGCTTGTAAATAAAATGTATAATCTTCCCATGATCCGCAAAGTGGCCTTCTTCTTGAAGCCGTTATAGGTCTAGTACAAGCCGAGACGTTACAGTACTGTTGCTGTTTTTAAAAATTAATTTTCATTCAGAAAAAATAATTAACTAAAACATTAATCCAGCCACCTTTGAAACGTTACACTATTAAAAATAATTTATTTAAAAAAATAAATTTTAAGTTAATTTTTTGTTTGTTTTCTCAATGAAAAAAGACATTATTTACTGAAAAAAGTGAATAAAAAATTCAATTGTAATAATAAAACGGAAAAATCTTTTGCATCACGAAAAAAAAAATAATAAATAAATAAAATATAAATGAATCTTTTGTGGAATAAAATAAAAAAATTAAATCCTTGATTCTTTTGTAGAATATTAACAATAATTCAAAAAATAAATTACAAAATAAATAAATAAATAAAAAATAAAAGTTTAAAAAAAACTCGTTTGGCAAATGACTTCAACTTTCGTTTAAAAAAAAATCTATTTCTTGAACTTCTGGTGATATATCGTAGATTTATTTGCTGAAATTTTAGGATGATAAATAATTTTTGAATGATAAGGTTTGGAAAAAAAATTGAAAATTGATGATGATTTTCAAAGGACTTATTTTATGCTCTTAAAGATGTCAAAAAACATCATCTCGCAAATGTCCATCTTTTTTTTCTTGTTCTTAATAAAAGATTGAATTTTTTTGTAACTTCATCTTTTTTGTTTCTGTGATTTATTTTACACTTGAAACAGTGAATCTAAACTGAACGAAAGAATTTTATACATCATTAATAGTATTTACTCAATAAGATCGAATTAAAAACACATTTTAGGAGAAGATTATTTTATCTGTTTGTATATTTTCTTTTTTGGGTGCAGAAAATTTTCATTGGGAAATACATCTGGTCAAAAAATAATGATATTTAAAAAAACTACGATTAACTTTAAAATTTTTCGTTAAACAACCTGTTTTTAAAGTCTCCAATAGAATTGTAATTTAATTTCGGTATTATTTTATGTCAATATATATATATATATAATTTGCGTATAAAATATATAAAATTAAAAAATAATTGTAATATAAAAATATATATTTATGTTATAGCTATAATATTTTTTTTACATTTGAACATTTTTCTTAATAAGAAATAGAGCAATTGGTTAACATTAAGAAGTCAAAATCAAATTGCAAAAGAAATATTTTTGATTTTTATATGAAATATTGTTTTGTAGTTCAGCTTCGCGACATCAGTGAGCTTCGTGTTCCATTGACATATATGAATTTTTTGACATATATTCATATATAAAAATATTAAAATTATTAACATATTATGTATTATATCATTAGGTTACCAATTTACTTATATACATTTTTTCTTATTGTTAATATTGAACTTGCAAAACATACTGGTTTTATATATTGAACTTTCTAAATAATTGGTTTAATTAAGGAGTGGCCAATCCGCAGCCCGCCTTGAATATGTTTCCGGCCAGTGAGGTTTATCACACTTTTACAAAATATATTTATTTTATAATGGGCAAAGTAGTGAAAACGAATGTATTAAAAAATACATTATGTGTGTATTCATATATTCAAAAATTAACTTTGATTTTAAAATAATATTCTTGCGAATATAGGACAGATATTGCCTGTTTTGTTTACGAGTTTACAGTTACTTACGAATTTACAGAATAATTAAACTATATTCTGCGAAATCATGATGCACGTGAATCTTGGAACATTTAATATAACAGGTTCTATGTTTCACTTTAAGTGACTTCAGTGACCATCAATAGATACACATAGTTGATTGTTAATAGCTGAGCAAACCAGACTCTTAGTCCATGTTGTTAGCACTTTTGGTTCAACTTACTCTTGCGAATATTTTTTTTCAAAAATGAAATTGACCGAACACAAAACACACTCAATCGTAACGGACGAACACATATTACGATGTGTAAATACCCAAATCGATTTGCTAAAGCTAAGTGAAGAAACAATTATCGCACAGTGGAGAAACTCATTATCGCACTAGTAAAATAAATATTTTTCAATGATTACATTTTTTTTTATTTCGTTTATATTTATATCTTTATTATATTTCCTTTTTAGTGTTCTATATTTGTTTACAATGTGCATTTAGTATCATTATTATTATATTATCTATGCTATTAATAACTTAATGTGTTTCAATTTTTCATTCCAAAAAATGTCTATAGTGGTTCCAGTTCTAATATGGGGATATATAAATTTATATGCGGCCCTCGGAGTTAGGATGCATTTCTAAAGTGGCCCTCAAGATCATTTGGGTTGGCCACTCCTAGTTTAATACTTACTTGATGTAGCTACGATTTACGAAACATTGATTTATGATAGATCTATCGTAACGTAATTGTAATTGTTGCCCAGTCCACGAATACAGTAATCCAGTCAATTCGCATAGCAGTTGTTCCTGAATGCAATGTGTTTCCTCTAAGAGAGATATTGAGGGAAGTTGATTGTTGAACTATTAATAAATGGGCGATTCCAATAACACTCCAAGCACATAACTTTAATGTACTGGTACTATACATTGGTGTTAGAGAGACGGATACTAGGTTCTATTAGAATGAACGCAAAGGTGCTATCTATAGCTAGATCACTAGCTATAGATAGATGCAAAGGTGCTTGCAAAGGTGCTATGCAAAGGTGCTATCATATTCAAACAAAAGTTAACTTTTAGAATTTACTTTAATATTCTAAACTTAAATTTAACTTGGATATGAAATATGTTAGAATTTGAAAATGGTAAAACAGACTTTTTAAATTGCATTAACTTTATTTAAAAAGTTAAGTATATGAAAACAATATGTTTTGCAAGTTCAATATCAACAAGAAACCCGACTCGTCAGCTAGCATGCAGAAGGGCTTAGTCACTGCTTTCAAAAACGAGAAAATCCCGAATCTTCTCGCATGTATGAGAACGTATGTAATGTGTTTCGCATCAATATTTAGGTATTTATTCGATGACATGAATTTTAATTGCATCCCTAATTATGATTACTTTGTCCAATGAGGATAAATACATGGGTATGATTATGGATAAAAAAAACTACCTTTCTGTCCACATGTTAAACATATTAAGAAAAAGTTTAAGTTTTGTATTCGCTACTCGCTCATTAAACGAGATTTTCCCCTCTCTAGTGAAAATAAACTACTAATCTACAAGTCCCACATGCGTCCTATTATCACATATACTTGACCAGTTTGGGATTCTGCTACTAAAACTAAAATTAATAGAATGAAGAAAATAAAAATATTAGGAAATTTAAGTATTAAAAATGCAACTAACTCCCTGGCACTACTACTACACCGCACCACATCACTGTGCCTAGAGCTGAGTTGCTCCTATACAGTTTGGGAAGGATGTGGGTGAGAAGAAGTCTGTTTGGGCTCCGTGACGCTCAACGGTCATATGAGACGGGGACCTACGGCTTGAAGTGCATTCCAAACCACTACAAACATCCCTAGGCACCGACGGGACTCGAACCCGAAACCTTTGGTACCGCGAGCCAGAACGCTAGCCACTCGTCTATCAGGCCCCAACTCCATGGCACTTCAGTCCATGTTAGACCATGACCACCAGCCTACTGACAGATTCTTAGACATAAGATGTTTTCTTTTTGCGGAGGGGGGGTTGTTCTGCCCTATGCCCAACAGTCATATTAGACCAAGATCTAATCTAACTATAGAGCGCTGAATGTAGGGCTAATAACTCTTGGTCCACCATGGGGCTGTTGCGGAAATGAAGAAGAAATATAGAAAACATTCTCTTACGGCGTTCTGTATAACAGTAATTTTATTTATTTATTTTTTGTAAATCTTACATATGAGTGAGGAATAATCTCGGGACAAGACCTCTGACATTATGATTAATTATTTTCCACATCATGCAGATTATTAAGATATCATACGAAAAACAACGCATCTACTAAATAATTCTTGTTTCGTAAAATTGAAAAGAGGAAATTAAATTTTCCTTTCCTTTAAAGAGTACATTTACAGAAAGCTAATTCAATTTTATGAATACTGATTTTGAAGATATAGTTTTGGGTTTTCTTCTTCTTGTCTCAAATGCGTTTCCTGAAGGTGAAAACAATGCGTTTTTTGATTGGATTACTTTCCATTCTTTTCGCCCGCAGACCTCGCGGCACTCTCTATCTTCCTGTTCTCAAGACTGTTTCTTAGGAAAGGTAATTAATAGGATTATTGATTTTCCACTACGCTTAAAAGCGCGCTTCGAAATAACTTATGCAGTATTTATTTACGTAAATAAAAAAGGAGTTGTATTTCAATGTAAATGCATTCATGTTATACAGTAGTTTAATTTTAATTGAAGTCCGTTATATAGCTTCATGCGTAATGATAATTTAAATTATCTTTTAATCATATTCAAATGCTTACTGTTTAACAATGAACGAAGCTGTCTTGAGCCTAAAAAGTCTTTCCATTTTTTAAAATCTTTGATTGAATAAATATGAATTTGGAATAGAAGTATTTATCATCATCAGTGGCGTAACAGCCCCATAGTAAGTCAAAGTCAACTGCCTATTGGCAGATTTTGAGACAGGAGAAGTTAGGGTTATTAGCCCTACGCCTAACGCTCTAAGATCATATTGGACCGGTACCTACGGCTTAAAGTGGATTCCGAATCACTACAAACATCCATGGTGCCGTCGGAACTCGAACCTGAAACCTGTGGCACCGAGCGCCAGAGAAGTAAGTATTAAAAATGTAACTAACTCCCTGCACTACATCACACTCCCTGCACATTCATGTTAGACCATGACCGCTAGACTACTGGCAGATTCCGAGACAGAAGATGGTTTCTTTTTGCAGGGTGGGATTGTCATCCCTACTCCCAACAGTCATATAAGACCAGGACATAATCTAACCGTAAAGCGTTGCATGTAGGGCTAAAATGTTTCGGTCCACCATGGGGCTGTTTCGGCAATGAAGAAGTAAGTCTAAGAAATATAGAAAACATTATCTTACTGCATTCTATATAGCACTAATTTTATTTATTTATTTTTTGCAAATCTTTCATATGAGTGAGGAAAAATCTCGGGTCAAAAGACCTCTGGCATTAGAATTAATTATTTTCCACATTATGCAGATTATTAAGATGTCATACGAAAAACAATGCATCCAACTAAATAATTCTTGTTTCATAAAATTGAAAAGAGGAAATTAAATTTTCATTTCCTTTTAAAGAGTAAGTTTGCAGAAAGCTAATTCAATTTTATGAATGCTGATTTTGAGTGAGGAGATTTGGGTTTTCTTCATGTCTCGTATGCATTTCCTGAGGGTGCAAACAATACGTTTTTCGATGGGATCACTTTTCCATTCTTTTCATCCGCAGAGCTCACGGCGGTCTCTCTTCCTGTTCTCAGACTGTTTCTTAGGAAAAGTAATTAATAGGATTATTGATTTGCCACTGTGAGCTTTGAAATAACTTATGCAGTATTTATTTACGTGAATCAAAAAGGAGTCACATTTCAATGTATGTACATTCATGTTATACAGTAATTTAATTTAATTGAAATCCTTTATAAAGCTGTGTGTGCAATATTAATTTAAATGATTTTTTATCATATTAGAATGTCTCCGGTTAACTATCAATGAAGCTACCCTCAGAACCCAAAAAGTCTTTCCATTTTCTTTGTCTTTGGTTGATTAAATATGAATATTGAATAGATGTAGTAATCATCATCATCATCAGTGGCGCAACAGCCCCATGGTAGGTCAAGACCATCTGCCTACTGGCAGATTTCGAAACTGGAGATGTTATCTTTTTTACAGGGTAGGGTTGTCAGAAGTACGCCTAATGCTCTATGATCATACTAGGTCGCAACCTATGGTTTACAGTGGATTCCAAACCACGAAAAACATCCATGGCACAGCCGGGACTCGAACGCGAAACCTGTGGCACCGAGCGCCAGAGAGAAGTAGTTATACATTGGTTTAATTCAGTGATTCTCAGACTATACAAACCTGAAGGGTATGTTAAAAGGAAGGTCAACGCATTTCATAATGCATTTTGTATAATTTTTAAGATCTTATGTAAATCAAGTACTGTAAAAAATAACATGGATCAAAATTTTTGATAAATACAAACTTTAATTATTATTCTTACCCCATTACCCCATTAGGCCTACGAAACATGAGTTTCTTTTTTTTGATGGGGTAGAATTGTCAGCCCTACGCCCTGCTCTCTGCGCTCATATTA
Source organism: Caerostris darwini (assembly GCA_021605075.1). Classification (NCBI taxonomy): domain Eukaryota; kingdom Metazoa; phylum Arthropoda; class Arachnida; order Araneae; family Araneidae; genus Caerostris; species Caerostris darwini. The sequence goes on along the minus strand of BPLQ01000371.1, from coordinate 576,182 downwards.
GACCGAGATCTACGGTTTCAAAGTGGATTCCGTACCACTACAAACATCCAGGGCATCGCCAGCCAGACGACACCCAAATTACCCCTAAATGTCCCACCCGGAAATCACTGCTTTACCCTCAACACCTTAAAGAAGAACACGTCTTGGTAAACATGTGGCACACAGATGTTCCCCACTTTCAACTGGTAGGAAACTAAATTTAAACTAAAACTAGGTTAAGAAATTAAGTTGTCAATGAAATATGGTTTTCTCTAAATAATAATCTTTTTTAACTCACAACTTACGTAATCTATATCAAACAAGTAAACTCCCTGGTACTATAGTTCCTGCTGGACCATATCTATCTATTGTTTATTGGCAGATTCCCAAACAGTAGATGTTTTCTTTTCACGGGATAGGGTTATCACGTCTATGACCAACAGTCATATTAGACCGGAGCCTAAGGTTTAAAGTGAATTCCGGACCACTACAAATATCCTTGTCACCGTCGTGACTCGAGCCCAAAATCTGTGATACCGAGCGCCAGAGCAATAACCATTCGGACATCAGCCCTAACTTTAATTATTATTAGCTTTAAAATTACTAATATTAAGACTATGATTTGTAAAAAAACTAATGACTTTAAATCCAAAACTCTAAGTTACTTTTAATTTTGCATTTATGTGATAGAGGGTTTTGTTCAAAGTTGTTCGGTTTGGTAAATTTATTGGTACATTTGATTAATAATTGATTTGATAATTCATTGGGTACATTTTATTAGGCAAAAATTCCCTAATAATGTCGAAAAAACTTTTTCATTCTACATTACACGAAAAACAATTCTGAAATACCAAAAAATCACTTCATTAATGGCATTAAGGTATTTGCATATTTATAAAATGAATTATTAAATATTTATGGTTAACATTTGTTGTATTTCAATTCTATGACTACGAACAATAAACTTTTAAATTTGAGTTAAAATCCCAGCAATTATTACATTTCTAAAATAAAATAAATTGAAAATATTACCTGTCGCTACTATATTTTCAAACTGCGGTTTAATAATGAAAAAATTAAGCAATGACACAATTTTTCTTTTATTCAAAAATCCGCGATAGCAAAAAAGGTTGATTATTAGTAGTCTGTATGGTTTGTCGCTCTACGGATATTTTTTTTGCACACTTTAGGCTAATTAGACCGGCACCTGCAATTTAAAGTGGATTCTGAACTAGTAACAAATATCTATACCACAGCCAGGATTCGAACCTGAAGTCTGTGTTACACATGCCAGAGCACGCTAGCCAATTGGCCATCAGGCCGCTGTTAGGAATTTAACTTTAATATTATTAAGGCCTTTTTATGTAACTTATTTTCTACAATTTTTTGTATTTTCAATATCATTTATGCATGATTGTCATATTGTACACATTTTAAATTAGCACAGTTGTTATTTTATATCGTTTCCTGCTTTTAAATTATTTAAAAAAAGCAGTATTTATTGAAAATTAATTCTGACTGAAGATTAAGTATGAACCAGATAGTTAATAATCGACTATTTAATGAATATGGCTAATAATGGTTGGCTGTCTAATATATATATGGCTATGTTGGCTGTCTAGTATGTCTATGGCTTTGTTGGCTGTCTAGTATGTCTATGGCTATTTTGGCTGTCTAGTATGTCTCTGGCTATGTTGGCTGTCTAATATATATATATATGGCTATGTTGGCTGTCTAATTATATATATATGGCTATGTTGGCTGTCTAATTATATGTATGGCTATGTTGGCTGTCTAATTATATCTATGTCTATGTTGGCTGTCTAGTATGTCTATGGCTATGTTGGCTGTCTAGTATGTCTATGGCTATTTTGGCTGCCTATTATGTCTATGGCTATGTTGGCTGCCTATTATGTCTATGGCTATGTTGGCTATCTAGTGGCTGTCTAATACTACATTATAAAATATTTGTGGTATAAAACACTAAAGAAATAATGTATAGGCTTTATAAGATTTTCAACTTATATTTTCCCGACTATAGAAATAGCAGTTTAAATTTGAAAATTAAACATCACATTTTTTTCTATAATCGACTGTATCGTATATTCTTCTTAATAATCTTTAAATAATTTATTTAACGCTTTTCTTGCTGTGGCATGAACCACTTTCTGAGCTTTATTTCATGTAAGCTACTTTAATTTTAATTGCAAAAGACATAATTTTTTAATAACGTTAATGTGTTTGCAATCTTATTTTAACATTTATGAAAACAACGCTACACTTTTACAACCGTCTAAAATCATAGTCCTGATGATATAATTACAAAAATGACTGCCATTAGTAAATTTCAATTTACTAATGTTGGTCTGCTTATTAACAATGCGAAAAGCACTTAAAATAATCTAGATGACTGTTGTTAAGTTTCAAACATAGGTACAGGTAACAGGCTGTTGTAGGTATTTATGCAAAAAATATTTAAAAAAAAAAATTTAAAAACTGAAAGCGGTGGGATTTCTTATTTAGAAATGCATTCATCTTGTACTGCTGAAACGACGGCAATATGCAATATATGTTTGTATTTTATCTATTTTTACTTTAATTAAAAAAAAAAAAGGTACTGAGGTTTTGGAATATCAGTACTTATTTCATATAACATACCTGTAAAGTATACAATTATACATCATGATAATATTCTATATGCAGGACATATTTTCTGAACTAAAAAAAAGTCGAAATCAACATGAATTTTCATATAATTACGTTCGATTTTTTAATTCTCAGATGCGTTTCTGTGCTAAATAGAGAAATTTGTCATGTGCACTGACGTGTAATTTGTCTTTCATTTGTAACAAATATTAGCATAAATTATATTATATATAAATGTATATAATAATATATTTAATACGGATCCGATTGCCGAGGACTCTGGTGTTAGGCGCTACAGGTTTCGAGTTCGAGTCCCGGTGGTGCCATGGATGTTTGTTTGGTATGTCGTTCTACGGTCATTTTGTGTACACAAGGCCTAAACAGACCGGGACCTACAATTTAAAGTGGATTCCATTGAAAAACACCCATGCCAACGCCAGTATTCGCACTTGAAGCCTGTGATACCGAAGACCAGAGAGCTAGCCAATTGGCCATTAAGCAGCCTTACTTGCAGTGGTACGAAAGCCACTTTAAACTGTACATTCTGGTCTAATTTGACAGTAAAGCATTGCGAGTAGGTATAGCAACCCTATTCCGTAAAAAGGAAAAACATTTATTCTCCCGAAATCTGCCAGTAGGCAGACGATAGACGTAGGCAGACCCCCATATGACTGTTGCGCTAAAGAAGAAGAAGAATATATTTCTTATATAAATTATATTATATTATATATTTAACACTTGCATTGGTAAAATAAATTTATAAAAATTTGCGTTCTTAGATATTTCAATAATGGTCTAAAAAAATTAATAATGATATTAATTTTTGTAAATATTCATAGAAGTGTATTTTACATCCATTCAAGAATTAATTTTTTAACCTGCCAAAAAAAATTTACTCGGTGCATGATTTTAATTCTATACCTGAACAATCTTTTTAATTGAAAAAACGTGCAAGTACCAAAATTTTGTGTTTTTGTTCAAAATGAATATTTTAAAATCTTGTGTAGTTTTTTTACAAAGGCAACACTTTAGATTAAAATTTATATGAAAATTTTCTACCTTAGCCTTTTTGCTAAAATTTAATTTAAACATATTATGTGGAAAATATATGCAAGTGTACAATTTAATCATTAAATAAAAATGGAGATTAATATATTCTTAATCTAATCAATAAAACTCTTTTAGTTTAACTATTTCTTAATGAAAAAAAAACCCAGTTCTTTTTCAGTTCATTAAATTATTAGTAAATGTTAATGTCAAAAAAAGATCTCAACAAAAAACATATTAATAACAATAATGCAATTAACATTAAACAGATATTGGGACTTAGTATTATTTAATATATCTGACTTTCGTTTTCCACAGAAGTAATTATCATTACTGAATTATTAAAAACATGAATGCAAATGATTAATTTATTCATACAATAACAGGGAACGTTTGGGGTTGAAAACGAAAAATTAATTATGCATATCGACACTTATTGAATGTGTTATATATGAGCTTAACGCATTCACAAAATTGTACAATGGGAAATAAAGTGGTAAAGTTAATGCAAATTGGTTTTCTATTATATTTCTCTTATGTTATAAATTCTTTTTCTTTTAATGAAAAAAAAATAATGAGCAGACCTGATATCGATTGAAATGAATTTATTGCGACATATTTGATTAATTAATGCTATTTTTTAATAACAAAACCATGATTAAAAATGGGTTGCATGAAACATTTTTTTCCGACAGTTTCAGAGCTAACAGTAAGAATTAAACTCATTAAAAATATTGCTGCAGTAAATCTATTGTATAAACATTATTTATAATGCAACAAAATATTTTTGTTGCAAAAAAAAATAGCATTAAAATTTTTGTTTTATGAAATTTATTACATTTGAAGAAGAAATAAATTAAATATAAAACATTTAATGTATAACTCAAGTTATCGAAGAATGAAAAGACTCAATCAATATAACTATATGTATGTATGTATGTAAATACATGTATATATATATATGTAAATACATGTATATATATATATGTAAATACATGTGTATATATGTAAATACATGTATATATATATGTAAATACATGTATATATATATATGTAAATACATGTATATATATATGTAAATACATGTGTATATATGTAAATACATGTATATATATATGTAAATACATGTGTATATATGTAAATACATGTATGTATATATGTAAATACATGTGTATATATGTAAATGCATGTATGTATATATATGTGTATATGCATTTATATATGTATGTGAATGTATCAATGTATGTATATATGCAAATGCGTGTATGTATATATGCAAATGCGTGAAAAAGTCATGGTATACCTCTTAATATCGTGTCGGCCCTCCTTTCGCCCTGCGAAGTGCAGCAACTCGACGTGGCATGGACTCAACAAGTCGTAGGAAGTCTTCTGCAGGAATATTGAGCCATGCTGTCTCGATAGACGTCCATAATTGTGAAAGCGTTGATGGTGCAGGATTTTGGGCACGAACAGACCTCTCGATGATGTCCCATAAATGCTCGATGGGATTCATGTCGGGCGATCTAGGTGGCCAGATCATTCGTTGGAATTGTCCAGAATGTTCTTCAAACCAATCGCGAACAGTTGTGGTCCGGTGACATGGCGCATTGTCATCCATAAAAATCCCATCGTTATTTGGGTACATGAAGTCCATGAATGGCTGCAAGTGATCTCCAAGTAGCTGAACATAAGCATTTCCAGTCAATGTTCGGTCCAGTCGCACCAGAGGACCAAGTCCATGCCATGAAAAAACAGCCCACACCATTACGGAGCCACCACCAGCTTGAACAGTGCCTTGCTGACAGTTTGGGTCCATGGCTTCGTGGGGTCTGCGCCACACTCGAACCCTACCATCAGCTCTTACCAACTGAAATCGTGACTCATCGGACCAGGCCACGGTTTTCCATTCATCTAGGGACCAGCCGATATGCTCACGTGCCCACGAGAGTGGCTGCAAGCGATGTCGTTCTGTCAGTAAAGGCACTCGAGTCGGTCTTCTGCTGGAATAGGCCAATAAAGCCAAATTTCTCCGCACAGTTCTAACAGACAAGTCCCTTGTACGTCCCACATTGATTTCTGCGGTTATTTGACGCAGTGTTGCTTGTCTGTTAGAATTTACGACTCTTAGCAGACGTCGCTGGACTCGGTCGTTAAGTGCAGGCGGTCGACCACTGCGCTGTCCATGGTGGGATGTTATGCCTGAAATTTCATACTCTCGGCACACTCTTGACACAGTGGATCTGGGAATGTTGAATTCCCTAACGATTTCCGAAATGGCATGACCCATGCGTCTAGCTGCAACTAACATTCCGCGTTCAAAGTCTGTTAATTCCCGTCGTGCGGTCATCATCACGTCAAAACCTCTTCACATGAATAACTTGAACAGAAATGAAAGATCTGCGAAAGCACTGCGCATTTACACCTGTTCTACGCGATGCTACTGCCATCTTAAAATTTGCATATTGCTATCCCATGACTTTTGTCACTTCAGTGTATATTTATATGTGTATATGCATTTATGTATGTATGTGCATGTATTAATGTATGTATATATGTAAATGCGTATATGTATGCACGCATGTATGCATGCACATATATTTCGAAGTCAGTCAATTTTTCCACGGCTTTGGTTCGAAAACGGGACATTTTTGTCCTATGTCGCAGCTCGACATAGACTCCTTGACTTGTTTTTAATATCCTTCGGTTCATTGGAATCTCGAACATTCAGGTACGCGGTGATTTTCTATTTTTTGGTATCATTTCGAGGATATTAGTCTTAGGATTCAAGTGCTTCTTAATTTGAGTAATTTGTAATGCGTATATCAGTATTCCATTATATGCAGTATAGAAGAAATAACTTGGCAGTTGAGCGAACGAGTTGTCTGCTTGATTTCCGCTGAATCTTCTTTTTTTTTTAAATGGTTGCGCTGATGATTGTCACATAGTTCTCATATCAGCTCTAACTGGCTTGTGATTTCCTTTCATATACTCAAATGTTAAACTGTTTTTCCACAAATATTTTCGCACAATTGTCAAACAGTTTACTTTTTATTGAAAAAGATTAATTTAAAATCATAATTATTCTGAAATGAACTATAATTTTAGGATTTTTTTTACTAAAAGTTACTAGTTTTAAATCATCAATCTTATAAAAATAAATGCGTCGATTTTTAAAAGCTTTTGATAAACACGAACTTGATAATTAAATTGAATTAAACAAATCAAACTGAAATCATTCTATGAGCCACATAACATATGATGAAAATAAATAAAAGATATCCTTTTACATGACTATTATATCTTTTTATTACTATTATTCTTATTTATTAGAGACATTTTTAAGACAATGACGCATGTATTTTATATATTTTTGTATAGTTAGATGAATCAAATTGAATGATTAAAACCTGTAACTTAACCCTTTAATGATAAAACTTTTAAATAATAGACTTGTTAGTATTTAAGAGAATAATGCTATTAAGTAAAATAAAATATTTTAATATACATATATACCTTATAAGCGTTAACCTATGAAACTTCAATTAAAATATTATAAAAAAATATTAATTAAGACTAACTCGTTACATTTCCTTAATGAGGGATAAAATATCTCAGAATATTTTCACTTATAACTTTTAATTTTTTGACTCGTGTCACAATGGTATTGTGCGTAGCTAGCGTACATGTTGGGGGTCGGGTTCGAATTCGCTGGCTGCTTCTATTGCAGTCGCTGCTTTAAGAAACGAGCAGACTTGGATGGTGATTGTGACAATGTGTATAACGTTTGTTATAGATCGAAAGACAAGCTATCTGGCCAAAGTCTTTCATGTTTTTTCTCATACGACAAGAAAATGGTTGCATTTACTTTTAAAGTCATTCGCGGAAATCAATGCATTCTATTCATTTCCAGTCAGTGGGCTGCTTGTAGCATACACAAGGTGGAAACGAAGTTCACCGATTTTCAACGGCAACTCATAAATGTTAAGTTGCAAATTTATTTTTTCCTTGATGAAATATGAAATAATAAAACAAACAAAGAAAGCCTTTCTTTTTTTGTCACTATAAAAATTTGATCCCCGGAGAGATTGGACAGAATGCAGTAAAAAAAACCTCCAATCTTAAAATCCTCAGTTGATTAGAAGGTTCTCCGGCTGTCCGGAATAATAATGGATAGGATTGAGAGGAAATTAGGCTGACAGAGAGACCTTTTATTGGCCCTGATCGATATTTCAATTAGTATCCTTCCGGTGATAATTACTTCCGACCATTTTTCGCTGCTCGCAGAAGTTAAATGGAATGACTTGGGGCAAAGGAGGATGATGGAAAAAAAAAGGCCTCGGTCGGAAATAATTTTCTTTCATTTTTGTTGAAACGTCTGTTGAAAACCGAATGAGGCCTAATGATGATGATGAGGCATTTTGATTCATTTGTTGAAAATCGATCAAAAAGTAAAAAGGAAGACAAAAACTGGTAAAGAATTAGAAATCAATTGTTTTGTTGATGAAAAGAGATTCGTTTTTTGAAGTATTGGGTTATAGATTTTCATCTTCATTTAGTTGTGATAAATTCAAAAGTTAAATAATTAAATTTTTTATTGAATTATATTTTAAATAAGGTTTGTTTTTATCTTCCCGTATTAATCTTTTTGTAGCAAGAGTGATTTGTTGGTGAATAGTGTTGAGGTTTCGAATAAATGAAGTTAAATATAAAAACAATATAAATTATGCCGAAAGATAATTGATAACTGAATAATATTTATATAGGAAACGTCATGATAAATCTACAGATATGTTAATCTTTCCGTTCCTCAGGTGGTGTGGTGAATGGTGTTAATTCATATCCGTGGGGTGTTTGCTTCAAATCGTAGTATTAAAATAATATCACAACATAACAGTTGTACCACAATGGAACATGGATAATGTTGAATCTAGTACATATTACATACGTGGTATCAAATGATTGTACATATTACTGTAGTATCAAATGCCGTGAAATCAAAATGCCGATCATGGAATGTTTGTTTCAAATTGTAGTTATAAAATAAAGTCACATCATTACAGTTGCCCTACAATGTAACATGAATAATGTGGAATCTAGTACATAATACATAATTAATATATTGTGATAGTATCAGATGTCCTGAGATCAAAATGCCGATCAAGGGATGTTTGTTTCAAATCGTAGTGTCAAAATAAGTTCACAGTATAATAGTTATCCCACAATGTAACATGGATGATGCTGAATATAGTACATATTACATATGAGATACACCGACGTAGTAGCGAATAATTTGAGATCAAAACGCCTATAGATAGAAAACAGCATCATACGTTTATGTGTATTTTATTGTACTGTTTAATAATGCTCAAGCATATTTGGCAGGAGAGTTCGTAAGATTTATTTGGAAATAAATATTTCGCTATACATATATGCATACATAATTGTGCCTGCACCAAATACATTTAACATATCTTCGATATTTAAATAAAAAATATGTGTATTGTCATTTTAAATGTAAGTGTAATGCCATGTAATAAAATTCCAACTAGTAGTGGTTCTATTTTTAATAATTTTGAAAAATTGTGTACTTCGAAAACTATTTAGATAGCTAAGAACTTAGCTAAGAAGGTCAAGTAAGACGTTTTGACGGTATAAAAATTTGAGGATTTGATTGTATTTTGAGACATCGGCCTAATTTTAATGAATTTTGCGTGAATTTTGGGGCGCACTGTACATTTAAAACGGCTAATATCCACATAAATTTTATCACATTTCCGTTTTGGGATTTGATGACTGTATTAATTATTTCTCCTAGTTTTGTTCTCCTTCCTTTGGAAAAAAAATAAACATGGTTTTCATGCTCATTATTTAATCCCATTTAATGCATGTACTTTAAAAAAAATATTTCCTTCAAACGTAAAATTACTATTTAATTCATTACTTTATTCTTTCATAAAAGTATAAGCATATTCATTTATCCTTATTAATAATTCAGGATCCTTAATTAACTTAACATCGTTTGTTTGTGACTAATCCTCAATGTCCTGCAGTGCGGGACGGACATCTCATGAGTGATCTACTCATGGATAGAGGGAAAGGGGGCAGCTTCTGTTGTAATGGAGCACCCGTAGGTAGAAGTCTGACTTTTTCTCAGTGACGCTCTTACAGTCATATGAGACCGGGACCTATGGCACAAAGTGGATTCCGAACCACTACAAACATCCATGGCACCGCCGGGACTCGAACCCGAAACCTGTGGTACCGAGCGCCAGAACGCTAGCCACTCGACCATTCAGGCCCCTACTTAACCTCGTTAATCCTATTAATCTTTATTTCTATATAAGGAATTTTATGTTTATTGAATTAAATTAAATATAATATTATGTGATATATATCGTATAAACAATTATAAAATCATTAATAAAAGTAACATTTTGATTTAATATTTTATTTGTATTAAAAAAAAAAAGGACAGACTAGTTATTTAGCATCGGAAAATTTGGGTAAATTTAGTGTCACAATTAAAATGTTTTGTAATTTTTGTTATTTTTTTTATTGCTATATATTTTATTTTAATTTTTTTCAACATTCATTTCTTTCTAAACACTTAAGAAAAAACTAAGATAAGGAAATTAACAATTGTAGTGTGCTTACCAGGTCTGGCAGGCTGGGCAACCAGACAATTGGGTTAAGATACTTGAGGCACCGGTTAGAGAACACACAGCTGTATTAACACACGCACAAACCCCACACACATACAATAAGATACATGCAATATTTAATACATTTAAAGACAAATAATTATAGATTAATGGAAAGATTCCACTTCTAAACTAAAAACCCGAAACTCGGATACACACAGGATGTGCAAAATATTCTCCCTCTTCAGGTGAGAGTCTGTTGACCAATTAATACGCAGGGTGGCGTTAAATATATTTCCTCTCCGGCTGAGAAACATAAACTAAATTTTCTGTGCAGAAGCGAGTGGTTATGCTGTGCTTCCTCTTGGGAGAAGTTTCGAGGCCTACTGACTATATCTCGGACTTTTGCCAGTGTGTAGGAAGTACGGTTACACAATAATAAATAAATTTTCCAGGATATACAACATCAAATCATTTTAATTAGTTCACTAAGTTGTAGATTTTGATATGTTTATTAATTAAATGTATTTTGATGTTTCAGGGAAAATTATAAATATGAAATACTTAAATAAAAAAAAATATTGATGGACATTTATTGTTTTTAGTTAAAAACCTTTAGATGTTCACCCAGAAAACATTTTATGAATGAATTTGATAACTTAATTAGGTAAAGTAAACAGGCAAAATAGCGAAATTTGCCAAAAAAGACATGAATAACTAAATGCTACTACATTAATAACTCGTCAAGCAAATGGTGCTTATAATTGATTAAGTATTTGAAGAAACAATTATCGATGCTATTATCTGAGTACAAGAAATAATTATCTGCGTTGCATAAATAAGGACTATTAATAAACCATGTATCTAATAGAAAAAAGTAAGTTAGTAGACAACGTGTAGATCAAAACTCCAAGCATATCCCCAATGTGAGACCATATCGATATAAACTGCTACTCGTTCAGTTGTAAATGACGTTCCGTTCACTTTTTTTAAATGATAATTATAACACATAATAAGACCAATTCGACTCCTAACTATTCATAATAAATTTGTTAATCTATAATAGTGTTAAGGTGCGTTTCCATTGGCAACGCCATGCAAGCATTGACTGTTCAGATTAGCGATCGAGAATGATTGGCAATAGAGATTCGTTTATTCTTCTGTCAATTCCTGTGCTACAGGTTTCGGGTTCGAGTACCGACAGTGTCATGGATTTTGTGATGGTTCGGACTCCACTTTAAGCGTACGTCCAAACCTCCTAAGACCGTACAGCGTCACAGAGCCCAATCAGACTTCTCAACCACATCATTCCCAAACTGTATAGGGACAACTCAGCTCTAGACAGTGATGTGGTGTGGTGTGGTGCAGTAATAATAGTCCTATTAGACCGGAATCTACGTTTTAAAGTGGATTTCGAACCGTTACAAAAGTCCATGGCACTGCCTCAAACACGAAACCTGTGTCACCGAGCGACAGATAATGTAATATTATCTATTTAAAATACATATTGAACTACTTTCAATTCCATTTGTGATCTCTCAAATTATGCAGCCAGATGACCTACTGGCTAGCTCTCTGGTCGTTGGTACCAAAGGCTTCAGGTTCGAATCCTGGCGGTGGCATGGATGTTTGTTGGTAGTTCGGAATCCACGTTAAACTGTAGGTCCCGATCTATTTAGCCTAAAGTGTGCACAAGATGACCGTAGAGTGACAAACCAAACCAGCTCTCACATCATATTTTGAAACCCTATATAATTTATTCGATTTAATGACATTAAAGGAACAACAAACCACCACATTGTTTCTAATATTACCGAATTTCAACATTCTAGAGATAACGATTCTTTGGCAAAAAGATGGACTCATATTTAATGATAACTCAGCCTATCATCTCTTGTTCCATTACGCACATATAATGGATCTGTAGAAAATGCTTTTGCTCAGCGGTTTGAAAAGAATGTGCTATTCTCTTTCATTTCCAGAAAACACTTAATTTTTTTTTAAGTGACGATGGTATTTTGAGATAACATTCTTTGTTAACGCATGGGATTTATCAAACGAAGGAATAAAGCAAATGACAAGGAATGTTTTCAGGCTTGTTTGCACAGTCGTAGAGTGATATTTTAAAGAATGATTTTTTTTTTATGGTTCTGCTGAAAGGCTCGTCTTTTTAGTTAGTATTTTCTTTAAGGTATATTTAATTAGATATAATACTGTGTAAAAAGTAAGACCTATTTTCAATTTAAAATTCCCGGGGCTGTTATGGAATTTCAATCTTTTCTTTTTTAGGTTGCTGGCACTGTCCTTGACATCTGTGTGAAATTTCACATCTAAATATTCATTGGTGTTTGAGTTGCGCTTGGCTTTGTGGACAATCAGAAAATAATTGGTATTTTTGAGGCACAGTAATTCACAACATTTTTGTGGTTAGTAGAATTAAAGTTTTTTTTTCTTCTAAAGCAGCTGGAAAATAGACCGCGATCTTCACCATAAGGGCTGCACCGATGTTACTCACTTTGCATTACCCAGGGGGGGGGCGTGTAACTTAATGGTAAGCCCCGGACGCGGAGTAGCAATGCCCCCGCAACACTCTACGATCCTATTAGGACCGGGACCTACGGCTTAGAGTGGATTCCGAACCACTGCAAACACCCATGGCAATGGCCGGGATTTGAACCCGATACCTGTGGTACCGAACGCCAGAGCGCTGGCCATTTGACCATCAGGTCCCTAGTAGATTTAAAGTATGTTAATATATAGAATAGAATAGATTAATAAATTTTTGTTCGGGATTACAAGTTTAATGTCATGAACAACTAATGTCTGAGGTCCTTGGTATTTTGTAATAGATGAAATAAATTAACAAATCTACAGTGTAGCGTACAGGCTAACAATCAGAATGTAATTGGGTATGATGAGTTGAGATATTTGAGGCCCACATTCAAGAACTCACAACTTTATTCACACACGCACAAATACCAAACACGTACAGTTAGAGACATACACTATTTAACGCAATTAAAGACGTATAATTATAGATTCGTGGAAGAATTCCACTTCTAAACCGAAAATCTGAAACTCGGCTACGCGCAGGGTGCGCGAAAGACACTTCCTTTCCGGGTAAGTGTCTGTCAGTCAAATAATACGCAGGGTTGCATTAAATATATTTCCTCTCGGGTTGAGAGACAATAAACTAAACATTTCTCAGCCAGAATACGGGTTGCGCTGTAATTCCTCTCGGGTGAAAGTCTTGAAGCCGACTGACCATTTCTCCTGAATGCCAAAGGATGTAGTGTGTAGTGCCAGTGTGTAGGAGGAAGCATGATTATAACATAATAAATTAACAAGATGCACAGAAAGACAGAAACCGTCCAAATCTGCTTTTTAAGCTATATGCTCAAACTTAAAAAAAAAGACTTTAACAATTATGTTCTCATATCTTAAGTTAGATCCTTATTGGTTATTAAAATTGCTACAGGTAAAGCGCCAATCAATAGGAAGCCTACCGGAAGTCCTTCCTTGAAGACTTGTTAGGAGGAACTATCATGCATTTGCGTATCGTTTCGGGGAAAACCCGGAAGACTCTCACCAGGTAGTCTCATGAGGCAAGATGCCGAACATCGCAAAAGCCATCATTTCTCTTTGTTTTAGAAACAGCGTCTACAACAAAGCCGCTTGTCGATGGAACCTCAGCCCTACTGCTCACCAGCGGCGCACATTGCCACTGAGCCACGAGTCGGGCAAAAATAATACTAATAACACAGAGCAATTTAGGATTTCAATAAGTGTTTCTGGTAAAAATACCTTTTCGAAAAAAAAACTGCATACTAATAATTTTTATTCAACTTTCACCATGCATTTTCGTTTCAGTTTAATGGATTTAGCAATACTTTTGAAAAGAAAGTTTTCATTAAAATTTTTCATCAACTTTATGTACGTAATCTGTATGCTTATAAAAGACTGTTCGTGCTGTATAATCATCAGAAAAGTTGGTTGTGTGTCTGCAATTTGTTGTTGCTAGAACTTTAACGATGATGTGAATTTAGATCATGCATAATAACTTTTTGACATTACATTATTTTTTACGAGCTTTACCAGCAATAGTTGACTTGTTATTTTGAGCTTTACCAGCAATAGTAATTTTAATGAATTAACAGCATGCAAATTTTCTTTGCAAATAAAAGTATAACTATAATACTTCAAAGATTTAATCTTTCTTTAAAAAAATGCATCTCATATTATTTTATATAATATTAAAATTATTTATTTTTAAAGAGGAGTTTCTTAAAATTAAACATTTTATTCCAATTAAAAAAAATTATAATGTATAAAAATTTGCAATGTAATTTTTTTTTCTGAAGATATAAGTATACTATTAAAGATAGTTGATTTTTATAGATTTTAGTTAATTGAGGATATATGACAAGTACAAATATTTTAAATTTATCGATTTGCAGTTTAATATTGAATAAAAGTACATCAATGTGAAAATTATAATAAATATAAATATTCAAATTGGTATCTATAATTATCTTAGTTTTCCGTATTAATTTTAAAAATGGTTTGTTTTTGCATTGTTCTCTGATATATTTAAATGTACATATACCGAAAAATAAATTTTGCGGAAAAATAAAATATTCGGTTTGCGTTTTACACGTTGTTACTTAAAAATAGTCGACTAATCTGTCTGTTTGCAACACGCTTCGTCATTGTAGGTTTATTTGTGCGTCGGTATATGTTACGCAAATTTGGATTAGTTCTAACAAAACTTTTATAAAAAAAAACGTTTATTTTTAAAAATTCAATATTATTGTATTAGTTGAATCAGTGAAATGTCATAAATCATGTAAAATAAAAAACCGAAATGTTGTGAAGTGTTTAATATAATTCATTTTATCTTCTTCATTGACTCAACAGCCCCAGGGTTGGTCAAGCCCGTCTCCCTATTTGCAGATTTCGAGACAACAGACGTTTTCTTTTTACGGGGTGGTGTTAGCGACCCTACTCCCAAAAGTCATATTAGAGCCTGAGCTACGGTTTAAAATGGATTTCGAACCGCTACGAGTATCCATCGCACCATCGGGACTCGAACCCGAAACCTGTGGCACCGAGCGGTATACCACTAGTCACTTGGGCATCAGGCCCCTCTTCATATTTTTCATCTCCAATTTATCATATCATAAATCAAAACGTTGGAATGACCTGCTTTTAGCATTTGGTCTGTATTTGAGTTTCAAACTACTGGATAAAACTACATAAACTACTATTGCTACTTAGAACACGATATAAAACTGAAAGCTTCTGATTGGACGCCAATGGGCCAATTGTTGCATTTGTGTTTGTCACTGACGAGTGATGAAGAAAGACTATTGCTTTGCGGGGGGGAGCGTTTAGGTGTGCCTGGCTCAATATTTACAGATCGGATGGGGAAAGGCCGGAAAAGGCCTCCAAGTTGACATGATAAATCCGTGCGCTGGAATGTCCTTCGATTCTGCTCGAACAGGTGTGATTTCTTCGGACCTAATCGTTCTAAATGGTGACAGAAAAATTTGATGTGTATTTCAGGCGAATACTTGGTGCATTTTTAGTAAAAGTTGAATCCACTAATTATCCACCTTTATAGAGAAATATGGCCTCACATCAAAACGGTTGACATTTAAAACCCGCATCCTATCTTAAAAATATGACTAATCGACAAGCAGAAAATATCATTGGCTTAAATCAAATAAATATATCAAAATAACTTCCTACCGTCAATTTCTAAAATTCAGTTCAAAAGAAAGTATGGCATAAACCAAGACTCCCTTTGCAATTTAGAATAAATATTTAAAGCATTTTAATGGCTTCCGTCTAAGGAACATACTTTTAATGGACGGAGAATGCATGAGGTGCGTCGCTCCTGAAATTCGAAGGGAGTTTATATTTAGAAAATAAGCCAGCATCCGTCTCTTTAAGGCTGAAATTCAATAAACTCCATTTGAGAAGCCCCTCGAGTGACGTACTTCGAGGCAGTTCACAATGCTTCGAGCTATTTCGTCGCAAAGACCTGCAAGATTTGATTTCATATTCTCTCGATATTTTCTATTCAGAGCACTATTTCTAGCATGTAGTAGTTTTACAGATTATTGCGCTTAAGGTATTAAATGACTTGACTCTAACATCTATGCACTTTAAAAAAGGATTTTTTTACTTTAATTTTTAATTTTTTCTGTTGGAAAGGTAATTTTGAATTTTATATTTTGTTTTTCTTGAGATGAATCAATATTTTTTTTAATTTACTTTTTTTCTGTTAGGTAAATTCTAATTTTTGGAATTTGTATTCTGTTTTTTGAAGAGATGAGTCAGTAATACTGAAATAGAAAAAAAAGTGAGAATTTGTTTTAAAAGCGAAAGTTAGAAATATTTCTCAGGAATGTTCCCATGGTTGTGGTACAGAATGGTATTTAATATTCTACCGAAATAAGTATATCAAAAAGAAGATTATAAGTGCAGTTACATTTGTAATACTAATTTGTAACCGTCCTTCCTCCTAAACATCAAGAGTGCTAACATGTGCCATGCTGGAGAAAGGGTCAGTTGGCCTCGAGACTCTCACCCGAGAGGAAGTACAACTACTTCTACTACTACTACACTACAGCACACCACATCACTGCGCCTAGAGCTGAGTTGCGCCTTTACAGTTTGGGAATGATATGGTAAAAAGTCTGATTGGGCTCTGGGACGCTCCACGATCATCATCTGAGACCAGGACCTACGACTTAAAGTGGATTCCGAACCCTTGCAAACAACCATGGCAGCACTGGGATTCGAACCCGAAACCTGTGGTACCGATAGGCAGAGAGCTAGCCACTCGGCCATTAGGCCACAGAATTAATGACTACAACAGAAGTCAACAGTAGATTCTTAACTGTTATCGGTATTGCACAGGATACCGCTGAATGACGAATTATTTAACGTCATGCATCCACATGATAAATCCGTGTATTGGAATGTTCTTCCGTTCCGTTCGAACATCCTTTTAAATAGACGGCCAAGATTGATTCTTTTGGGCCTGATCGTTTTATATGGTGACAGAAATATTTGGTGTGTATTTCAAGCAAATTCTCGATGTATCTTTGTTAACGCTGAATCCACTAAGTAACCACTTTTATAGTGCTTCACATCAAAATAGTTGGCATTTAAAAACCACATCCTATAAAAAATCTTGAAAATATTAATAATCTACAAACAGAAAATATCATTGACCAAAGACAAATAAATATATCAAAATAACTTCCCACCGTCAATTTCTAAAATTCAGCTCAAAGGAAAGTTTGGAATAAACCAGACTCCCTTTGCAATTTAAATTAAATATTTAAAGCATTTTAATGGCTTCCGTCTACGGGACATCCTTTTAATGGACGGAGAATGCATGAGGTGCGTCGCTCCTGAAATGCGAAGGGAGTTTATATTTAGAAAATAAGCCAGCATTCGTCTCCGAGGCTTGAATTCAATAAACTCCATTTGAGAGCCCCTCGAGTGACGTACTTCGAGGCAGTTCACAATGCACAGATCTATTTCGTCGCAAAGACCTGCAAGATTTGATTTCATACTCTTTCGATATTTTCTATGAGAGCAGTATTTCTCGCATGCAGTTTCACAGATTAGCGTGCTTAAGGTATTAAATGACTTGACTCTTAACTGCTATGCACTTCAAAAAAGGTTTTTTGATTTAATTTTTTCTGTTGGAAAATTCTAGTAAATTTTCAAAATTCGTAGTGCGCGATTTCTGTTTTTTCCTTGGAGGAGACAATAATATTGGAATAAAAGAAAAGAGAATATATTTTAGAAGCAAAAGTTACAAATATTTCTTATGAATGTTCCCATGTCCTATGGATCCATGTTCCATGTGGTACAGTCTGGTACTTGTTGTACCGAAGTAAGTATAACAGAAAGAAGATTATAGGCGCAGTTTTATTTTCAATGCTAATCCGTAACCGTGCTTCCTCCTGCACACTGGAAAGAGCGGAGTTCTGTGGAAAGAATCAGTCGGCCTCGCTACTCTGGCCCGAGAGGAAATACAACTACAACTACTAGTACTACTACATCACATCACATCAAATCACTATGCCTAGAGCTGAGTTGCCCCTTTACAGTTTGGGAATGATGTGGGTAAGAAGAAGTCTCAATGAGCTCTGTGACGCTCCACAGTCATATTAGACGGGGACCTACGGCTTAAAGTGGATTCCGAATCACTACAAACAGCCATGGCACCACCGGAATTCGAACCCCTAAACCTGTAGTACCGAAACCGAGAGAGCTAGTAACTTGGCCATTAGGACACAGGATCAATGACTACAACAGAAGACAACAGTGGATTCTCAGCTGGGCCCTTTTGATTGGAATTGCACAGGATACCGCTGATTGACGAATTATTCAATGTTATGCATCAACATGATAAATCCGTGCACGCTAAAGTCCTTCCTTTCGGTTCGAACATCCTTCCGATGGATGGGCAAGCATGATTCCTTTGAACTTGATCGTTCTAAATGGTGAGAGCAAAATTTAGTGTGCATTTCAAACAAATTCTCGGTGCATCCTTAGTAACGTTGAATCCACTAATTATGCCCCTTTATAGTGAAAAACTGCTTCATATCAAAACGGTTGACATTTAAAAACCACAGCCTATCTTAAAAATATGACTAATAGATAAGCAGAAAATATCAAATTGGTTAAAGACAAATAAGTATAACAAAATAACTTCCTAACCGTCAATTTCTAAAATTCAGCTCGAAGGAAAGTTTGGCATAAACCAAGACTCCCTTTGCAATTTAGAATAAATATTTAAAACATTTTAATGGCTTCCGTCTACGGAACATCCTTTTAATGGACGGAAAATGCATGAGGTGCGTCGCTCCCGAAATTCGAAGGGAGTTTATATTTAGGAAATAAGCCAGCATCCGTCTCTTTAAAGCTTAAATTCAATAAACTCCATTCGAGAAGCCCCTCGAGTGACGTACTTCGAGGCCGCTCACAATGCGTCGAGCTATTTCGTCGCAAAGACCTGCAAGATTTGATTTCATACTCTTGCGATATTTTCTACTGAGAGCAGTATTTCTAGAATGAAGTTTTGCAGATTATTGCGCTTAAGGTATTAAATGACTTGACTCTAACTTCTATGCACTTTAAAAAAGGATTTTTTATTATTTCTTATTTTTCATTTTTTCTGTTGGAAAGGTAATTTCTGAATTTTATATTTTGTTTTTTCTTGAGATGAATCAGTATTTTTTTTAATTTACTTTTTTTCTGTTGGGAAAATTCTAATTTTTGGAATTAGAATTTTCTGAAGAGATGAGTCAGTAATACTGAAATAGAAAAAAAAGTGAGAATTTGTTTTAAAAGCAAAAGTTAGAAATATTCCTCAGGAATGTTCCCATGGTTGTGGTACAGAATGGTATTTAATATTCTACCGAAATAAGTATATCAGAAAGAAGATTAAAAGTGCAGTTACATTTGTAATACTAATTTGAAACCGTCCTTCCTCCTACACATCAAGAGCGCTAACATGTGCCATTCTAGAGAAAAGGTCAGTTGGCCTCGAGACTCTCACTCGAGAGGAAGTACAACTACTACTGCTACTACTACACTACAGCACATTACATCACTGCGCCTAGAGCTGAGTTGCCCCTTTACAGTTTGGGAATGATATGGTGAGAAGTCTGATTGGGCTCTGTGACGCTCCACGGTCATCATCTGAGACCAGGACCTACGGCTTAAAGTGGATTCCGAACCATTGCAAACAACCATGGCACCACTGGGATTTGAACCCGAAACCTGCGATACCGATAGGAAGAGAGCTAGCCACTCGGCCAATAGGCCACAGAATTAATGACTACAACAAAAGTCAACAGTGGATTCTTAACTGTTATTGGTATTGCGCAGGATACCGCTGAATGACGAATTATTTAACTTCATGCATCAACATGATAAATCCGTGTACTGGAATGTTCTTCCGTTCGGTTCGAACATCCTTTTAAATAGATGGCCAAGTATGATTCTTTTGGGCCTGATCACCGAACATCCTTTTAAATAGATGGCCAAGTATGATTCTTTTGGGCCTGATCGTTTTATATGGTGACAGTAATGTTTGGTATGTATTTCGAGCAAATTCTCGATGTATCTTTGTTAACGCTGAATCCACTAAGTAACCACTTTTATAGTGCTTCACATCAAAATAGTTGGCATTTAAAAACCACATCCTATAAAAAATCTTGAAAATATTAATAATCTACAAACAGAAAATATCATTGACCAAAGACAAATAAATATATCAAAATAACTTCCCACCGTCAATTTCTAAAATTCAGCTCAAAGGAAAGTTTGGAATAAACCAGACTCCCTTTGCAATTTAAATTAAATATTTAAAGCATTTTAATGGCTTCCGTCTACGGAACATCCTTTGTTTGGACGGAGAATGCATCAGGTGCTTCGAAGAGACTGAAATTCGCAGGGAGTTTATATTTAGAAAATAAGGCAGCATCCGTCTCCGAGGCTTGAATTCAATAAACTCCATCTGAGAAGCCCCTGGAGTGACGTACTTCGAGGCAGTTCACAATGCGTCGAGCTATTTCGTCGCAAAGAGCCTGCAAGATTTGATTTCCTACTCTTTCGATGTTTTCTATGAGGGCAGTATTTAGTGCATGTAATTTTACAGATTAGTATGCTTAAGGTATTAAATGATTTGACTTCTATGTACTTCAAAA
The DNA here is from genome assembly GCA_021605075.1 of Caerostris darwini. Lineage (NCBI taxonomy): Eukaryota > Metazoa > Arthropoda > Arachnida > Araneae > Araneidae > Caerostris > Caerostris darwini. The sequence goes on along the minus strand of BPLQ01000371.1, from coordinate 555,127 downwards.
AAGATTTTTTTTAATTTAATTTTTTCCCGTTGGAAACTTTTGGAATTTGGAGGAATTTTTTGGAATTCATATTCTGTTTTTTACTGAGATGAGTCAAGTGTATTGAAAATAAAAAAAAAAGTGAGAGCCAGTTTTAGAAGAAGAAGTTACAAATATTTTTCAGAAAAATTCCCATGAATGTGGTAAAGGGTGGTATTTCATATTCTACCGAAATAAGTATATGAGAAAGAGGATGATGAGTGCAGTTTTATTTTTAATGCTAATTTGTAACCGTGCTTCCACCTATACACAGGCAAGAAAACTAACATGTGGCATTCTGGAGAAAGGGTCGTCGGCCTCGAGACTTTCATCCGAGAGGAAGTACAACTACTGCTACTACACCACACCACATTACAGATCACTGTGACTAGAGCACTGTTCTGTTCGAGTTCCGTTCGAAAGTCCTTTTAAGAGACGGGCAAGTATGATTCCTTTCGGCCTGATCGTTCTAAATGGCGATGGCAAAATTTGGTGTGAATTTCAAACAAATTCCCTGTGCATCTTTAGTAACGTTGAATCCACTAATTATCCACCTTTATAGTAAAAATGGCCTCATATCAAAACGATTGGCATTCAAAAACGATATCCTATCTTACAAATATGATTAAACAACAAGCAGAAAATATCATTGGCTCAAGACATATAAATATATCAAAATAACTTCCTACCGTCAATTTCTAAAATTCAGCTCAAAGGAAAGTTTGGAATAGAAGACCCCCTTTGCAATTTAGAATAAATATTTAAAGCATTTTAATGGCTTCCGTCTGCGGAACATCCTTTTAATGGACGGCAAATGCATCAGGTGCTTCGAAGAGACTGAAATTCGAAGGGAGTTTATATTTAGAAAATAAGCCAGCATCCGTCTCCTCGGCTTAAATTCAATAAAATCCATCTGAGAAGCCCCTCGAGTGACGTATTTCGAGGCCGCTCATAATGCGTCGAGCTATTCCGTCGCAAGACCCGTAAGATTTGATTTCATACTCTTTCGTTATTTTCTATGAGAGCGGTATTTCTAGCAGGTAGTTTTACAGATTAGTGCGCTTAAGGTATTAAATGTGGCTTTGACTCTAACTTCTATGCACTTTTAAAAATGTTTCTTTAATTTAATTTTTTTCTGTTGGGAAAATATAGAAATTTTTTGGAATTCGTATTCTGCTTTTTCCTGAGATGCGTCAGTAATATTGGAATAAAATAAAGTGAGAACTTGTTTTAAAAGCAAAAGTTATAAATATTTCTTAGGGATTTTCCTATGGTTGTGGTGGAGGATGGTATTTGAGATTCTGCCAAAATAAGTATATTATGTTAGAAAGAAGATTGTAAGTTAAGTTTATTTTTAATGTTAGTTTGTAACCGTGCTTCCTGCTACACACTAGAAAAGCGTCCCCTGTTGTGTTCAGGAGAAATAGTCATTCGGCTTAGAGACACTCTCCGAGGGGAAGTACAGAGCAACCAGCGCTTCCGCTGAGAATCGTTTAGTTCATAGTCCCTCATCCCGAGAGGTAATACATTTAGCTCATACTGGCGCATTAATTGGCCAAGTGTCGGGTTTTAGACTCAGAAGTGGAATCCTTCCACGAACTTATCATATGTCTTTAAATATGTTAATTATTGTATGCCTCTAATTGTATGTGTGTGGTGATTGTGCGGTTGTAAATAAACCTGTGAGTTCTCAAACTTGTATCTCAAGTATCTCAACCCAACCACGCCCCCGATAGGATAATTCAGGTTCGAACGAATAGTCACATCTAAGAAATGAGGAGATTCGAGGGAGAATGTAACAACGTTTGTAAACAGTTCTCTATGTCTCGCATTGATAGGCCAAGCTTTCCGGTGTACACTAAATGGTATGTCTTCCATACGACATGCAAATTCAGGAAAGTTAGTTCAAAAATTCCTCTAGGAAAGTAATGTTCTCTCATTTGTAGGGTGTACCTGGACGCATAAGTGGGACAAAAGGTCCACTGATGTGATCAACCAAACAAAGGCTTAAGATGTGCAAAATAAGAAAAAAAATAATTTCCTTTAACTGATAAAAACAGAAATTGCTATGTCAGCTTATGGTTTGTGAGTACGTAATTCGAAAACTAGAACCAAATAGTAAATGCTTGTACTATAAGAAGTTCATTTTATTAATTTTAAACGCGACTCTACTTATAAACTAAGGCCATTTGACCTTATAACAGCTTATATGTAGCAAATGAAGCGTTAGTCAGGATGCACTACGATAGTATCAGCAACAGCATCCTTTGTTTCAGAAAGACTTTCCAACCTATATATTTAACCTTTCCCTCCCTAGTTTAGACATGGGCATGGAAAAGTAAATAAATAGATTGAAAAGTCTTCGATAGAGGTATGGAATAGAGATAGGCCCTCTTATTTGAAAACACATGTGCTATTTCTATCCGTGTATCAAATGCTTTATTTAATGTGCGATGAATATCCTTATAAAGTTGGATTTAAATTTTATTTTTTGCACAAAGAAATCTTTTCTAATCCTTTAAGCATTCCTTGCAAAAAAATTCAAAAAAGTTCAGTAGGGAGACGTTAATTCGATAAATCCATACTCACTTCATTAGGAGTGAATGCTTATGGAAAATGCATGCAATGGGAAGGGTTCTTTCTTTACATAATACACCAGTTCGAATCTTCAATCAAAAAGGATAACAGAAACGCTTTAACTTTTTGTTCCGATTTCAACGAGTCTCCGTAATCCTTTTTTATCTCCCTTTTTTTCCCCAATACAGACGAAGAAAAAATGGTCGAGGCGGCGTTTTTCAACTAATTCTGAAAATCTAGTTTTCAGCAGTGGCTGCAAGGAAAGATTAAGGGACTTTCTTTTTTAAGAAAAAAAAAATAAATTGCTAAAGCTTAGCTATAAACTTTAACAAAGCTCAGATTGCTACCAGCATGAATGGTTATGAGAAATAACGAACAATGGCCTGGTATATATATATATATTACAAATATAATTTTTAAATTTTATGTGGGTTAATTAAATTATCTATTTTTTAAAAAATATTATTTTTTAAATAATTTTTTAATTATCATTTAATAAAATAATTATTAATAACACTATTATTTTATAATTACTCATTTAATAAATAATTATTAAAGAAAAAATGTACAAAAATTTAACCATTGTGCATAACCATAACCATCCATAACCAAAACATAACCATCGGGCCTAAAAATGGTAAGTGATCAATTTAGACTGATTAAAACACAATTATATAGTAGAGTAGGAAACATCAGAGGCCTTTTAATTTAATAGAAATTAGGTTTTTAACTAATTAATTTTTTTAAAATTATACTGTATAATAAAAATTATATTCTTCTCTTTCATTGGCGCAACCTCCCCTTGGTGGATCAAGGCCGTTTGCCTACTGACAGGTTTCGAAACACAAAATGTTTTCTTTTTACGGGGTAGGTTGGTCATCCCAGTCATATTAGACTGATACCTACGGATTAAAGTGGATTTTGAACCGTCACAAACCGGCGGGTCTCGAACTTGTGGCACCGAGCGCCAGAGCGGTAGTCACTCGGCCATTGGGCAACTAAAATTTTATTAAATGAAAAAAATTCGTAAAAAAAGCTGTTAAACATTTTACTCACTAAACTGCTTCTTGCTGCCTGAGTTTGAGCAGCACCTCACAACAATGATCCATTCTTCCATTTCTGCACTCAAACCGGATGTTTATCTTTTCATAGAGAACTGTATTCCCATATATGATACAATAGCAATTATTTCTAAGTCAAATTGATTATTTACTATAACGATTTTTTCCCTGCATGACGCAAATGCGGGGTAATTGTCTTTGAAAGTCATCCCCAAAAGCTGTTTTATACCCTCATCATTCGTCAGTGAGCAGTTCATAGCATAAACGTGCAACCCAAAACTAGTTTGTCTTCAGAAAAAAATGGTTATTATCCCTCCTTGTATTACACATTAGATATATGGGCATTGTTTTCGGCAGCGAGATTTTTCATGTCCTTGACCATTTTCAATTTTGGATGTTTTCACTGAAATGCATAAATTTTTTAAAATTTCTTTCACGAGTTTTTTTTTTCTAATTTCTTTCATGGGCGTTATTGTACATAATAATATTTATTTATATATATATACATATTTTAAAATTTATTTTCTCTTTTTACATTTTTCTTCTTTACAAAAGTAGCTACTAATCAGTTTTGCACAAAAAGAAATTGGAAAAAGTAGGTTATTATTCAGATAATAAATTGAAAATGATAGTTATTGTATGTTTTTAAAGTACGCAAAACATCTAGTTAAAACAAAACATAAAACAATATAATTGTGTAATTATTAAATAATTTTATAGATAATCTATGTATCTGCGTAGCCGATTATTATTTTCTTTTTTTCAAATAAACACAATGGTATACACTGAAGTGACAAAAGTCATGGGATAGCAATATGCAAATTTTCAGATGGCAGTAGCATCGCGTAGAACAGGTATAAATGCGCAGTGCTTTCGCAGAGCTTTCATTTCTGTTCAAGTTATTCATGTGAACAGTTTTTGACGTGATGATGACCGCACGACGGGAATTAACAGACTTTGAACGCGGAATGTTAGTTGCAGCTAGACGCATGGGTCATGCCATTTCGGAAATCGTTAGGGAATTCAACATTCCCAGATCCACTGTGTCAAGAGTGTGCCGAGAGTACGAAATTTCACGCATAACATCCCACCATGGACAGCGCAGTGGTCGACCGCCTGCACTTAACGACCGAGACCAGCAATGCCTGCAAAGAGTCGTAAATTCTAACAGACAAGCAACATTGCGTCAAATAACCGCAGAAATCAATGTGGGACGTACAAGGGACTTGTCTGTTAGAACTGTGCGGAGAAATTTGTCTTTCTTGGCCTATTCCAGCAGAAGACCGACTCGAGTGCCTTTACTGACAGAACGACATCGCTTGCAGCGATTCTCGTGGGCACGTGAGCATATCGGTTGGTCCCTAGATGAATGGAAAACCGTGGCCTGGTCCGATGAGTCACGATTTCAGTTGATAAGAGCTGATGGTAGGGTTCGAGTGGGGCGCAGACCCCACGAAGTCATGGACCCAAACTGTCAGCGAGGCACTGTTCAAGCTGGCGGTGGCTCCGTAATGGTGTGGGCTGTTTTTTCATGGCATGGACTTGGTCCTCTGGTTTGACTGGACCGAACATTGACTGGAAATGCTTATGTTCAGCTACTTGGAGATCACTTGCAGCCATTCATGGACTTCATGTACCCAAACAACGATGGAATTTTTATGGATGACAATGCGCCATGTCACCGGGCCACAACTGTTCGCGATTGGTTTGAAGAACATTCTGGACAATTCCAACGAATGATCTGGCCACCTAGATCGCCTGACATGAATCCCATCGAGCGTTTATGGGACATCATCGAGAGGTCTGTTCGTGCCCAAAATCCTGCACCATCAACTCTTTCACAATTATGGACGTCTATCGAGACAGCATGGCTCAATATTCCTGCAGAAGACTTCCAACGGCTTGTTGAGTCCATGTCACATCGAGTTGCTGCACTTCGCCGGGCGAAAGGAGGGCCGACACGATATTAAGAGGTATCCCATGACTTTTGTCACTTCAGTGTATATTATTCTGCAGAAAAGTTATCTTAAAAGTGTACAAAACAATTTTTTTCTTTCTGTTCGGTATATTTATTGCTTAAACAAAAATCTACAAATTTTAAGCTCAATTTGTTCGGCATCATTTTTTCTTTGTTGATATTATTTGCCGCTTGTCAAATAGCGAAAGTTATAACGTTTGACAATGATGTGAAAAGGAAAAGTCCTGCAGATCACTGAATAGTTTTCAGACTTTTTGACGCTTTTAGGTCGGTCGCTACTGCTATCTGGGCACTTTTCCAATTTTTGTATATGTTACTGGATTTTTTTTTCCATTTGTTACTCTAGGTTTCAGTCATTTGGAAGATACAAAAGTGTTATTTTTAGATTTCAATCGTTACAAATGACACGGTTCAGAAGAAACCCTCTTTAACTTCTGTTACATTACGAAAAAAAGCATTAATGTTAAAGATATTTTAAAACATAAAAAATATACAAATGTTGTTTAAAATATACTCCCTGTTAAATTTTTTTTATTTACTATTGAGTTTTATTTATAATAATATTTTGGTAAAATAAACTGTTTTTAAACGTTCAAATGATTTGCTAATTTTTTTTTTTAATTTTGGCACCTTTAAAAATATTTGTCCTAAGAGAGCATTGTTTTTTCGATATTGTTAATATTTCGAAAAATTCATAATTAATGTTTATTATTATTATTTTTTTTATTTTATTATTGACTATTATAAATTGGAATAGTATATGGCCTCCAAATTCGCAACCCCTTGGCAACATAGGCATGATGACTTATGTTTACATCCAATATCGGAGATCGTTGCAATGCTGCATTCAGTAACGAGAAGTTTCGATGGCTATAGTAACATTGTGTATAAGCGTCTCGCATTGGCATTTAGAATAGTTGATGGGAGTTTCCCATTTTTCTTCCCTAAGGTAGAATGGCGGTTACATATAAAAGGCTCTCTGAAAGACAATGCCCAAATGCTACCCCCTCAATTCGCTATTCGAGGCTTGCATAAGTGGAACATAAGGACGACACATGTTCCAAACGAAAATGCCACTTAGATCGATGTGGTTTACGGAAAACTTCGATATGTCAGTAATGCAATTAATGGCATTGTTTAGAGTCAGAAATACAATGCATACATTAGTTAAAAAAATAGATAGATGTATGGCTAGTATCCAATTTTACAGGTAGTTAGCAGATGGATTTCTATTTCCATGGCTTTAGTATGGGCCCAGTTGTAGTCTTCTTAGAGGGCCCAGTCTTTAGTCCAGTGGTAAAGCGCGCAGCTAGCAAGCATGATGATCACGAGTCCTTTAGAGACCTTCATCGTCGCAGTCATTCCTTTCATTAACTGTGAGCTTCGTCGACGATCTTGACAATGTGTATAAACTTTTATCATTGTTCGTTTTCTAATACAACATGCAAATATGGGGTTGTTAACTCTGAAACGATTTCTTTGGTCCCCTAGATCGTTTGTTAGTGTGATGGTCGTGCCATCAACTAATGGAGCACGAGTTAACTGATTACCATTAGAAAATGATCTCTCTTCATCTTTTGTTAGTGTCATGGCATCCATTACAGAAAAATGAGATTAATGGATGTACCATTTGAAATTGCTTTCCCTTCATCAGTTGTTTGTGTGGTTTTTGAAGCATCCACTATTGGAAAATAAAGTACATTATTATACCATTAGTGGAAAAAGCATTTCCAACAGCTTACGAATCTGTTTCTTGGAATACAATCGATGGTCGAATCAGCATAGTGGAAGTTGTCCAAGTTTCTCCTTTATGTCACGCAGACACGTGGCACTCAAAAGTTCTCTGGGAAGAAAATGACACCCGTCGAACACCCAATATTCTACTAGGACAGAATAGATTCCAATGTTTTTGAAGTAAAGATTGTATCACATAGCAAAGATTGTAGGAAAAACTGAAGCCATCATTACTACTAAGCGTCAAAAAGAACTGACTATAAAATATGTAAAAGAATATTTCAAGGAAAATAATTTCCAAATATACATTTTAAAATTTAAAATCCTTCAGGATTTCTATAGCGAAGTAGTGACTGGATCCAAAATAAACTACCCTAATAAATATATTTATATATATATATATATATTTACTAGAAGTGTTTTCAGATATTACTGAAGTCTGAATAAAATAAACAAGAAAGTAAAGTCAGCCTCTTGTCTTTCTTAGCTGAAAATGGTAGCACTTGGATACCATAACGGAAAAATCCAATTTCCCGCCTCAGTCGCTCGAGGAAAGAGCATATTTTTCTTCAAATGACTTATCCAATTTCAGCTTAAACCACCAGACATTCCTTATTTCAGCTTATATGCCAGTAAAACCTCTGCTTCCGATAACATGCATTGATGACTGAATTAAATTACACAAAAAGAACTTACTGAGCGGGGTTTCTGGGGAAATCCAATGAATATATTTTCCATACATTGTTTCAATAAATGGAATAAAAACGAAGTATGTCATCAAATTATCCAATCTTACATTGCTTATCGATAATTTCAGAAACAACAGTATAATACTGGAAGATTTTGTACGAGTTCTGTTTGCTACAAGAATATAATTTTATGATTCCACTAAGTTAGTTATGCAAACTAAGAAATTAATCAATCACTAGAAATAAGTGTACATGTTATTTAGATATTGTTATTGATATTTTATATTTCTCATACGATGTTTCAATTAATGGTATAAAAAAGAAGTATTTGATCCAATAATCCAATCCTACATTGCTTATCGATAATTTCGGAATCAACTGTTTCATATTTTAAAATCTGGGCCTGAATGGTCGAGTGGCTAGAGCTCTGTCGCTCGGTACCACATGTTTCGGATTCGAGTCCCGCAGGTGCCATGGATGTTTGTAGTGGTGCGGAATCTACCTTAAACCGTAGGTCCCGTTCTAACAGGATCGTAGAGCGTTGCGAGGGTAGTGTTACTCCGCGTCCTTAGATTACCTTCAAGCTACACGCAACGTCGGTGAGTAACGTCGGTGCGGCGCTTGCCTTAAGGCATAAAAGACAACTGTCTAAGTGTTTGTCAGCTGCATTAGAACAAAACGATTGCATCAAGTTGTTTATGCAGTCTAAATATTTAATGGATCACTAGAAATAAGTATACCTGTATTTAGATATAGCTAAGGGTAGTTCTGATATGATAGTGTTTATGTATACAAAAATTATAAGGGACTAGTATAATTAGATTTAATATGCGAGTTAAATTTAGGATAAATCTATTTAGGTACTGTTATTACTTGCCTATCTGGTTACGGTAATGTTCATGTATTAGAAAAGCTTTGAAATATTGTGAGAAAATACTTTCATTAATATGTCAATATTTTCCACTAATTTCCTATGAATATGACAAAATGTTTTTATTATTGAATATGAATGATAAAATAAGATCATGTTTTTTTCCGTTTTCAGAAAACAGCAATTTCTTTTTCAATCAAGTTAGAATTTAACCAATAAAGTATATTTATTTGTTATATCGATCAATAGTTTAAGCCATAAATTTATTTCTGAGTTTTTACAGATATAAAATTGCGTAAAACTTCATTGGCATTTAGGGTATACCGTGGCTTATCTCGTCATCGTTTATTTTTTTTAAAGTATAGTGTCGTGTCGACATATTGTATAGAGTTAAATTTGTTACTTAAATTAAATTCTTATTTTGTAAATATTAAAGATTTTTTTATCTAGAATTGTATAAATAATTTGTAAAAAAATTAGATAAAATTGTCAATATATATTTGACACTGGCGAAAAAACCAAACAAAAAATCTTTGAACAAGTTGATCTGGGTGGTCTGCATCACAAAGGAAGAAAGTCACAATTCCCAAGCTCCACCTGGTGGGGTTTTTATGGACCCTGTTTTTTAATTAAATTTCCTGTGTCCAATTGCTTTACCCAAATTTTTAATTCACATATTAAATTTAATTTAGTCTCTTAAAAATTTTCGTATACAGGAAAATTATGATATCAGAACATCCCTTAAAAATATGCAAGTGCATGTTGGGTAAGTAGGTTGTAAACTGGGTGCAGTTGGGTTGAGATACCGGATTCACAAGTTGGAGAAGCCACAGCTTTAATTACTCGAATGAAAGGTGTATAAATTGGTCTTTCAAATTTCGATGCCACATTAAAACGAGGAACACAATCCCACTTTAGTTAATACATTTAAATATTATAATATTTATTTTATTTCCTTTTATTATAGACTAGATCAAATATTTTGTTAGTAATAATACTGCAAAAATCGAAATAAATATACTAAATCAGTTATTAAATAAGCATACCATTAGACATCTAATTCGTTATTCACTTTTTTATATATTACATAATTTATTATTACGGATGAAATACATTGAACATAGCTGATTTGCAATAAAAATGCTTTTATTATCCAATGGATGACGCATTTCATGGAAGCAATTATTAGAAGTTTCAAAAACTATTTAAATCTAAAATATTAAAATATTAAAAAAAAAACGTTTTAAAAAATTAAAGAAACCTAAAACGTATGAAATTTGAAAGATTAAATATGATCGAACACGACAGAAATGCAAATATGTTTGTTGCGATTTATGACCATTTTAAAAATAAAAGCAAATAAGAAATGATAGCAAGGATTTTGGACGCTTTCCAGTTGATATATACTCAAATAAAAATTCAATTTGAAATTTTTGTTTTTATAAATAGCTCTAAGAAATTTTAAAAAATCTAAATTTCAAATGTTTTAGCGCTGTATAAAATATTTCGTTATGGAGCAGAATAGTAAAATTAGCTTAACCTTTGCATAAAAAAATCCACATTATGATTCTGAATTTTAGGGAATAAATTATGTTCTAGGATGAAAGCTAGCTCAACATTTTTCTATCTGATGGAGTGAGAAATATGTGGAGAAAAGCAAACACAGAAATACATCCGAAGTGTTTTCTACCAACAGTGAAATATGGATGAAGATCTGCATTAGTTTTGATTGCATGAGTATCTTTGGTTTAGAAATGTGGTGGTTATTGACGAGATTATGAATTGTGATATCTACATTGATGTATTAAGAAATAATTTTCAATTTTGTACTACAAAAGTGGAACTATTGGAGTGATTATTTTTTATATACGATAAAGATTCTAAATATAAATAGTTAAGCACTAGTTTTTGGAATTTATATAGCATGGCAAAATTTCTCCAATTTCTTCTACGGTATCTGAATATCAACCTCACTGAGCATTTGTGGGATGCTTTTGATGATCCATTTCTAGAAAAGGTAATCTAAAGATAAAATCTTCAAGAAAAATAGAATTCTGTTTGGAATTCAATTATTTCAAAACTAGTCTATCTGGCACACAGACTGTAAGCTATTTTAAAAGTATATCAATATATATATATATATTAAAAGCGTATTTCCAATTAAATATCGTTTGTAAATTATTTATAGCAAAATTTTTAAGTTATTTGGCAGTACGAATATTTTTTTTTTTTTTTTGCTTTGTTTGAAAAATAGCTAATTTAATTTTTTTTGTTATAAACATGTGAAAAATTTATTTGTTTTGATTAAAAAAACGAAATGATAAAGAAATATTTTTATATTAAATAAATAAAAGGAAACTACTATATAAATATTTATAAAACATAATACTAAATATAGAAATAAATAACAAAATACTAACAATACAAAACCTTTAAATATTTTATTTCGAAGATTTATATTGCCCCTTTTTTATAAATAAAGGTATGAATACTTTCTACATAGCCTGTGTGTATATGTTAAATAACGATTTTTTGTGTGTTTGCGTGTAATTCAATCTTTCAATGAAACTCTTTAAAAGTATTTTAGATATGCCGAAAAAATTCTTTTGTTGTTTATGTTGATATCATTGTGCCTAAGACTCAAATATTGCATCGCTAACACAAGAATACGCATTAGAATCTATGGCATACTTTAAAACGTATTGTTACACATAGCGATAGTGAAAAAGTAATTTTGATTTTTTTAAAGAATAGCTTTCATGTACATTGTGATAATTTTTTTCAGTTAACAAACTGTCTTTGCCGAAGTCAACGGAAACTTTCTGTTCGCAAGCCAAAGAAAATGTCTTGTAACACCTCCAAATGTATTAACTTCTGCATAGTCAGAGATTTATTAATAGCAAGTAGAGGATTTAAATTTTTCACCACATTTTTCTGCAGTTAGTAGCAACAATAAGCTCCACACTTTGGTTAGAAACACGCAACAAAATGACTCGACTGCGGTTAAAAACTCATTTCTAAAAATATTTATATCCTGGTGGTTTATTATTCACTTATTATGTAATCTTTAGCAATCTGCAAGCACATCATCAATTCTTTGAATCATTTTATATCTCTCCTCTTTTGAATTTAAGTAACATTTACAAGTAGATAATTTTTTGCCCAGCATTATAGTGAGCGTATCTGAAATAGTATGTATTACATATTTGATAACTGGTATGTATTTGCAGTATAAATACACACGAGACTATATATACGAGACCATTGATATAATTTTTTAACCGTAGCCAGATTGACTGCTAGATATCTGTGTCAGAACTGAAAATTTATCTGTTTTTGTCTGCTGTGAGTAAGTTAAATTTGTAGGCCGCAAGGACTCTAGGAGAAAGCGAGTGAGGCATAAACACCTCATAGTTCTTGCGGGATGTTTCTTCAAATACTGGAAGCACAGCTACACCCACGTCATTCCCAAAACTTCGAATGGATATGTAAACTCTAAACATAGTACTGTGAGATGGTGTGGTAGTAGTAGATTTGTTTTCAATTTTTCTTCTATAAAGCATTCGACCTTGTTTCATTTACCTCTTAGAGACTTCAAAAAAAAAACATGACCTCATAGGAAATAATATTAATCCATTTAAGTGCTATTCAACTATACAAGTCAGACTATGAGTTGTTTCTCATAGTCTGACGTATGGTTTTTAAAATTCACTTCAATGCAATTGTATAGAAATGTTGTCTAATTAATAATTTGGTTTAAATATTTTGGTTGTTTTAAATATTTTGGTTTTTGATTGTAAAATATTTTGGATTCTCTTTCTTTTATTTTTGTATATCGGAGGACCTTCTGTCTACACGTTTATAATAGCTCACTGACAGACAATAAAGGAAAAAATTGCCTTCTAAGTTTAGTTTGGTTTGTCGCTCTACGGTCATCTTGTGCACACATTAGGCTAAACAGACCGGTACCTACAGTTTAAAGTGGATTCCGAACCACTACAAACATCCATGGCACCGCCGGGACTCGAACCCGAAGCCTGTGGTACCGAGCGCCAGAGCGCTAGCCACTCGGCTTGCCTTCTAGGAGTACATTTAGAGGGTAAAAACTCAGAATTGGTGTGTCATAGGAAAGAAAACATTGAGAAAATCCCACTATGCAGTAGGAATGATAAGGTGAGACACTAACACACGCTGTCACACTTATTTTATCGATCACTTTTATTATCGATTATCTTCATCGATTGTCATAGATTATTTTTATCGATTCATGATTTGTCTTTGCAATGAAAGCAATGGCTAGAATAGATGCCTCTAGAGGATTTGTGATATTTATGATTATATTGATTAGTGATATTTATCAATTTGGTATTGTAATACATCAGTAGAGCACGTGCTTCATTTGAGTATGGAACGAACAGACCATCAATGAATGATAAAGGGTAGGCATTTATTTTGCTGAAATTAAAAATACAGAGGGATTGAATGGTCAGGGGACAAACTTTATGAGGTGGTACAACTTACTAAAGCATACATTGTTTGTATAGGAATCTAGTGCCGTAAGTGACGCGCTAAAGGCACGAACACAAAATGAGACACTAAAATAAAAACACTGCTTATTGACAACATCATGTAAAAGTGCTTCTTAGATTCCATGTTTACAATAAATACTCAAAATTGCGAGCACCCTCAGTAATACATGCTTGATAGCCTCGAAGAAATGATATGCGAACAGTCTCAAAGATGCCAATTTGCAACCGCAATGGATAGCCTAGCAACAAGATCCTCAATTGACTGAACTAGAGTCTTGCAAATGAAAATTCAATTGCAAACACAGAGTAGGATATATAAGAGAGTGCTCATCGGATACAACTTCAGCCAGAGGACTTGAAACTCGTCACGTGCTATCAGATGTTGCACTGTACCTGGCTGTTGCGAGAAATTCATTTGAAGGTATGTTCGTTTCTCAATGCTTCCCTTCCGATCATACATTCTTTTATAAAAGAGGTATGTTTTAGTAAGCTGTATCGCCCCTCAAAGTTGTCCCCCTTGTTTGTCCTTCAAAGTTAATCCCCCGTATATCAAAGCTATATACAAATTTGTTATAAATGGGAATTCTATGCATTACCGGGATTGCACAATGTAAGAATTGCATTTTTTCCTAATGAAGCCTGTTTAAGATAAATTCGAACTGTTACACATTGATTTTTTTTGGTGAAAGAGTCATCAGATGAGTGTTATTCGGCAAAAAAATATCATTTCAAGTTAATATATCGTTACGGAAAAAACTCATTAGAGAGTCTATTATCTTTAGAAAAAGAAACTATAAAAAGTTAGTTGAACATAACTTTTAATATTATTTAAACCGAGGATTATATTTAAAATAAAGTGTTAATTATTTCGAATACAAATTAATGCAATTACCCTTAAGTAATTAAATTTTCTTATTAGGGGAGCTAGTTTCAAAACCCAGTAAGCAAAGCATACTTGCAAGCTTCTGTATCCTTACGGAGATTGAACGCAATAAATTTGTAGATCGTAATGTCCTTCCATTAGTCTCGAGGAGATTCGGAAATAAGTGCGATTTCCTTAGATGTCGTTCTAGGCATTCATTCAAAATTTTATTGGCTAAATATGGTCGTAACGTTTCAAAGCGAAACGGAGCCTCCCATATAATGGTTAGTTTACTACATATCACCCGTATTAAGGGCAAATGAACTAGTGCTAAACTGGTCGCCATTTTAAAGCAACAACACTTTTGTTAAGTCAATTTAGCAAATGCAGACGTTAATTGTTCGTTAAATTGATGTTGATCAAAATTAATCTAATGCGTTTTGGAATTATATTTTTTCTACAAATTCGTATACTTCCTCTTAACAGTGGTATGAAAATAGTAAAATTTTGTCTAAAAGTCCCATTTGGTGATATATTATTGATTTTTGGAAATATTATTTTATTATTAATTTTTTTATTTCATAAAATTTGATGAACAATGTTGTTAATATCAGATTCAATTATTTGGAAGGACTTTATGTGTACTTGTTAATTTAAAAGCAGATAAAGAACAAATACTTGCACAATTCTATTAGATATTTTTTCCCTTAAACTACATTGTTGACTTTCTAAAAAAAGAATTCAAATATATTTTAATTAAATAATCTTGATAAGTGATTTTCCTCACATTAAATTTTAATATTTTCCGTTTTAATTAATAATACATTGAATTATGTTTCAAATAAATCTATACAGCACGCGTTTTTATTGCAATGTTTGAAAACTTATAACATATTATATAACTAGAAAGCATATTTAACATTTATCACTATAATATTAAAAACATAATATAATAAATGTAATATTTTATTCCATTATATATATATGTATAGTAATAAATATATAATAAGTTCATAAAAATTTGTATTTCATACAGCAAAATCAAATCGTATGTAATATATCATATTTACTATTAATTTTTATTGTATATAATCTGATATATAACTAAATCACAAGATATCTATATTAATAAGATATATATATATATATATATATGCCTCATTAATATAGATATGCATATATCAATATTAATAATATATATATATATATATATGGACTTATTTATAGTTATTATTATGTATTAGTTATATAATATTTATTATACCATATTAGTGATATAAGCAGACAAAAAATATTTTAAACAATGGTAACTCAAATATTTTTAATATTTAATCTGAAATATTTATTTTCTCGAAAATGTACTTTATTTCAGTTTACAAAGTACTCAAAATTTAAACAACGCTATTTCAAAAAACAAACAAAAAAAATCTTTTATCAAAATCTTTATTCTTTCTTGTCCAAAATCACTAGACAGAAAATATCAGTTCTTTTACATTATTCTTCAACCGTCCAAATACATATTTTTCATTATTTTAAATATCTTCCTTTTTTTTTTACATTGTCTGATACTGTAGTACAATAAGGCGTTGTACAGTTTTTAGGTATCTCGATTGCCCTATTGCACGCTTGGTTTAGCGGAAGAAAGCAATTCCCGTTAAATTCTCTTTCGCCATTTTGTTCACGGTTGCCAACGTAGTCATTTTTCTTATTCTTCCGTTCCTTCATCAGTGTTGCCAGTCTCTTCTAAGAAATTCTTTTCGCGTGCCGTGAAGTTCTAATCAGATGCGGCACATTTTTATGTGTTGTTTGTTTATGTTCCGGAACTTTTGTTGATGTTTTTGACAAGGCATTTATTTTCCGATCATTAATCAGATATTATTTTATTAAAAATTAAATGTTACTTTTAAATATTTGGTATGATTTGTGTAAGTTTGTTCTGGCAACATAAGCTTGTTTTTTTAATGATCGTGATGTGAAATGTAAAAGAGACGATATATTATTTCTTCCAACTTCTGTATCTGGAATGTTCTATAAAATAATTTTATGTTATTCTTTCATCAATTTTAGGTTTCATTTATTTAAAAATTCATAATGTTATTTAATTTTTTAGATGAAGGGTATTAATTCAGGATAATAGACAAAAAGTGATTACATATTTTTTAAATAAATACTTTTACCACCTATAACATATTTAAATTTGCCACCTTTAATATATTAGTTTTTTTCACATTTATATCTGAGGAAAATGTATAGCTATGTACTTTTATAAAATATAACTATCTTTGAAAGTTGAAATTTAAAATAAAATTTGAAAGTGTTTATTATTTCTTTTAAAAAGATCTGAAAGTATTTTCTTTTAAATTTACAACAATCAACTGCTTTTTTTTACTTAAAGAACTTAACGAAAATATATTTATATACTTGAATTTAATTAATATTTCTTTTTATCTAAACTATCTTGCGTCTGTACCTTTTTATGTAACTGAAAATTTTACTTTTTAATATATTATCTTAAATGTAAGTTTGATAGTTTTAAATATCTTATCCCAAGATTCACGAAACTTTATAAAACTGCTGATTATCATTAACTTTATTATAGTTACAAGATAAAAATATTGTAACTATACTAATGAATTGCACTTATATTGAAATTTAAAAAAAAAATGTCTCATTATTTTATTAGCTTGATTTAATTAAATTATTCTCAAATAGTAATACAGAATTTTAAGAAAAAGTCATGCTTAATTTATTCTGTCTAGACAAGGATCTCTTTCTAATCAATAGAATTCATTTACTTGTTTTGAAAACTTTAAATTTGAATAGAATAATTTTGAATGAAATAAATGTCAACATAAAACAATGTTTAATTGCTTTAATATAATAAGTACTATATAACGAAAAAATAAGACAAAAATGGTCAGTTGTTCGTAAATGGTTTGCCAAATTTAATGAATATCTCGTGGCCTGATGGCCAATTGGCTAGCGCTCTGGCCTTTTGGCCCCACAGGCTTCAAGGTTCGAATCCTGGCGGGGACATGGATGTTTGTGAGGGGTTCGGAATCCACATTAAACTGTAGGTCCCGGTCTATTTACCCTGAATTGTGCATAAGATGACCGTAGAGTGACAAACCAAACCTAATCAGAACAAACTATTGAATATCTCGTAGCATAGATTATAACCTGAGATATTCAAAACAATGGCACTTCATACTTAGTATACCCTTAATCTGTCCTAGATCATTGAATGCATACGAAGCAGCTTTTACCCTAAGAAATAAATAACCATAGATAACTCATTAAGATCTAAACCTTTTCCGCTTGAAAAAAGTCGCTATTGTCAAAAAAGAAGAGTCATAGTGGAGATCTTAAATGCATGTGTAGGAGTCGAAATTCAGGCTGCCAAATGGAATTTTGATGGTTCTTTCTCATATTTAGTGTAAATGGAAAGGCTGTTTCCCTAAAACGCTTGCCATATTTAGTGAATATCTCGTAGCATGGATAAGAGCATGAGATACTCAAAGTAAGGCCCCTCAATACACGTCCTTAATCTGTTCTAGTTTATTGGATGCATATCAAACAGCTTTTACCATAAACCATTGCATACCATAAGCTTTTACCAAACAGCTTTTGCCATTATAAGTAAAGAATCATAGCTAACCCATTAAAAGCTAAACCATTTCCCATCTGAGGAAGTCATTGTTCTTAGAAAAGAAGAGACACAGTGACGATCCTAAATCCATGTGTAGGGAACGAAATTCAGACTGCCAAATCGAAGTTTTGATGGCGTTTCCTCGTATTAAATATTAATGAAAAGGCAATTGTCCTTAAAAAGCTTGCCAGATTTAATGAAGGTTTCGTAGCATGGATAAGAGCATGAGATACTCAAAGTAATACACCTCAATACACGTCCTTAATCGGTTCTAGTTTATTGGTTGCATACCGAACAGCTTTTACTATAATAAATAAATAATCCTAGTTAACCCATTAAGAGCTAAACCCTTTTCCCAGATTACTGATCCAGATACAGATTACTCCCTTGAGAAAGTCACTATTCTCAGAAAAGGGTAGATGTAGTGGCGATTTAAAATGCAAGTGTAGTAAATGGATACGTAGGGGTCGAAAGTCAGGCTGCGAAATAGAAATTTTTATGGTGTATCCTGATATTAAACGTAAACGGAAAGGCAGCTGTCTGTAAATAGTTGCCAGAATTAGTGAATGTCTCGTAGCATAGATTAGGACATGAGATACTTGAAACAGTGGCACCTCAGCACACACCTTTAATCTGTTCTAAATACTTGGATGCATAACAAACTGCTTTTCCCATAAGAAACAAACAACCATAGATAACCCATTAGGGGCTACACCTTTTTCATTTGAGAAGTCTCTGTTCTCAGCATAGATTAGTCATGGACTTGTAACATAGATTAGAATATGAGGTACTCAAAACAATAATTTCTCGTACTCTTCTCCGTAGTGCACAATGGGTAACGCTCTTTTATTTCTTTCATGGTGTAAACTGGGTAACACCTTGCCATTCCATTTTTTTTCGCAGTGCATCCTCGGTAACGTTGAAACTCGTCATTCCAGTCTTGCATAACTTCAGATCATTGTACTCAAATTTGTAAACAAAAATATCAAAAGCCTTGATATGAAATCTAAGAAAATAATTTATTATACAATAATACAGATAGTTCAAAAAATACTTTTATCTTTTGAGGAGCGATAGATTTAGTGAATATATTTGATTCTTTTAAGATTAAAAACTTAAATCAATAGAGTTCTATGACAAAAATGCAATAATCTTTATGCATTAAATATAATTCGAAACCTTGCCATTCATTAAAGGCTTTAACGGTTGTCTAAAAAAAGGAAATAATGTATTCAGAAGTAGGCTTGTTACAATAAATGAACATCAAACCGAAATGAAGAAAACGGAAAAGCTATTTAAAATTTTAAAAATAAATAAATCTTTCATTTTCAGATAATGGTATGATTGCCTCCCATTTTGTGTCCCTTTGCGAGTTGCAAACTTCAAATGAACGTTTTTACGAAACGAAATTGCGTTTTTTTATTTGATTTCAGATATAAAAGTTTAATTTGTTTCCATTTGACACGACATATTGCAATTTCAGTTTGTAAAAATATGAAAAAAGAAAGAAACAAAATTGCATTTTTGATGTGATGTAATTCTTCAAGTGCATTACGTTTTTATGGTAATGAATCAAAATATCTAAATCGATTATTTATAATTGACTCAACAGGAAAAAATCTTTATTAGGTTTAAAATATTAAAGGTCCAAATAAATGAACTTGGAGACATTTTAAAAATATTAAATTAATATTTCTAGGTAAATATGTTTTAATCTTTAATCATTAATGGGGCCTATATTATAAGTTTTATAAGTTGCTATTTTTTAGAATTTAAAACTATTAATTTAAAGACTCTTATGTGGCAGATTCAGCGTTAATAAGGGTTTACAATGAGTGCTATACATTACTGTACTCACCTCCTGAAGTCTAAGGAAGGATTTTGCAAATAATAAATTCGTCATACCCATCTTCTCTGTAAACGTGGTTCCTTAACTTTGGAATTTTTTCCCTTAACATAGTTTTTTTAATTTTACAGAAATATAATTTTTTTATCACTCTATGATAATACATTTTTTAATATTGGAAACATAAATTAAAACACATTTCTTAAATTAATAAATTTTTTGTTCACAAATATCAATTTATCAATTGTATATCAATATCGTTTAAACTATTTTTTTTATACATTTTCATTTTAGGCATTAACATGAATTATGAAATTAAAATTTTTGCATTATATTTTTTTAATTTTTGCAGTATTATTAATTTTTTATACAGTTAAATAACTTAAATACTATTTAATTAAATAATATAGTAAGCTATAATATAGTAGTATAGTATTAAATAGTATAGAAGTAAACTATAATTAATAATAAATATTACTATAATTAATATTACCATAATAACTATGATTACATAATTACTATTAACTTAAATTTAATTTTTACATTAATTACATTACTGTATCTGAAATATCAATATAACATGTATCATTATTCATATCATTATCTTTTCTTTTTTTAAAACATATTTACTATTATAATTCGTAGTAATCGTTACTGTTAACATAATCTTCGTGTTAATCGTTACTGCTAATAAGATTATTTACTATCTTATTTTTTCTATGATATTCATAATAAAATGATAATTAAATGACTTTATTTTCTCTTGTGGTAGATTTCAATTTTATTTTAATTAATATTTTACAATATTTGTAAGTTTTTGAAATAACAAATATTTTCAGTGAAAACAATTTCAAATCATCATTATAAATATAACTTTAATTTTATTGGGCAATGCATATTTTCAGTAGTTTCTTATTTCATGTTTTTAATTTTTTTTCTGAAGTTGTACTTAATTTCTCATTTATTTATGCAAAAGTTAATTATTTATGCACAAAAAAGTTATTTATACATAGCGAAACACTCTTAAGGAGGTTTTAACGATTTTTAAATTAAAATTTTAATATTTAAAACAATGTATGAAAGAGATAAGTATTAACGAAAATATAATTCTTTTTTAAAATAGTGAGGTTTATATTGCGAAATTTAAAATTAAAAAATATGTTCCTGAAATATACATATGCTTGAACAAAAATAATAATAAAAAATTTTTTTAATATAAATATCCGTAATTTTTATACATGATTTGGTGAATATTTTAATCGAATTCAAAAAGATAATCTTATAAATTTATTTAAATATGTTCCTTTGAATTTTTTCTGCTTTTTCTCTTAATTTTTTCCCTCTTTTCAAAAATTCTTCTTCATTCTTCTTTATTTATTTAAGCTCCGAATTATACTTCATCACTGGATTTAATCTGATTTTTCTTTAAAAAAAAAGTTTCATAATATTATTTTAAGATAAAACAATGAAATGTAGTAAATAAATAATGTTGCGAAAAATCTGTATTAAGAATTTTTAATTTGCATTGTTTCGCAGGGAAAAATGAAATCTGAAACTTGTTCAATTATTTTTTGAAGTGAGAGTACAATAAATGTATAAAAACATAAAAACTAAGAAAAAATATGTTATGTTAAATGAATAATCCTGTCCAAATTATTTGAATTTTTTTCCTGTAAACACTTTTACTTAATTATTAAGATTAAAATTCTTAAAAAATTATTTCAACATTTTTATTTTAATAATTAATTTGCAATTTTTCATATTAAAGAACAAAGAAAAATGTGTTTTATTATTATTTTTAGTGGGAAACAAGTATATTTTTTTTAATATATATTTTGAATATTTCTCTCAAATTTTTCGAGAGGTAATTCGTTTTACTTTATTTTATGATTAGAAATATTCATTTTAGTGTTCAATAATTATTTAGATTGAAATACATTTCCTGTAATGCTAAGAAAGTTTTATCTTTTATACGAGTTTTTAAAATAACTATAATGATTCTTAAATAAGTATAATGAAATGTATAATGATTTTAATTACAATCTACAAGGTGATTATAATTAAAGTCCCATTTTCAAAATGTCGTGAAAAAAATAACCACTCGTCATAATGACTTCAAATTCGAACTAAAGATACTTGAAGAAGGGGGAAACAGTATGTCATTAAAAAAATTTCCGAAGTAAACTAATAGATGATACCAAATGATGTTATAGATTTATATAATCACTTTCTAAGATTGGCAGGTCCTGAACTATTATTCTTTAGAACACAAAAGTTATGCAAAAAAGGTTAAAAAAAGTTTTCTTTAAAAATATAAAATTCTGGTAAATTTGAGATGAAACTATGGCAATCAATAAATTATAAATAAATGGCATTAAATAATTTTTGGTAAAATTTCACAAAAAAGTATCCAAACCAGTCATATGTTTTTTTTTTTTTTTTTGTTTGTAAAAGTATATTTTTGCGAAACAGTATTTTCATATTATGATTCAATAGATTAAATTGCAGAAACCAGACATGTGGTCTGCTGTTGTGTCTGACGTTAAAGATATCTGTAAGTTTATAAGCTGAAAACGTTGTATTTATTTTCTTAATTATTGTTTATTTGTCAAGTTCTATTGTAACAAATTTTAATAGATATTTATTGTTTTTAATTTTTATGCGAACTTATAAAAAGTGAAAAAAATTCAAATCCCTTTTTCTGTACAAAAAAGTGCTTTTTTACAAATTTATGTTATGTGAAATTCCACGATAAAAAAAAATGGAATTACCATTTTTTCTTATCCCTAGTGAGATATTATTTCCTGAATAATGCTGGCTTTACTCTGGATGTTTTATTATCTTAATTAATTAATTGTCCTATTAATTAATACCCTTATTTTATTTCGTTTTCAAATGATTAGTTATGTTTTTTTTTTGTCAATTAATCATTTAAACTAATGTTATGGTAATTTGCTAATTTACAAAAATGCTTTTTCAATTGTTGATATAAGTTATATTTATGATCTTTGTACATTAAATTAATTAATCATATTTGCATTTTAATTAATAAATATAAAAGTAGTACTAAATTTAGCTCTATGACATTCGATGTCACAGGTTTCCGGTTCGAATACTGGCTGTGTTATGGATGTTTGTAGGGGTTCGGAATCCACTTTGAGCCATCAGTCCCTATCAAATATGACTGTAGATCGTTGGGCATAAGGCTGACAATTCTACCCAATAAAAAAAAAAAATCGCCTGACTAATAATTTGCCAGTAGGCAGACGGCCTTGACACACGTTGGCCTTGTATATATATATATATACAGTCCAGTCACATTAATGTGACCCCCTGTCAAAAGCCAGAATAACCACCTTTGGCAGAGCGGACCGATTGCAATTCGATCAAAGTAATTAACGATTGAAATGCTTTTCTATGCCCTATGAAATCCTTTACATACACTCCACAGCAATGTGCTGCCACCTGCCTTTTCTGATTAGTTATTTCACGTTGACGTCGAAAGTAGGTGGTGGTCACATTATTGTGACTGGACTATGTATATATGAGGACAGTTACTTTTAAAAATCCTTTCGGTGTACAATATCCTCATCTCATCTCTCAATAAGGGTTGTTCTTGGTGTATATTAGTGAAATACCAGACTCATTTGTGTTTAACTAAAAGAAAAAATAATAAAATATGCGCAGAATTTTTAATCGTAACGACTTTAACACAAGTAAAAAAATGCAAATAATTATCCTCAGTGGAACTAAAATATTGAACAGCCACATATTAAAGTCTTCTGCTAAAACTATTATTTGGAGCTTCTTATTACCTGGCTCTGCTTGATACTAATCAATGAAGCATGCACTCTGCCTTTCAGCATGAAGCCCCGACTTTTCTCTAATGACACTGTCGTCCTAGAGTCTGGCACACACGCACTAATCTAGGATCAATATCCAACAAGTAGCAACTCTCCGGGGTTTTCCCCACGCTTGCCGGAAAACCTCTTGATGAGTTTTGGATGCTAAAACTTTTCACAATCTTGTTCATTTTTGATGACGGAGAATGGCAGGTTTTAAGGATGCAAGAGTCTCCGAATCGTGAATGCTGTTTTAACGATGTTTAAACTTTGATGCGTTATTAGATAGTTGTTTAACTTTTGGAGTGACATTAAGACGACAGTCATTAAAGATTAAAGTATGAATTTTCAAAGTTATTAAATGAACAAGGTTCGTATTAAACATATTTATTGGCATATTGGTAGATTATTTTACGATATTAATCAATAGAGAAGGATTGATCTAGGACATGATTTATCAAATCGGAAGCTACATTACCTTATTTTTGACAACAAATTCAATTAAATGTATGCATAGATTTAATCGTAACGTATGACACCATAATAACCATGACACCATAATAAGTCATATAAGAAACAAGATGACCAGAACCACATCCTGTGTAACCAAATACTCACACATCCCCTTTTTCACACTTAAGCCACGCAAAATCGTTGTATATAGATATATTGATTTCCTATATTCATTGATATAGGCTATTCCTCACTACAACGATAAATATGTAGCATTGATAAATGATAACTCAAATCGAAAGCTACATTGCATTGTTATTAACAGCAAAATTCACTTTACTGTATGCTCATACTGTACCCATCCCACCATAATATGGCATATACAAAATATGATGACCAGAACCACATCCTATGTAACCAATTACTCACACATTTCCCTATTTCACACTTAAGCCACTCAAAATCGTTGTACCTATATATTGATTTCACACCTACCCCCAAAACCCATATTCAATTACATAGATCAGGGCTATAGCATGACGCTTTCTTTCATCGCTGTCGATGGGGGTCATAGATCTCTCACTGACAGAGGAGGGTAAAAGCAGCTGTGAATAATAAATGGACCCATTCAGTGGGGATATGGGAAGGAAGGCAGTAATTTACTTTCGGGTTTGGGAAGAGATGTTTATGTCGGCCAATGAAACGGACTCCTGTCTACAGTTTTTCGGGTATTTGTGAATAGCTATGGGATTGGAGTTGTAGAAGGTTGTAGAGTTCTGAAATATTTCCTGGATTTTGGAATAAGAATTTCTTTCTATCCTTTTATTGAATTTCTTTGTTTTTATTTGTCCTTTTTTATGTAAATATTTTTTTCATTTCGAAAATTATTTCTTGAAATTTAGTTCCTATAATTTTGGATTTGTTTTCTTACTTAAAATTAAATTACTAACAAACATGCAAATATATATTTTCTTATTTTGCTTGTCGAAGATTTCAGCATTGGGGTATTCCTCATTACAACGGCAAATATACAGCATAATTCAGCTTTATTCGCAACTACAAGGACATATATGTAGCGGATTTCTATCGTAGTCTATTCGTCACTACAGTGGCAAATGTATAGCAGATTCAGCATTTGGTTATTTTTCTCTACAACGGAAAATATGTAGCAGAATTCAGCTTTATTCGATACTTCAACGACAGATATGTAGACTATTCGTCCCTAAAACGGTATGTGTATAGCAGAATTCAGCTTTCGATTATTCCTCACTACAACAACAGATATGCAGCAGAATTCAGTCCCACACTATTCCTTACTACTACTACGATAAATGTGCAGCATTGATAAATGATAACTCAAATCGAAAGCTACATTGCATTCTTATTGTCAACAAAATTCACTTTACCGTATGCATAGATTTTCCCATCACACTATAATAAGACATTTAAGAAATAAGATGACCAGAGCCACATCCTATGTAACCAAATACTCACACATCCACTATTTTACACTTAAGCCACGCAATATCGTTGTACCTATATATTGATTTCCCACCTACCCAAAAAGCCCATATTCAATGACATAGATCAGGGCCACAGCATGACGCTTTCTTGCAGCGATGTTGATGGGGCTCATAGATCTCTCACTGACAAAGGACGGTAAGAGCAGATGTGAATAATAAATGGGCCCATCCAGTGGGGTTATATAAGAAGAAGGGCAGTAATTTAGTTTGGGAAGAGATGTTCCTGGCTAAACGTCCCTTGGGCTCATCTCTACGATTTTTCAGGTAATTGGAAATTTTGGAATAAGAGTTTCTTTCTTTCTCTTTTCTTGAATTTCTTTATTTTTATTTATCCTTTTTGTATGTATATATTATTTTTCATTTCGAAAATTATTTCTTGAAGATTTAGTTTCTATAATTTTGGACTTTATATTAAATTACTAAAATATATAGAAATATTTTTGTTTGTTTGTTGGATATTCCAAAGTTAGGTTATTTGTAACAACAACGGCAATGTATAGCAGAATTCAGCATTTGTTTATTTTTCATTACAACAGAAAATAGCTTTCATCGTAGACTATTCGTCACTACAACGGCAAATGTATAGCAGAATTCAGAATTTGGTTATTTTTCACTACATTCAGCTTTAGATGGAAAATATGTAGCAGAACTGAGCTTTATTCCGTATTGCAACGACAGATATGTATCATTCAGCTTTGGACTACAACAGCAATGCAACTGCAAATGTATAGAAGATTTAAGCATTTGGTTAATTCTCACTATGGCAAATATATAGCAGCATTCAGATTTATTCATTACTACAAGGACAGATATGTGGACTCTTCGTCACTAAAACGGCAAATGTATAGAATAATTCAGCATTTGATTATTCCTCACTACAACAACAGATAGACAGCAGATTTCAGTCCTCGCTACAACTATAAATGTGTGGCATTGATAAAAGATAACTGAAATTGAAACCTGCATTGCGTTCTTATTGATAAAATATTCACTTTACTGTATACATAGATTTACCCATCACACCATAATAAGGCACATAAAAAATAAAATGACCAGAACCACATCCCATGTAACGAAATACTCACACATTCACTTTTCCACACTTAAGCGATGCAAAATCGTTATATTCGCACCTACCTCCAAAGCCCATATTCAATGACATAGATCAGGGCCATGGCATGACGCTTTCTTTCGGCGCTGCTGATGGAGGTCATAGATCTCTCAGTGACAGAGGACGGTAAAAGCAGATGTGAATAATAAATGGACCCATCCAATGGGGATGTAGGAAAGGAGGGCAGTAATTTACTTTCTGCTTTGGGAGATGTTTCTGGCTGGGCAATGAAACGTCCTCTGGGCTCATGTCCCCAGTTTTTCAGGTATTTGAGAATTTCCATTGGAATTGGAGTTGTAGAAGATGGCAGTGTTTTGAAATATTTCCTGGATTGTGGAATAAGAAATTTTTTCTATCCCTTCTCTTGAATTTCTTTATTTTTAGCTGTCTATATATATATTATATTCTTTTAGAAAATTATTTATTGAAATTTAGTTCCTATAATTATGGATTAGTTTTCGTTTTTAAGATTAAAATACTAAAATATATGGATATATATATATATATTTGCTTGTCGGAGATTTCAGCGTTAAGGTATACCTCATTACAACAGAAAATATGTAGCATAATTCAGCTTTATCCGCTACTAAAACGTCAGATATATAGCAGAGTTCAGCCTCAGACACTGTGTCATTATAATGGCAAATGTATAGCAGATTTCACCATTTGATTATTCCTCACTACAACGGTAGATATGTACCAGAATTCAACTTTATTATTACAACGACACATATGTAGCATTCAACTTTAGACGACAATGTCAATGCAATTGCTATATATAGCAGAATTCAGCATTTGCTTATTTTTCATTAGAACAGCAATTAGCTTTAAGTCTTAGACAATTCGCCACTAATACGGCAAAAGTACAACACAATTCAGAATTTGGTTATTTTTCACTACATTCAGCTTTAGCTAGGAAATATGTAGCAGAACTGAATTTTATTCCCTACTGCAACGACACATATGTAGAATTCAGCTTTAGACTACAACAGCAATACAACTGCAAATATATAGACGAATTAAGCATTTATTTATTTCTCTCTACAACGGCAAATATATAGCAGAATTCAGATTTATTCACTACTATAACGACAGATATGTAGACTATTCGTCACTAAAACGGCAAATGTATAGCAGAATTCAGCATTTGATGATTCCTCACTACAACAACAGATATGCATCAGAATTCAGTCCTAGACTATTCCTCACTACAACGATAAATGTGTAGTTGATAAATGATAAATCAATTCGAAAGCTACACTGCATTCTTATTGACGATAAAATTCACTTTACCGTATGCATAGATTTTCCCATCAGAACATAATAAAGCACATAAAAAAATAAGATGACCAGAACCACATCGTAATGTAATCAAATACTCACACATCCACTTTTCCATGCTTAAGCCACGCAAAATCGTTGTACAAATCTATCGATTTCACACCTACCCCCAAAAGGCCATATTCAATGACATAGATCAGGGCCATAGCATGACGCCTTCTTTCAGCGCCGTTGATGGAGGTCATAGATCTCTCACTGACAGAGGACGGTAAAAGCAGATGTGAATAATAAATGGACCCGTCCAGTGGAGATATATAAGAAGCAGGGCAGTAATTTACTTTCGGTTTTGGGAGAAGATGTTTCTGGCTGGCCAATGAAACCTCCCCTGGGCTCATGTCCACAGTTTTTCAGGTACTTGGGAATATCTATGGAATTGGATTTGTAGAAGATTATAGTATTCTGAAATATTCCCTGGATTTTGGAATAAGAGTTTCTTTCTATCCCTTGTCTTGAATTTCTTTATTTTTATTTGTCCTTTTTATGTATATATTCATTTAAAAAATTATTTCTTGAAGTTTAGTTCCTATAATTTTGGATTAGTTTTGGTTCTTAAGATTAAATTACTAAATTATATGTAGATAATTTTTTTGCATGGACATTTCAACGTTACGGACATATTTGACGTCACCACAACACAAATATGAAATAGAATTTCAGTTTTATTCGCTATTACAACGACAGATATGTAGAAGAGTTCAGCCTTAGTCTATTTGTCATTACAATGGCAACTGTATAGTAGAATTCAGCATTTGGTATTGCTCACTACAACGACAGATATGCATCAGAATTTAGCCCTATTCTATACCATACTATAATGATAAATGTGTAGCATGTCTGTGTATGTGTCTAATCCTCAATGTCCTGCATTGCGGGACGGACATCCCATTAGTAATCTACTCATAGATGGAGGGAAAAGGGGCAGTTTCTGTTGTGATGGAGCACCTGTAGGTAGAAGTCTGATTTAGCTCGGCGTCGCTGAAGAAGGATCGCAGAGCATCTGAGGGGACTTTTAAGGGGAACTATCTCTCATTTGTGCATCGCATGAGAGAAAACCCCAGAAAAATCCCCCCTAGTTGTCCAACTCACGAGGCAAAATGCTAAATATCCCAAACACCATCGAGTCTCCCCGAATTTTTGAAACAGTGGCTACAACAATGCCGCTAGCGAATGGAACCTCTGTTCTAATTCTCTCCAGCAGCACACGTTAACACTCAGCCACGTGTTCGGGTATGTTTTAATAGTGAAATGAATATGTGACAAATATGTCTGTCAAGTCATATACACTAATAATAAAGTAATTTATTTTTTTTCAATGAGCTCGATTTATTTCTTATTATTAATATATTTACTTATGTGTAATTTTTAAAATTTTACATTTCTCTTTTATTGGGTGTCCTAAAATTCACAGAAGAATTAATGTTTTTTAATAAAGAATGCAAGAGGATGTGTTTTAAAAAACAATTTTATATACCAACCCCTCCCCACCCATCCCCAAACTCTAAGCTTATACGATACATTTTGAAAGGAAATCAGACATATTCCAGACTATTTAGGATGTTTAAGAATTCACGTCTTGCGGGAATTATGGGACACCCAATTATGGACATTAAAGAATTTTTTACACCTTCTTCTGCATTGGCGCAACAGTTCCATAGTGGGTCCAGGCCGTCTGTCTACTGTCAGATTTGGTGCCTGGGCCTTTTTCTTGTTACGGGGTAATCAGACTTACTCCTAACGTTCTACAGTCATATAAGACCCAAACCTACAGTTTAAAGCGGCTTCCGCCGAACTAAAAATTCATGGCACCGCTGGGACTGGGACCTGAAGCCTGCGTCACAGAGCACTAGTGGCTCGGTCATCAGGCTTCTTTTCACACATTGCAGAATTCAAAGATGGCGGTTTTTTTATACATACTTTGTTAAAGGGATTCTCTATGGATTAATATTGTCAAATTAGCTACAAATATGCCAGTAATTATCTTTAATGTTAACCTTGTATTATTTAATGACTTTGAAAATCCATACTTCAATCTCTAATGACTGGAATATGAACGTCACTCCAGAAGTGAACCAACCATTTCAATAATGCCTCAAAGTCCCGAATCATTAAGTATTCCTCCGAAGTTAACATCGTTAAAACAGCAATCACGATTCGGGAAACTCTTCCATCCCTGAAACCTGCCATTCCCCATCATCAAAAATGAACAAGATTGTGATAAGTTTCGCATCCAAAACTCATCAAGAGGTTTTCCGGCAAGCGTGGGGAAAACCTCCGGAGAGTTGCTACTTGTTGGATATTGATCCCGGATGCGTGCGTGTGCGCCGGACTCCGGGACCGCCGGTGTGTCATTAGAGAAAAGTCGGGGCTTCATGCTGAAAGGCAGAGTGCGGGCCTCATTGATTATGATCAAACAGAGAGAGATAATAAGAAGCTCCAGGTAATAGTTAAAGCAGAAGACTTCATAGAACGTGGTTGTTCAATATTTTATGTCTACCGAGGATAATTATGTTGCTTTTTTTTTCTTGTGAGAAAGTCATTACGATTAAATATTCTGAAGTTCATGTATTTTACCTTTTTTTTGTTGAACAGAGTTGAGTTACGTAATTTAATAATATATGCCAACGATAACCCACGATTAGATAAGGATAGTGCATATATAACTGTATTTAGTTATGCATGTGTAATACATATATACATATATATATACATATTTTTAAGGAGTAGGGTTGTCGGTTCTACGCCATACAGTTATATTAGACAGGAACCTACAATTTAAAGTGGATTCCTAATCGCTATAGTTTTTAGCCGCTTGGCCATCAAGCCAATAATAATTGTCTAATTTGCTTATATCTTGCGTCAATTGAACTTTTAATAAAAATGATGATATGCATTATATCGAATGTAAATTATATCGGGTCTCGAACCCCAAAGGTACGAACTCTAGACACTAGGCCATCAGGCCCATTATAACACCTTACAAAATTCAAACATTGCGATTTTTGAAAACAAAGTTTATTAAAATGATTCTCTATTGAATAATAACGTAAAATAATCTAAAAATATGTTAACCTTGTATTATTTAATAACTTTGAAAGTTTATACTTCTATCTCTAATGACTGGCATATTAACGTCACTCCAAAAGTTAACCAACCATTTTAATAATGCATCAAAGTCAAGATCATTAAGTATTCCTCCGATGTTAACATCGTTAAAACAGCATTCACGATTCCGAGACTCTTATAAACCGTCATTTTCCGCCATCAAAAATGAACAGAATTGTGAAAACTTTCGCATCCAAAACTAATCAAGAGGTTTTCCCGGCAAGCATGGGCAAAACCCCCACAGAGTAGCTACTTGTTGGATATTGATCCCGGATGTGTGCCAGACTCCAGTGTCATTAGAGAAAAGTCGGGGCTCCATGCTGAAAGGCAGAGTGCGGGCCTCATTGATTATGATCAAACAGAGACGGATAATAAGAAGCTCCAAGTAATAGTTTTAGCAGAAGACTTTATGTGGCTGTTCTATAATTTATTTCTACTGAGGATAATTATTTTGCTTTTTTTTGGATCAATTCGTTACGATTAAATATTCTGAAGTTAACATATTTTACTTTTGTTTGTTGAACATAGATGGCATTTTTCACTAATATATGTCAAGAACAACCCTTATTGTGCGATGAGATGAGGATATTGCACAAAGGAGGAATTTTTAGAAGTAACTGTTCTGCATACGCACATATGTATATATAATATATTAATAAGAAATGACTTTAGTTAAAAAAAAAAAAAATTGTTATTTTTCACCAGGTATTTTAAAAAACAGAAAATTTGATTTAAAACATTTTCTCCAGCTTCGATATCACCATCTTGAACATTTGTTATATACTTTATAATTGTTTATATATAATATATACACTCCAGAGCCAAAACATTATGACCACCTGTCAATAACGAGTTGGCCCACCTTTGGCGCGCAACACAGCTTCAACCCGCCTTGACATGGATTAATACCGCCACTTAATACCAGTTAAATACCACTTCCACCTGATCACGTGCCTTCCACGTCATCCAGGCGAGTTCAGTGCAAAAAGGAAGGGGCGGTCATAATGTTTTGGCTCTTGAGTGTATATATATATATAATCATTAACATCATTGGCGCAACAGCCCTATGGTGGGCCAAGCCCGTCTGCCTACAGGCAGATTTTCAAGAGAAGGAGATTGAGAAGAATTAAAGAATATTGTTGTCGGCAATATGCCCTACAGTCATATTAGGCAAGAACCTACAATTTAAAGTGGATTCCGAACCACTACAAACATCCCTGCCACAGAGCGCTATCCACTTGGCTATCAGGCCCCTAAAAGTTATCTAATTTGCTTATATCTTGCGTCAATTGAACTTTTAATAAAAATGATGATGCACATTATATCGAATGTAAATTATAATGGGTCTTGAACCCAAAACGTATGGCACCGAACGCTAGCTATTCGGCTATCAGGCCCATTATCACACCTTACAAAAATCAAAGATGGTGATATTTTTTTTAAACAATGTTTATTAAAATGAATCTTTATTGAATAATAACGTAAAATAATCTACAGATATGCCAATAACTATCTTTAAAATTAACCTTCTATTATTTCATAAATTTGAAAAATCATACTTCTGTCTCTAATGACTTTCATATGAATGTCTCTCCAGAAGTTAACCAACCATTTCAATAACGCATCAAAAGTCCAGAATCATTAAGTATTCCCCCGAAGTTAACATCGTTAATACACCATTCACGATTCGGGAGACTCTTAACATCCCTGAAACCTGCCATTCTCCGCCATCAAAAATAAACAAGATTGTGAAAACTTTCGCATCCAAAACTAATCAGGAGGCTTTCTGGCAAGCATGGACAAACCCCCGGAGAGTTGCTACTTGTTGGATATTGATCCCGGATTTGTGTGCCAGACTTCAGTGTCATTAGAGAAAAGTCGGGGCTCTATGCTGAAAGGCAGAGTGCGTGCGATGCGGGCAGCATTGATTATTAGAGAGACGAATAATAAGGTAGACACATTGACAGAGACAGATAATAAGAATCTCAAATTAATAGTTTTCACAGAAGACTTTACGGGGTTGTTCAATATTATATATCTACTGAGTATAATTATTTTGCTTTTTTTGTGATAAAGCCATTACGATTAAAAATTCTGTAGTTCATAAATTTTTACATTTTTTTGTCGAACAAAGTTGAGTCTAGAATTTCAGTAATATATGTCATAAACAATCCACGATGAAATGAGGATACTATCTCTCTCTCTCTCTCTCTTTATTTATATATATATATATATGTGTGTGTGTGTGTATGTGTGTGTGTGTGTGTGTCGGGCCTGAATGGCCAAGGCGCTCTGGCGCTCGGTCCCGGCGGTGCCATGGTTGTTTGTACCGGTTCGGCATCCTATTTAAAAAGTAGGTCCCGGTCTAATAGGATCGTAGAGCGTTGCGGGGGCATTGTTACTCCGCGTCCGTAGCTTATCTTCAAGTTACACGCGCCCCCTGGGTAATGCAAAGTGAGTACGTCTGTGCAGCACTTGCCTTAAGGCATCCAAGACGTCCATTTCTGTGTTTGCCAGCTGCATTAGAAAGAAAAAAATATATATATGTGTGTGTGTTTGTATATTTATTTATTTATATATACATATTTATGTATACATACACATATATCAATATATATATATATACAATCAAAAAACCAATATGGTCTCATGCTAGGCGGGAAAGGGAAAGTGTAGTTTCTGCTGTGATGGAACACCTGTAGGTAGAAGTCAGACTTGGCTCAGTGACGATGACTTTTTAAGTGGTAGGATCGTCAGTCCTATTCAAAACGCTCTACAGTTATATTAGATGGGGACCTATGGCTTAAAGTGGTTTCCGAACCACTACAAGCCCCAATGGCACCGCCGGAACTGTAAACTCGAAACCTATGGCACCGAGCTCCAGAACATTTGACACTCGGTTTTCAGACCCTATTTATATATATGTGTACATAATTAAAAATATTCTTTTGCAGTTTTAAACTTTACACTAAATACAATAAAATATGAACTCAAATTCAAGGTTCTGTTAAAAAAAAAAAAAGGTTTATGCCTTTTATATTCAGATTTATTTAATTTTTAATAATTTGCATAATTCTTTCATGCGCTTATACAGAATAATAATATGAAAGTTTTTTCTAACTCTATATAGACTGTGCATATTCTACTAGAATATTAAAAATAAATTAACTTTTTTTTGTTGTAGTTTATAAGTTTTAAAATATAAATGCATACTCAGAAATCTCTTTTCCTTATATATGGAGAATGATCTTATAAAATAAACTAGGGAAATAATTAGCTAGTTATTTCGTTCAACTGCCATAAGGCATATCAATAAAAATAGATACAAACATGAATGAAAATACACAACATTGAAAATACATACACATATATAATGTATATACGTATGTGTATAATTTGACATAAATAAAATTAGACTGCAATACATGCAAATTGGTATTTAAAATTTAAATTAATTTAAAGCCAGATAACAATGCTACTATTAATGATAATACTCTATTAAATAATTATGAAAAGGTTTTAATTATGATTGACTGCTACAAGCTACTAATTAAAGCAGTCTCAAATCCAGTTATTTTTGAACTGACATTTTTTACCATTACCAAAACAAAATAATTCATTCCATGTACAAATTATCCAGAAAATTAAATTTAAAAAAAAAAAACTAAATTTAAATAAGACAAATTATTCTGCAATTATTTATTTATTTTTCGATTGAACTTAATCTATATATTTGTATAAAAATAACGAAAATTTTAAAACACATGATCTTATTAGCCATACACTTTTTAACATATATTTCTTATTCTTTATCACAGAAAGTTTTCACACTATTTCCCAAAGGTAGCATTCTAAAAACGATTTCTGGGTACTTTTTATTTGCTCTTATGGTTTTGTTTGCGGTTATCTTTGCAAGCCACCCTATTGATATGCCCTCAGCTAATGTCCTTCTAAAAAAGCGCATCAGTGTTATTCCAGCGCGGAAGAGGGTCATTAATATAAATTACTTTCCAGCGTTAGTAAAGGCCTTGTTTATCTTCGAAGCCATTCCAGCCTTCACTTGAAGCGTTTAGGGAGAGTGAAAAAAACCGTTCAATTCTAAGCCCCGAGGAGTTGAAATAGTTTACAACTGGACAAGGGAACATTTGTTTTCTTTTGTACTTGAATTATATTTTGGTCGGTATTTTCCTGTACTCAACTCTTTTTGTGTAAAAATAGAAACATAATTTTCAATCGAACGGTCGAGCCGGCAAATTTTCCATTGTGCGTAGGAACTAAAAAAGCTCTGTTTAGTGTATGTGGAATGTTTGGTAATCTAAAAAAAAATCAAATATTTGAAATGAAAAATCAAATATTCGAAAACGAACAAGTGAAAACTATAAGTTAGGAATATATCTAGAAATTACAGATTACTCCAATATCAAAAAGTGAAAAAAAAAGAAATGAATGCAGAAAGAAACTCTCAGCTTCGTAGTTCTTCTTTGCAGACCATACAACAGACACCAAACCTTATTGCATTGGATATTATTCTTTTCAAGAATGATTCTCGCGTCTACTAAGGATAAATTCGATAAATTCGTAGGCTGGTAAACCCTTTCATTTTGCTCAAGGCCGAAGAAGTGAATCTTTTAAATTTCATGTCTATGTATATCGCTCCTAAATATAAAGGTACAGATGAAAAATCCTGTGTGATTTCACTTATATGACGCAGAATGTGATAAATATCTTCCTTGTTCTTCTTCAATGGCGCAACAGCAGCATATCTGCCTACTGGCAGATATCTGAAGTTCTGTAACTTCAGAAATCTGAATAATCTACATTATTAACCCTTTGAACATCTTGGCCACGTAGAGCAATTAGGTTTTTTTTTATAATTACAATTACTATCATTAATAAAAAACAAAACTTTGACAATAAATTAGAATCGCTCAATAAGAAAAATACAAATGTCACGCTTTCTTCTACTTCATTGGAGCAGCAGACACCCATGATAGTAATTTCGCAACCTGAGATGTTTTCTTTTTACGAGATAGGGTTGTCAGCATTACGCCCAATGCTCTACAGCCATATTAGACAGGTACCTGAGGCTCAAAGTGGATTCCGAATCACTACAAAAATCCACGGCATTACCGAGACTCGGTCCTGCAACCTGTGGCACCGAATACCAGAGCTCTAGTTACTCCGCCATCCGGGCCCTATATATACTTTCCTTACTGGTGGCAAATAACATCAAATATTCGATGTTCGAAAACAACAAACAAAAATCCAATCGTTATCCATTCCTATGTTTTGATGCATACAAAAGGAAGGCTGCGTATGCACGTTATAATGTAGCACTGTGGTGGTGTTTGGATGTTAACTATCAATACTCTTGGTTATTTTTCCTAGCAATGATATCAATGAGGAACAAAAAGGCGTTATCGCTTTTCTTTAATCTAAAATTTGTCATGTTCAGTTATTTAAGGTAATTTTTCACAGTATTGCAACTGCATGTCAAGTATTCAGTGGACTGAACTAGACCGTCTCACCATTCTATATCTAAAGAACTCAATCCTTGCAACTCACTGACATCTCGGGCAAAAGGATCCTCAGTGATTTAACGATCTCTTTTCTTACCGGAAATGCCCCAACGATCAATGTCTCGACGCAAGCCATTGATGGTTAAGCCAATGACCCATTGATGAATATGTGTAGGTCTGCAGAAAAATAACTCTATTTATTTCTGCTTTCATTTCTTTCCTAGATATTGGAATAGCTACAATATTGTGCACTACATAGCTGCAATACTATAAGTAATAGCTACAGTACTACAGATTGTAGTTTTCAATTGTTAATTTTTTGTGCATTAACTACTTCTAGCAATTAGAATACAAAGAAATTAACCCCCGATATGAGGCATTAAAAGAAGTTCAATAATTTTAAAGACACTTGGATAAAAGGAAAATTTTTGACTGCAAACCTTTTCCAATAAGGGGAGGGAGTGACCAATTTAGTAGCGAGCGTGGCCGCTAAATGATGTCGCTTAGTAAATCTGTCAACAGAGTAGCGTGTTTCATGAGACTTCGTTTGTCGTTTCACTTTTTTAAACATTACTTCGTTTGTCGTTTCACTTTTTTAAACATTACTTCGTTTGTCGTTTCACTTTTTTAAACATTATAAGCTAATTATACAAGGATCTACAGTTTAACGTTGGATTCCGAACCACTCACAAACATCCATGCCACCGCCAGAATTCGAACCTGAAACCTGTGCTACCAAAGGCCAGATTGATAGCCACTTGGCCATCAGGCCGCTATACTGCAATCTGTAAGATTAACTGTTGATTGCTTATAAAAAGCAAATTTATCTAAATTATGACTTTGTAATTACTGAAATTTATATTGTAAAATAACTTTAAAGCAATAAATAAGGAGCGTAAGGGGTAATTGACACACATTAGGACTTTTGGAGATATATTTTTAATAATGCAGTCTAACAAATGGACTGAACAATAGTAGGCTGACACATAGATGGCGCTACTAGTATTAAATACATATGATATTTAGTTAGCCCTAACCTTCGAAAGACACGTGTGTAAATTTGACAGCTGTTGCACTAGTAAGTAACTCACATACTAAGTGAGTTACAGCATTTTTAGTGAAGTTATAGTATTTTTAGTGTTCATCACGTGCAGTCCACTCGGCTGACTGTCGATTGGACTCCGGTGTGAGATGATGGAACCATGTTTCATCCATTGTCACATATCGACGCAAAAATTCGGGTTTATTACGATTGAACAGCTCCAAAAACTGCTTAGAATCATCAATTCGTTGTTGTTTTGGATCGATTGTGATCTCTGCGCGGCGCCCACTTGAACAGAGCTTTCGCATATCCAAATATTCATTCACGATATGTCCAACACGTTCCTTTGATATCTTTAGGGTCTCAGCTATCTCAATCAACTTCACTTTACGGTTATCAGAAATTATTTTGTGGACTTTTGTGATGTTTTCGTCGGTAACAGCCTCTTTGGGGCGTCCACTGCGTGAATCGTTCTCGGTGCTCATTTCGCCTCGTTTTAATTTAGCAAACCCCTTCTCTACGATTGATTTTTCCTGCTTCAAAGTCCGAATAATGTTTATCAAGCCAAGCCTTGGCTTCAATAGTATTTTTTTTTTCGCCAAAAAGCAATGCTTTATTAAACACACGAAATTCCTTTTCATCCATTTTTTTCAAACTAACAAAAGTTGCTTCACTAAAAATGCTATGACTCACATACTAATAGTGGAACAGCTGTCAAATTTATACACGTGTCTTTTGTAGGTTAGGGCTAACTAAAAATCATATTTATTTAATACTAGTATTGCCATCTATGTGTCAGCCTATGAACATGTCAGCCCAACTGTTAAATATGGGAGTCTCAGCTTCGAAGTGATATTTTTGTACATGGTTGGACATTTAGACTTTCGAATTATGGGGACTTGTTTCAATATCACACAATGACCTGAAGCCTGTGGTTACAAAGGCTAGAGCACTAGCCAATTGACTATCCGACGGGAGCTTCTCTAACATTTAAGAGCATTACATATTCTTTGAAGTATTGTCAAAATTTTCATGAAGTATAGAACAATTCTTCTTGTTTACACAATTAGATTAGTAGATTATCAAGATTTCCCATTTCTAAAATTAGCTGTTAAGGTTATTAGCACTCATAATAATGTCAAAATTTCAAATGCGTATGATGTGAATGAATGTATTCCCTTTTTTTAATATGACTATGTAGCAGACGTCAGGTAAACATTTCTAACAATTTTTAATTATCCAAACAGAAGAGGTTTTTTTTTTGTTTAAATTGTGTCGAAATCCAAACACAATAAATAGCAGAAGTTATATAAAAATTACTTTTTAACTTTTTCTTGGTGTTTAATTTAATAAAAGATATTCTGAAATGCATTTTATGATATCACTATATTTAACTGTTCAACACCTTCGTAATCAGTAATTTGATCAACCAATTTCGTGATAAAATTAAATAAATGTGATCAAATCGATTAAATATCGTAATATTTAATATTAAAAATAAATGGGCATAAGTAAATTACACGAATATTCTTTGATTTTTCACTGTGAAAGAAATACAAGTCTGTGCAAATATAAACACAATCTGTTTTTATTTTTCTGTTTAATATGTGATGTATAATGATTTGTCCTAAAGATTTTTATAAATTATTGGTTGCGGAGTTTTCTTTTATGTTGGATCTGTATTATTAGATATATTGAATCTCTGTAATTATATTTTTACATTGGATCTCTGTTAATAGGTCTTTATGTTGGATCACTATTATTAAATCTTTACATTTCTTATATTCTGGAGTTCTCCTTTACACTGAAATGCATTATTCTAGGAACACTTAATTATTGCTTAATTATTTTAAATTATTGCTTTGCTTTTTTAAATAAATTCACGAAGTTCTCTGTTAATGGATCTTTTCATTGGGATTATGTTAATAGATCTTTACATTGGATCTCTGTTGATAAATCTTTACAATGGATCTGTGTTAATAGATCTTTATATTGGATAGCGGTTAATAGATCTTTACATCGGAATTCTGTTAATAGATCTTTACATTGGGTCTCCGTTATTGGATCTTTACATTGAAATTTTGTTAATAGAAATTTGCATTGGATCTCTGTTAATAGAGCTTTATATTGGATCCCTGTTATTATTTCTTTATATTGGATAGTTGTTAATAGGTCTTCACATTATATTTCTGTTCACAATGGATGTCTGTTATTAAATCTTGACATTAGGTCTTACATTTTGGAATTCTCCTTTACATTGAGTCGCCTGATGGCCAATTGGCTAGCGCGCTGCCATTTGGTACCACAGGCCTTCAGGTCCAAATCCTGGCTGTATTTTATTAGTGACTCGCAATCCATGTTAATTTACAGGTCCCGGCCTAATTAACCTAAAATGTGCAAAAAATGACCGTAGAGAGCCAAACCAAACCTCTTTTACATTGAAATGCATTATTCCATCTTTTAACTTCCAAGAACTGTCTATTACTAATAAGTCATTACATTTCTCGGAACATTAAATATTAACATTAATTCGGATGTGAACATTCTCGGAACATTAACATTAAATTAAAAAAAACTATTCTTGTTGCTAACATAAATATATTTTTAAATCACAGCCACTGTTCATCTTAGTGGGAAATCTTTTTTTAGCAGTTAGTAATCCTAAATGGAAGGGGTGAAAAACCGGCAGTTTATTACTGAAGAAACATCTCAGTGGGGGAAAAAGTCTCGCCATTTGGGTCTTCCACAAATAACCTATTCCTCAGCATCCTGTTTGAAGGAGGTGCAGTGAATAACCCGTCCAGGTGTTGCCGGATACCGATGGACTTCCATGTTTACGGAAACGTCTCTAATGTAAGGTTTAACGACTGTTTTTCCCCTGGCACTTAGTACAGCCAAACCTGAGAACTTGGGTCGTTCTTTCAAAGCATAATTCGAACATTCAAAAGTAATGACTCGTTCATGATGGGTTCTTGTGTTTCTCATCCATTATGAAGTTGAAGTTTCTCAACAACCGAAACAAAAGTTTCCTTTTATAATCTCTTTTTTTTCGCTTGGAGATACCTACATTCTGTTAAAAATATTCTAAAACTAATCAAATTTCTACTACAAACACGTCTTATACGAAGGTATATGAAATAAAAAAAAACAGCAGTGTTGATATAGTATACAAACAAAATAAATCAAATAATCAAATATATTTTTTTGTGTAAAATGATTTTTTTAATTACTGTGTTGCATAAATAAACTGCCACTTTTTTTTTTTTTGCCTAACCTTCTCAATGACGATTTTTTTTTTGTAGTTTGAAAACAGTGATTTTTTTAAAATTTTTATTACGATTTATTCATTTTATATTGATAAGAATTGTAAAAAATGGAAAAACACAATAAAAATCCACAAAAAACCGCCATAACAATCGCATTTGTGTCCGGTCAGCATTAATGCCGAACTCGTGAATCAGCTGCTGGTAAACATAAGCGCAGATGTTCAATCCGCTGACGGCGCTTGCAGATGCTGCGATAAAGTGTGAAACCAATGTGTTGAACCTCAGCCCTACACGTTACACCAATGAGCAACGAGTCGGGCATTCTTCTATATTTAGATATGAAGAAGATGCATCCAAAAGTGTTTCTGTGTGGCAATGTGTCCCTTCGTTACATAGCAGCATGATGGCCAATTGGCTAGCGCTCTGGTCTTTGGTACCACAGGTTTCAGGTTGAATCTTAGCTGTGACGAGGATGTTTGTGAGTGGTTCGGAGTCCACTTTAAACTGTAAGTCTCGGTCTGTTTACCCCTAGTGTGCACAAGATGGTCGTTGAGAAATAAACAAAACCTTTCATTGCATATTGACTGGTTGTTCGTGAAAGACATAAGAGGACAGCGAGATCTATTATTTTGATACAAAAACAAACTGATTATTCAAGTAGATAAAGTAGATGTGGACGCTAGATTATTGTCCACTTGTGACATGAGTTCCAATAACTGCTTTCATAAACAAGAAAACTCAAGAGAATTATTTCAGAATTTGTTTAACGAAAATCTATACTAACTATTTCTGAAACACAAATGTGAGATAAGTATTTTTCAATTTCCATTATTTTCATTTAAAGATTTGTTTGTCGTTCTTCGATCATTTTCTGTAAACTTTGGGCTAATTAGACAGGAAGCCAGAGTTTAGCTATTCACTAACAAAATATCCATGCCGCCACCAGGATTCAAACGTGAAGCCTGTGGTACCAACGACCAGAGAGTTGGCCTATTGGACACCAGGCTGCCGTTTTTATTTGAAGGAATTCTTAGCATACATTGAAAATATTTTCACCGAGTAATAAAAACATGGTTCAGGTATCGGGTTCGAATTCCAGAGGTGTCATGGAAGTTTGTAGTGGTTCGGAATCTACTTTAA
Source organism: Caerostris darwini (assembly GCA_021605075.1). Lineage (NCBI taxonomy): Eukaryota > Metazoa > Arthropoda > Arachnida > Araneae > Araneidae > Caerostris > Caerostris darwini. The sequence goes on along the minus strand of BPLQ01000371.1, from coordinate 512,974 downwards.
GCCGTAGGTCCTGCTCTCATATGATCGTAGAGTGTCACAGAGTCAGACTTCTCACTCACATCATGCCCAAACTGTGAAGGGGCAACTCAGCTCTAGGCACAGTGATGCGGTGTTGTGTAGTAGTAGTAGTAGTAGTAGTAATAGTACTGCATCTAAACAGATTTGTATGTTTAATGTGGTATTGTACAAATCACGTTGGAAAGGAAATAAAGTTAGGACACACCATCATTTATCAACAAGTATTAAGAGTTAAATATCCATCCATAATCTTCATTCTTACACATTATTAAATCAAAATTATCTTTATAACATTGTTTCCAAATTTTATCTGGAAATCTCAGATTAAACAGTGGTTTAACATTGTTACAGAGGAAAAATTTTCCTCTAACTAAAATCGAGTTATCTCTTGTAAACAAGAAGAAGAGATTAGAGGCAATTTCGTAAAATGAGAAACAATTTCCGATACCATCTCCGCGGACTTGAGCAGCACGCAATGAAACTTGCAGTTGGTTAATGGAGTTTGGGAACTTTTGTGCCCAAATCGATCCCAGACACCTTTTGCCTTTGGCGCCAATTCTAATTTGAATGCATCATTTTCGTCAGTTTTCTCGCCAACATTTAAATTATGTGCTTGTATACCAATTAAGGCAAGGGTATTCAATTGAATCTTCCATGAGCAGTTTAGCTACTTGGGAATTTAATAATTACAATAAATGTTAGGAAATAAGCTTAAGCATCTATTGGGAAATTCATACCTATCGTTATAATAATAAGATTTAAAAAAATGTTTTTGGAAAAATTTTGTGCATGGGATAAACAGGCCTAAGCGTTTCGATAATAATATTGATTAAATTTATGATTGATATTCTTATAACTGAATAAAATTTTAAATATTTACCTTATTTACCATCTTTTTTATTTACTTTAAATTTTATAATGTTTCGAAACTTTATCGTTGTTGTTGCGTCTAATACTCAGTGTTATGCAGTGCCGGCCACACACCACATAAGTGGTCTGCTTATAGATGGAGGGAAAAGGGCAGTCCTTAGGTAGAAGTCTGACTTGCCTCTGAAGGGCTGAAGAAGGAGTGCATTGCCCTCCGCAAGGACTATCACGCATTTTCGTATCGTATGGGAGAAAGCTCCCACGAGGTAGCTTATGAAATCAAGATGCTGAACCTCACAAACGCCATGCATCTTCTCTTTTTTTCTTTTTGAAACAGTGTCTACAACAAAGCCGCCAGCGGATGGAACCTCAGCCTTACTGCTCACCAGCGGCGCACGTTGCCACTAAGCCACGAGTCGGGCTTTTTATAATACAAAGCCTTCTGTAAATGTTCTACATGCACTGTTTTTCCTTAAAATGGCTACAAAATCAGAGAGGAGATAGTTGGTATCAAGAGGAACAGGAATTGTCGTTGAACATAGTTTTGATACAGTGAAGAACATACAAAAAGTTTAACACCATATAAAATACTTTTGTTACCATTTGAATGCGTGTATAAGTGATCATAAGGCAGACATTTTGTTCTGCATAATCTTTATTTGACACATAACACAGACTCGTATCTTAATAATTTCATAAAAGAACAATATTTCGATGCCGAGAAGGGCGACGGACGTACTAGTTACGAAACAGCTATGGGGGAAATAGTTTAAGAAATATCCTTCATTTTTATTAATGTATAAGATGATGACAGTTGGAATGGTTAAATAGCTGTTTGTTAAGATAGTTGTTTGATTAATCTTAATATATAGGTGTTATATTTTTGCCGAGTTTGGGAAGGGTACTTTTCTAGGAACTCAGATGGCCTTAAAGAGAAAATGGATCGTATGGGGAAAAATTAGAAAAAATCCAGTTTATTGAAATACTCTGACGAGATTTACGAAATATTAGCAGAACGCAACTTAGTCTTAACATTCTTAATTTTCTTTAAAGACTGAAAACCAGATAGAAATGGCAACATCTTCCCAATCAGACACAAAAGAGTTTTCGCAATTTTCTTCTAATCGATAAAATGAAGATTTGTCAAAGATATAATCATATCACACAAGTTACAAACTAATACTTTGGCCATATAGGGCTAAATTTAGAAAAATTGGGTTAATTAAAATGTTTAATAATATCAATTAGAAAATCACAATTTCATGTTTCTAAAAATTAAAAGTAATAATTAAAATTTGTTTAATTATACTGATAAATTAAAGGCAAAAAAGTATTCGTAATTAATTGGAAAATTTTGTAAATCGATATTTCTTTCTGCACTTTACAATAGACGAGTTATTCTTGTTTTAATCTAATCATTATGTTAATAATTTAATTGTATCATATCAGACAATTTGTGTTAACAATTTAGTCTTGAAATATGGTATTAGACATTATTGTTAAAAAAATAACATCAAAATTAAATTTGTGGTTAGAAAAATTAAAATAAACCAATTAATATTTTAAATGTTCCATTTTAATTAAAAACATGATAAATATTATTTTCAAATTGAAATTTTTTTTTTATTAATAAAATTCTTTTAATTAGTTTTATACACATGAAAAGTTTTCAATATATATATTTCTTACACTTTCTAAAACAATTTTCCACATTTTTTTATACATATATAAGAAATACCTCAAACGTAGACAATATTTTCATATTACATCTTGATTTAAAAGCTTCCATATAATACTCTAAAATATGTTCAACAAGAATTAAGAAATTAAGTATTTTTGTAATATGTTTACGCACACAAAATTTTGACCGTGTGTGTGTGTTTGGGTATTACCTAAAATTTAAAAATTATAATAACGTAGAAATTAAATTTTTTTCTTTATAATTACTATTTTTTTAGATAGTGCATAGTCCAAGATTTCTTTGAAATGAATAACCTTCAAAATTTGAATATTTAAAACAATTATTTTTAATTAATTTTTTAAGCAATTATTTTTAATTAATTTTTTAAGCAATTAACTTTAATTTAAAGAAATTTTTTTATTAAAGTCAGATGGCGCTGATTGCTAAACAGGATGGCAAAAAAATGTTTTTTTAAAAACTAATTTGAATTTATTTATAACCGATCAGAGAAAAAAATACGAAAGCAAGATATTATAGTTTTTAAGTTATATTGAAATATCATGTATATAAACATCTATTTTTATATGCAGACATTGCAATGTAAAATTGATTATTTTTACCCATAAAATAATGGGTATTGTTTTGGGGAACGAAAATATTTGAGTCTACTGAGATTTTTTCTTAAATTTCTTTTGCGAGCTGATAATTATATAATTAAATAATTTAAAAACGTAAAATCATTTTAAAAGATCATCTGCTGAAGGAAAAGATGATTTCATTTAAAAGTAGAAATAAAAATATATTTAAAAAAAAATTAAGGAATTCCAAACGATATTTTTTTTCCAGAAAAGAATATCGTTTGGAATTCCATATTTTTCTTTTTTAAAATTGCTATTATGCGTTTTGCTCTTCCATTAAAATTCTAAATTTTATGGGTAGCCAGTATATCGACCCGGTACATTAAAGATATTTTTAATACTTTGCTTATAGCATCTTTTTATTTTAATATCTCTGTTTTATAACAAGTTATTTTACTGTAATATAAATGTTTCATTATTTGATAAGAATTATCAGTGGGTGGTTTTATGATGCCTCTAATTTCAAATGTTCAGTAAAGGAGTATAAGTTGAGGAGTAATTACGTTTATTAAAGAATGTTTTATGTCCACGAATGATGAATTTTATATATAAATCCACGATATTTTTAAAAGCCTGATAATAAAGAATTTTTAGTCTTTTATTGCTGCATTCGGAATACTAAAGCCATAAAATTAACATTTTATTATATAAATTTACATTTGCAATTTATAGTTAGTTAAAACTATCTGTAATATGTAATTATAATACGCAGTCCAGTCACATTAATGTGACCACCTGTCAAAAGCCAGAATATACACTCTTGTATATTCTGGCTTTAAGTGGAGTGTGGTATTAAGTGGAATTCTTTCTATACACTCCACTGCAATGTGCTGCCACCTGCCTTTTGTGATTGGCTATTTCACGTTGACGTCGACAGTAGGTGCTGGTCACATTAATGTGACTGGACTGTGTATAATAATAATAGTTATAATATAATAATGCCCGACTCGTAGCTCAGTGGCAGTGTGGCCCACTCGTGAGCATTAGGGCTGAGGTTCAATCCTGTGGCAGCATTGTTGCAGACACTGTTTCAAAAAACGCGAGGAGACTAAATGGTGTTTGAGATGTTCAGGCTCTTGCCTGGTGAGTCGGACTATCTGGTGAGAGTTTTCCGGTTTTCTCCCATACGATACGCAAATGCCGGGTAGTTCCCCCTAAAATTCTTCCCGGAAGGCACTGCCCTCATTCTTCAGTGACATAGAACAAAATTCAGACGCTACCTACGTACTACCTTCAGACCTACGGGCGCTCCATCACAACAGAAGCTGCCCGTCTATTTCCTCCTTCCATGAGGGATACGACGACAATAATAACAACATGGTACATTGATAATAATATATTTATAATTGTATAATAATAATAATATATTTATGATTATATAATAATAATGCATTTATCTACTCAAACATGAATTTGCTAGTAAATAGCATAAACGAAAATATCAGAACAGAAATATTCATTTAATGTTAAATAAATGATAACTTTATCTTTACAACAAATAATGCTTTTCACAAATTGAATTTAAACATTTTAATTCTGCTCACAACATCAAATCCTATAAACATCAAACATTCGGAAATGTACAGCTTGCTTTAAAATAATATTTCATCACTATTATGTTATGCATGTGTTGAAATTCAAATTTCCCATTATAAGGGAAATGCTATTCAGACAATAACCATGCTGTAAAATAGGTTTAACTTCAAAACTAGCTCAATAAATCCTATTTTAGTTTGGAACGAAGGCGTCAATTATCATTTTGTGTATTAAAAGGGTCGTGACACTGATTTGAATCATTATGAGCACATTTTCATTATTAATGTTCTGCCCGCTCATTATAATATCCGATTTTAGGAGATTTGTAATTTAACTATTCAAACACGAACTGTGATTTAATCCAATAAAATGATATTCTACAACGGTTTGTGATATCTGCCAAATGTATGAATTCAAAATAGCACGCAGAATAATTCAGTTGCAGTTGTTTACTGTACAATATTTGTAATAGTTAGAATCGTTTGCGTTATGAAATATTAGTAAAAGTTGCAATGTTTTATATCGTGAAATATTTTTTTTGGTAGTTAGAATGTTTTGCATTATAAGTAAATATATAAATGTATCTAATAAAGTTATATAATACATTGCTGTTTGTTAGTAATTGAATTAAAATTACGCTTTGACATAATCCATTCGCATCTGGAGCGACACAGATTCAGTAGATTCAGCGTTATTTAAGGGGCACTGAAGCAAACCTGTTAAGCTGAATCCTCATTTGGCACGGCTGTATTGAATAAACATCCTAAATTTGGTTTCAAAATCAAGGTTTGGTTTTGATTTGTCTCTTTACGGTCATCTTGTGCACACGAGAGATAAACAGACATAGACCTACAGTTTAACGTGGATTCCGAACCACTCACAAACATTCATGCTACTGCCAGGATTCGACCTGAAGCCTGTGTTATCAAAGACCAGAGCGCTAGCCAATTGGCCATCGGGCCGCTAAAATCAAAGAGATTCTGGTTCGAAACTCATTTTGCCGTTCGGAACCGAAAACTCCTATTCTTATCCTAGCGATAGGCAAAATAAAACTATAAGTTGGAAAATCTTTCAATCGAGATAAACAGAAAAATCTCCCGGATATCCCACTTTGGTGTTTGTTAAATAGTGCGAATACACAATAGGTCATGTTGCAAGCACCTTTTGGTGCACCCTGAGTAATGCTGAACTTGCTATATATCTGCTGTTCTAGTAACTAATGACTGAGTTCAAAGTGCGCAGTATTTTAAAGGATAACACAATAATTTTATCAATTCAATAAACTTTCAATATCCCTTAAAATTTTACATATTAACGATTAATGTATAAAATTTGAAAGGATATATTCCGTTTCAAATTAAAAAAGAATTTATCGTGCTAATATTGTGCTAATCCTATTTTATTGCATAAATATTGTCTGAATAGCATTTTCGTTATAATGAAAATTTGAATTTAAACACATGAATATTGGTGATGGAATATTACATTTTTAATGCAAAACTACCTTATATTTCCGTATATACAAACCGAGAGTGTTTTTTTTTTTCCCTTTCAAAATATTTAACCCCATTATAAAACTCGTATATTTAAGGTGAAATATATAAAAAAATATGTAGGAAGGTGACATAAATTCCACCACGGAAAGTGTTAAAAATGATGCTAGGCATCCAAACATTCCAATGAGTGAAAGAGAATTTGAACAAACTATTCAGAAACTCGGATTCTGACACGGTCTTGAAAGATTAATGACTTTTTTCTTCCTTTTACATAAAGGTTGCATTCAAAACGCCTAAAAAAGTAGGCTAAAAAATTAAATAATTTTACTTCCATTAATAATTTTTATTTGCTAATTATTTACGGTCTTCTATTATAATTTATGATGCACGTTTTGGTACTTTGTCATTAATCTGGCTCACATTTCGCCAACATCAGATTTTGTTTTGGCAACGACGCAACAAACCAGCAATATAAACAATTTTGAAACTAAAACAGCTTTCTTTCATAAAATAAATAACTCAGTTTTAAATGAAACAATTTTTTTCATAAATTTAAGAAATATAAATTAAATAAATAAAAACGCGTTATATTGTTAGCGATATTTAGCGATTTATAACTTGGGCCTAGTTAAGGGAAATATGCTTATAATTTTTGAGAGATAATTCTTCATTGGCGCAACAGTCCCATGGCGGGCTCAAGGCCGTCTGTGTACTGGCAGATTTCCAGACAGGAGATGTTTTCTTTTTACGGGGTAGGATTGTCAGCCCTACACCCAACAATCATATGAGACCAAAATCAATTGTTTAAAGCTGATTTCGAACCACAGCAAACATTCATGGCACCACCGAGATTCGAACCCGAAACCTGGGACATAGAGCACTAGTCAACAGGCCATTAAACCCCTTTTCACACTTTATAAAATTCAAAGATGTTGATTTTTTTATGTATAGTTTGTTAAAATGATTCTCTATGGATAAATATCGTAAAATAATCTAGGCTATGGTCTAGTTAGCCTAAAGTGTGCGAAAAGTGACCGTAGGGCCACAAATCAAATCAAATCAAATCAAATCCTCTTCATTGGCGCAACAGTCCTATGGTGGAATTCAAAATATATGTTTTCTCTTTACGAAATAGGGTTGTCAAACCTAGGCCCTATAGTCATATTAGACCATATCCTACGGTTTAAAGTGGATTCCTAACCGCTACAAACATCCATGGCGCTGAAGGGACTCGAACCCGATACCTATGGCTCCGAAGGCCAGACGCTAGATGTTCAGAGATTGATGAGTCCGTATGTAAGTCTAATGTAAATCATTATCTATTCAAAATGATCTGCAATTCTCTCCTTAGGGAAAATCTTAACGATTATCTTCAACTGAAAAATAAATCTAGTCTCCTAATAGTCAGAATCTAATTTCCTAAACAGCAATGAAATAAATGCTTCCTTAAAAAATTAATAAATAAGATTTTGTATTGCGAATATCAAAAGTATATGTGGATAGAATTGAACATCTATAATGAAAATTCTCCAAAGACACAAATTTGTATGTATTTCAAACAAGAAATTTTTGCAAATACTCTACGAATACCTATGTGCCTTTCTATTTTTCTTAAGACGTGCATAGAATAGTGTCGAAAAGCAATCTTCCTTTAGGAAAAATTTTCAAAAGTTAGACAAAAAAATATTGCTGCTTTCGAAAAAAGGAAACTTTGAACTTAATGATTTAAACTGATATAGATTGGACTATAAATACAGAGATATGATAAATTCATCATTATCTATAAAATACAACCTTATTGTAACACTCCAAGCCTGATATCCCCACTAGGTTTGTACATTTATTAATTCATCTACATTTAGTTGAATTGGCAATCAATTTCAGTTGACGAAATGAATGATTAATGGATAATTTTTGTAATTATACTTATCCTCGACGCTAGAAGGCATAGCAGCCTTTCATTCAATGCTTCATTCATTCATTTAGTGATTTAAACTGTTATTTAACAGTGCTTTACAGGCACGGTGCTAGGTGGAGTTAGGAGTAGCCTGGTGTTCTCTGACTAAATCAATGACATTGAGTCACTAATATTCGAAGAAATATTAGTGATTCGTGCCTTCTTTCTCACAAAAAAAATTTACTGACTATCAGAGCATGAAATGATCTGGGTGGTCTGTAGAGAAAATAACTACTAGTGATTTCTGCGTTCATTTCTACAATTTAACTTCTAAATATTAGAGTGGTTGAAATCTTTAGGTACATTATTATTTCATTTTTGAAAGGAAATTTCTTAACAATATAGTGTTTATAGAAATGCGCCACCAGGAGTGAGGCAAGGTATCAAATCCCAAACACCCCTGATATTTTAAGCAACACAGAGCAAAAAAAGAATTTTGATAGTAAAATGATTTTCTTTTTAGAGGACGGCCATTGGCATGTAATTTTCTCACGTTTTTACTTCTTACTGAAAACTTCCTTATTATCAATGCAACGATGAAATATGGGTGGTCTGCAATGAAAATAACCATCAGTTATAGTGTTCCTTTCAGCGTTTATTTATTTTCTTATCTCTTCTGAATATATTTTATTTTACATACCTGCATAAAAAACACCCATCAAACATTATGGTCATTAAAAGAGGTAATTAATAAAAAAGCTTGAAAGATATGCATATAAAATTTACAAAATTGCTAAAACATTTAATACATGTAAAATTATAATCCTTTAACAATTATATTAATTCCTAATATGCATACATGTAAATTCCTTTAACAATTATATTAAATCTTAAACCCTAAGCATTTAAAATTGCTCTCCCGGACTAGGAATAAATTGCAGGAGCAATCCAAGCTCACATACGGAATGCGGAATGCAGGGAGAGATGGGCATTTGGAAATGGTTTTAGTGTTCACTATTCCTCTCTAATGTCGGTTTCTCTCTCTCTCTCTCTCTCATTCGCACTAATGGAAACGGTTGAGGAAATATCGCTAACGTAGATCATAGAAAAGCAATCTGAGTTAAATGCTAACTCATCGATCGCTGTGATTTTAGATTGTGGAGAACGAAGCGATGGAATGACTGTAGGGGAAAGGAAATAATTGATTCGCAAAGGGAACAGCGAAATCACAATATAAGGTGTATAGAATGTGCTGTTTTATCAAAGTGTGAATAACTGTTTGATTTTAATAAGTTTTTTAATAAGTAAATAATTTAATAAGTAAATTTATTTGTTAGTAAATTTATTAGTAAATTTATTTGTTAATTATTTTAAGTAATTGTATTTGATTTGGCAATATTTGCCATTAATAACAAAACGTACCCATCAAACAATATGACCCCTGTAAAATTTAAATAATAAAAAAATAATAAAAGATATGTATACAAGCAAATAATATATATAAAATTATAATTCCTTTAACAATTATATTAAATTTTAATCGAATTATATTAAATCTTAGATCCTAAGCATTTAAAATCCCTCCCTCATAAATATAATTTTGTATTTTAAATTATTAATAACATTGTATTCAAATATATATATATATATATATACTATGGCGCCTGATGGCCGAGTAACTAGCGCTCTAGCGCTCAGTGTCACAGGTTTCCTGTTCGAGTCCCGGCGGTGCCATGGATGTTTGTAGTGGTTCGGAATACATTTTCCCAGTCTCACATGTCTATTGAGAGTTAGACATAGGGCTAATAATCCTACCCCGTAAAAAAAAAAACATCTCGTCTCGAAATCTACCAGTAGGTAGACGGCCTTGGCCCGCACTGGGCTGTTACGCCAATGATGATGATGATGATGGATAAAAAAATAACCGTCGAACATTATTACCACTGAAAGAGTTAATTAATAAAAAAGATTAAAAGATACGCATAGATGCGTACAAATTATAAATCCTTTAACAACTGTATTAAATCCGAATCATTTAAAACCATTCCCTCTGACTGAGAATAAATTGCAGAAGCAATCCAAGCTCACACACGGAATGCGGAATGCAGGGAGAAATGGGCATTTGGAAACGGTTTTACTGTTCACTATTCCTAGCTAATGTCGGTTTCTCTCTACTTCCCACTAATGGAAACGGAAATATCGCTAACGTAGATCATAGAAAAGCAATCTGAGTTAAATGCTAACGCATCGATCTCTGTGATTTTAGATTGTGGAGAACGAAGCAATGGAATGATTGTAGGGGAACGGAAATAATTGATTTGCAAAGGGAACAGCGACATCAGAATGTAAAGTGTACAGTATATTCTGTTTTATCATAGTGGGAATAACTGTTTGTTGTTAATCTGTTAATAATTTTATTTATTGTTTTAATTATTTTAAGTAATTGCGTTTGATTTGGCAATATTTACAATTAAATATAAATTATAATGAAAGAGTGGTTCTTATTATTAATTAAAAATTATATTCAAATGTAACATATTATGTATTTTAGTATATAATTTATATATATATATATATGGTACATATATATATAGAGAGAGAGAGACAGATAGATAAATACATTCTTCTTGCTCATTGGCACAATCGCCCCATGATAGGCCAAGTCCGTCTGCTTACTGGCAGATTTCGAGACTACAGGATATATTTTCTTTTTACGGGGTAGGGTTGTCAACCCTACGACCATCAGGCCCTATATATATATATAGTATCTTCAATAATACTCGTTTTGTTTTTCTTGATTATCGACCTATAACTAAAAAATTCATTGGTGCACTAACCAAGAACCCTTAGATGCGCAATCTCTAGTAAATGACATTTCTAATTGCTGTATTTCGATAATTTTTCGCTACCATACGGCTCTTAGCCTTCTTCAAGGTCCCTGTAAGTTAGTTACCATCTTAGTTTTAGTTATGTGTGTATAATTTTGTTCGTCCTGACTGCAGACACTTAGATACTTTCACAGCTAGTGGGCGTGTCTCTTTGCCAATTTGGCCCAAACTCCTTAAAATATTAATACAATAAAGTAAATAGATTTGTGGTTTTTTTTCCTTGATCGAGAAAATATACTATATACATATATCTATCCATCGATCGATCGATGGATAGATAAAGAATACGAAATATTAATTATCGTATTCTTTATATTTTTATATGAATTTCGTATACTTTATATGAAGGACTATACGTATTTCTTATTCTTTGTATGTCCAGTTTAATTAACATATATATATATATATCTATTATTAATGAAATTAATTCTTTAAAAAACATATATTTAATTAATATATTAATGTTACACCTGTTTATCTAATTATTGAATTGCCGTTGATGATAAATACAATAAAATATACGAATATATCAGGATTGATATGATTCGTTTATTGTTAATTTTATATTATTGATTTTATATTATATTATGATTACTATGTAACCAACATCAGAAAAATTAAAACGTTTTAGAATTTTCGTGAGCAATTTCAATTTCTTTATGTTTTTACTTATCTCTAGATGATATCAATTGAAGATTCTAATATAAATTAATATAATTAAATATATGTTATTCTAATACTTAAAATATATGTTATTCTGATACTTAAAATATATGTAATTCTACTTCTAATATAATTAAATATATGTTATTATTTTTAAAAAAAGGATATACATAAAAAATTCATCAAGCAAAACTATATACAGCCAAAATTTGTTATAAAATTTCTCTTGAATGCTTTGATCAATAAAATTACCATCATCAACATTTTTTTGAAAATAATTTCTTTAACTTTTTTACTTGTTTACATAATTAGAATTCAATGTACAGACACATACATTCTATGAGCACTAATGTGTTTCAGTTGCAAAAAAAGCTTTCTTTATTTCAGTCTAACCTCGGAGCTTAAGTAATGTGCTTTTGCCAAATTTACAGGATGGCAAATCATGAAATATGCAAGACCGGTGAACAGAAAGAGTAATCGATAGAGGCAGGCCAAAGTGTCCATGGCTGTTTCGCGTGTTGGTCCTAAATAGATGCGTTAATGGTCTGCGGTCGGGTTTCCCACCCTACTTGAAACTCCTGTTGCACCACGCCTTCTGCCATTTGCTATCTTCCAGACTTCTTTTTTTTTGAATAATCTTCACTACTTTTTTTTCCTTTTGGTCGTTTATAGTAACTTCTAAAATTTAACATCTAGGAAAAGAGGAAGGGAAGGAATAACATTATATATATATATATACATAATGCCGAGTGGCTGGCGATCGGTACCAAAGGTTTCGGGATCGAGTCCCGGTGGTGCCATAGATGTTTGTAGTGGTTCGGTATCCACTTGAAGGATGCCGTCTAAGATGATCATAGAACGTACTGTTACTTCGCGTCCGTAGCTTATCTTCAAGCTGCACGCACCTCCTGGGCTGTGCTAAGGGAGTAACATTGGTGTAGCGCTTGCCTTACGGTATCCAAGGCAACTGTCTAAATTTTTGCCACCTGCATTAGAACAAATATATATATACAGGGTGATTATAATTAAAGTCCCCCTTTCAGATTGGTTTGGTTTGTTTTGTCGCTCTACGGTCACCTTGTGCACTCTTTAGGCTAAACAGACCGGGACCTACAGTTTAACGTGGATTCCGAACCACTGACAAACATCCATGCCACCACCAGGATTCGAACCTGAAGCCTGGGATACCAAATGCCAGAGCGCTAGTCACTTGGCCACCAGGCCGCTCTCTCTTTCAGAATGCTATAAAAAAAAGAAACACTCGATACAATGAGTTCAGATTTGAACTGAAGATACTTGAAGAAGCGGGAAATGGTATGGCATCAAGAAAAAATTTCCAAAATAAGTTCCACCGATTTTTCCCATCCAATTCGGAATGAGCTTTTCACTAACAGTGTCACAACTGTTGAATGACTTGGAAATCCTTTTTTCCGTCAAAAAATCGAAACAATCAAGCACATGGAACTCTACAGTTGGTTTAATTTGCAACTCTACTGCATAGTTACGGCTTAAAGTGGATTCAGAACCACTACAAACATCCATGCCTCCGCCGGGACTCGAATCCGAAACATATGGCACCGAGCGCCAGAGCGCTAGACACTCGGCCATTCAGGCCAGGTTTGACGAATTTATTGATAGTGTATAAATAGTGCCAAAATTACGCACATTTTCAGACATCAAAGAAACATGAGTCTCAAAATATTTTTAAATAAGTTGAATAAACCCTCATTGGAGAGTGAAATTGAATTTTGAGAAATGTGATAATTTTTCAATTTATTTTTAAATCTTTTAAGACGTCTTTCATACCTCTTTCAATGGCTCTTCATTTTCATAAGCCATATATTGCCACATATCTTATCTACGTAAGAGGAATTTATTTCTCCCATACAAATATTGAACTTGCCTTTACAAAGCGTTAATCTTAGAATCAGAAACCCTTATGGCAATATATCCTTAAATACTTAAAAAGAGATGTATTCAATAAACCTCCTTGAAAAAGGTTTCTTAGATTGTATTGAAAGGCTTCTAGGATAGCTGATATATATCCAATTGAAGATTGAATGCATTTTTCAAGAACCTATACATTTTCACAGCCGAATGTATTTTCAAGATTCCATACTGAAGGATATTATAAGTGACTAATCTATTTTTAAGAAATCGGTAAAAGACGCAACTTTTTTTGAATATTTTATCTTTAATAATTTTATATTTAAATTTATTATTATGTTTACCTGACTCGTGGATGAATGGCAACGCATGCCGTTGGTGAGTATGAGGGCGGAGGTTCATACCTATGGCTGCTTTGTTGTAAACATTGTTTCAAAAAACAAGGAGACTCGAGGGCGTTTGGAATAGTCAGTATCTTGCCTCGTTATTCAAACTACCTGGTGGGAGATTTCTGGGTTTCTCCACTACGATACTCAAATGGGAGTAGTTCCCCCTTAAAGTCTTTCCGGCAGGCAATTCTCTGCTTCTTCAGCAACACGGAGCCAAGTCAGACTTCTACCTACGGTTGCTCCATCACAACAAAAGCTACCCCCCCCCTCATTCCATGGAACACACGGGTTCATGGACTTGGTCTAGATTAGGGGTGGCCAATCCGCGGGCCGCGTGGTGCCTTGAATATTTTTGTGGCCCGTGAGATTTATCACACTTTCACAAAATATATTTATTTTATAATGGCCTAAGTAGTGAAAATTAATGTATTAAAAAATACATTATATTTGCATCCATTTATTTAAAAATGAACTGTCTAAATTATGAAAAAAAATTAACTTTGATTTTAAGATAATATTTTTGCGAATATAGGACAGATATTGCCTGTTTTATTCATGAGGTTACAGTTATGGGTTCGCAGTATAATTATATCCAGAGAACTCACGATGCACGAGCATCGATTTGCATAAACTAAGTGTTAGCGTAGTGAAACAAATGTTGTACTTGTAAAATAAATATTTTTTAATGATTTCGTTTATATTTATATATTTTTTATATTTCCTGTTTAGTTTTATCTATTTCTTTACAATGTGCGTTTAGTATCATTATTATTACATTATCTATACTTACATGTAAGAATAATAATAAACACAAAAATAATAACTTATTACGTTTCAATCTTTCACTCCAAAAAATGTCTATAATGGGTCTAAATCTAATAGGGGGATATATAATTTTATATACCGCCCGTGGATTTATGATGCATTTTCAAAGTGGCCCACAAGATCATTTGGGTTGGCCACCCCTGGTCTAGATGTTGCTGTCGACTAATTTTGTTAAGGAACAACAACATTATTATTTTTTATTAATTTGTTTGCCTAAATTTATTTTTTATGCTTCTTCTTTTCTATAAATGCTGAAGATATCAATTTTAATTTTTAATTTTTTTTTCTCACTGCAGTAATTGTTATCGTTTCAAAATCAACTTTAACATAAAGGAAGAGATTTTTAGTACTGTTCTGAATTTAATGTACTGTTGCAGCAATTATCATAAACTCTAATTCAGCAATTATGCAGATTCTAATGGTCTTCCCATTTCTGAAAAAAATATTATTAGCTCAAGTCATGCATTTATGAATTACTTTCTTTTCTATACTATTTATAATTTGCGCTGCATTTCTAATTTTCGCCATTTTTTTCCATATTTATTAACTTATTAAATTGAGCATAATCGCAAATAGTAATCGTAATCGTTTAAGACATTCTTATTTTTAAGCTGTAATTATTTTATAAATATAAATCATTTTACATCAATAAAGGAATATATTTTGGATGGTAAATGAAAACACGATATTTTTTCATGAAATATTTATATATATATTTCATTCTATGTTTTGAAAACTTATTTAATAAAAAAAATTTAGAATGCGTTTTGAAAAACATTTTTTAATCAAAATCGTATTCGAATCTAAAAAAAAAAACCACTTTTGATAAACAATACGTTTTATAAACTATGCGCTCTAATTTTTTAAAAAACAAAACAAAACAAAAGAAATAAATTTGATTCACGTATCACTTGATTTAAAATGTTTTTCTAACAACCCAAGAGATTTCCGAAAGACATTTTTCATCATTTCGAAATGCATTTTGTTCTTTTTTCGAATTCATTTCATCTTGTTTCCCTCTTCTGGGGTAGGAACAGAATAAAAGAAATGAAATATTCTTTTTATACAACGAATTTATTTTTCGTTCAGATAAAAATAAATTTTTTTTTTCCCCACAGAAAACAATTTTGAAGAACTAGATGTTCAAAATAAAGAAAATATTTAAACTTAATACATTTATAATATATTATATTTGTTGTTATAGATTTATATTTATGAAAAACGAACAACCACTATATATTAGAAGATTATCCTTCAAAATGTATTCAATTATCCTTAATTCTTAATAATATTTATCAAATATTCTGGAATATTTAATTTTTTAATGATAGAAAAAAGATGATATATATAATTTTAGAATAGAAAGGGTAAGGATAATGTGATTAGAATATTGGAAAAAAAGAATCTATTTTATATTTATTAATAGTTCAAAACAATTTGAATTATTAAAATTTGATTACTTGAATTATTTTATTTTTTTAATTTGAATTATTTTATTTTTTTCAATTTGAATTATTTATTTTTTTAATTTGAATTATTTGAGTTAATTTATATTTTCAATTTGAATTCTTTGAATTATTTTATTTATTAATTTTTGTCCTATTTGATATGCAAAAAAAATTATGTAGTAATGCCAGCTTTCTATCAATGTCTACTTTAAAATAAATATTCTATAATATTCAACAATAGCTATTCTATAAAATAAACTTTAACAATATTCTTTCATTGATTTAAATAATTTTATATCAATGAAGGAACATTGTTTTTGATGCTAAATGAGAACACAATAATTTTTGTGAAATATATATATTTCATTCTAGGGTTTGAAAAATCATTTATCCAAAAATTTTAAAATGCGCGTTGAAAAACATTTCTTAATCAAAATCGTATTCGAATCTAAAAAAAATACATTTTTGATAAACAATCCGTTTTGCAACCGATACGCTCTAAATTTTTTTAAGAAAACACACAAAGCAAATAAATTTGATTCAAGTATCATTTGATTTAAAATGTTTTTCTAACAACCCAAGAGATTTCCGAAGAACGTTTTTCATCATTTCGCATTTCGCATTTCGTTCTTTTTTTCAAATTCCTTTCATCTTGTTTTCTTTCCTCTTCCGGGTAGGAACAGAATAAAAGAAATGAAATATTCTTTTTATACCACAAATTTATTTTTGTTCAGATAAAAATAAATTTATTTTTCCCCACAGAAAATAATTTTGATGACCTAGAAATTCAAAATAAAGAAAATATACATTTATAATATACTACAGTGTTTGTTATAGATTTATATTTCTTAAAACGAACAACTACTATATATTGGAAAAATTATCCTTTAAAATACATACTCACTGATAATTATCAAATAAGCTGGAATATTTAATTTTTTAGGAAGTTGACATTACTAAAAAATAGAAAAAATATGAAATATTTAATTTTAGAATAGAAACACAAAGGTAAATGTGATTAGAATGTTGAAAAAAAGAAAGAATTTTATATTTATTAATTGTTAAAAATAATTTGAATTATTTGAGTTATTTTATTCTTGAATTGATTGTTTGAATTATTTTGTTTTTTCAATTATTTTATTTTTTCAATTTGAATCCTATTTTGTCCTATTTGATATGCAAAAAAATTATGTAGTAATGCCAACTTTCTATCAATGTCTATGCTGAAATAAATATTCTATAATAACTATTCTACAATAACTATTCTATAATATAATCTTTAACAATATTCTTTCATTGATATAAATAATTTTATATCGATGAAAGAATATTGTTTTGGATGATAAATGAAAACACAATAATTTTTATGAAGTACATATATTACATTCTATGTTTTGAAAAATCATTTATTAAAATATTTTAAAATGCGCCTTAAAAACCCTTTTTTAATGAAAATCGTATTCGAAGGGAAAAAAAAACACTTTTGATAAACAATCCATTTTACAAACGATACGCTCTAATTTTTTAAAAAGAAAGCAAACCAAACAAATAAATTTGATTCAAGTATCACTTGATTTAAAATGTTTTTCTAACAACCCAAGAGATTTCCGGAGAACATTTTTCATCATTTGGAAATGCATTCCGTTCTTTTTCAAATTTATTTCATCTTGTTTTCTCTTCTGGGTAGGAACAGAATAAAAGAAATGAAATATTCTTTTTATACAACAAATTTATTTTTGTTCAGATAAAAATAAATTTCTTGCTCCCAGCAGAAAACAATTTTCATGAACTAGAGGTTCAAAATAAAGAAAATATTTAAACTTAGTACATTTATAATATATTGTAGTTATTGTTATAGATCTATATTTATGAAAATGAACAACCACTATGTATTAGAAGATTTTACATACTCAATAATATTTATTAAATACGCTGAAATATTTAATTGTTTAATTATAAAAAATAACATGAAATATATAATTTTAGAATAGAAAGAGAAAGGTAAATGTGATTAGAATATTGAAAAAAAAAGAAAGAAACAATTTTATATTTATTAATTGTTAAAACAATTTGAACTATTACAATCTAAATTATTTGAATTACTTTATTTTTTCAATTTGAATTATTCGAATTATTTTATTTCTTCAATTTGAATTCTTGTAATTCTTTTAGCTTTTCAGTTTGAATTCTCTGAGTTATTTTATTTTTCAATTTGAATTATTTGAAACATTTTATTTTTCAAATTGAATTCTTTGGATTTTTTTTTCAATTTGAATTATAAGAATGAGTTTTTTTTTTCAATTAGAATTATTTTATTATTTGAGTATTTTTTTTCAATTTGAGTCATTCTATTTTTTCAATTTAAATTCTTTGAGTTATTTTATTTTTTCAATTCGAATTATTTGAGTTATTTTATTTTTTTAATTTGAATTATTTGAAATATTTTATTTTTCAATTTGAATTCTTTGGATTATTTTTTTTCAATTTGAATTATAAGAATGAGCTATTTTTTTAAATTTGAATTATGTTATTATTTGAGTATTTTTTTTTTAATTTGAGTCATTCTACTTTTTCAATTTGAATTCTTTGAGTTATTTTAATTTTTCAATTTTAATTATTCGAATTATTTTATTTCTTCAATTTGAATTCTTTTAGTTTTTCAGTTTGAATTCTTTGAGTTATTTTATTTTTTCAATTTGAATTATTTTAATATTTGAGTACTTTTTTTTTCAATTTGTGTCATTCTATTTTTTCAATTCTATTTTTTCAATTTTTTCAATTGAATTTAATTTGAGTTACTTTATTTTTTTAATTTGAATTATTTGAGTTACTTTATTTTTTCGATTTGAATTATTTCAAGTGTTTTATTTTTCAATTTGAATTCATTGAATTTATTTTTTCAGTTTGAATTCTTTGAATTATTTTGTTTTTTCAATTTAAATTCTTTGACATTTTCAATTTGAACTATTTCAAATATTTTTTTTCAATTTTAATTTTTTGAATTCTTTTAATTTTTCAATTTTGTTCGCTATATTTTATTTTTCAATTTGAATTCTTTGAATTATCTTATTTTTTTAATTTGAATTATTTGAATTATTTATTATTTTTCGTCCTAGTTGATAAGAAAAAAAAAATTATCTAGTAATGTTAAATTTCTATCAATGTTTTTTCTATAATTCATTTTAACAATATATATATATTTTCTATTTAGTAGTTAAATTTATATACAATTATTAAATATAGTTTACTTTTTAATCACTTAAATATTCGAAAAGTGTAAATGAATTTAATTCAAACTTCAGCTATAAAATAAAGAAAAAACATTTCATTTAAAGACTATCAGGCAATTTTAAAAAATTAAATTTAAAAATGAATGTGTTAAATGAAATATTTTTTAATATTGAAATGATCTATTAATAGGGAATTAGTAGTTTTTTATTAATAGCGAAAGTGTTTCTTTAAATTTTTAACAAACCCTTTTTGGTGTTACAGTTAAAAAGAAAAAATATATTTTTCATTATTAAATATGTATTATAGTTTAGGAAAATATGTGTTATATTAATAATTTTAAATTTTAAACACCAAATAGTAGGTAGTGATAAAATAATAATGTAAAGCCACAAATAGTTTAAAGGTAAAACAGTTCAGTATTTCGTCACCATTGAGCTAATATGAGCCTTGCAAAATATTTTATGCGAAAGTTATATCTCAGACAAAATATAAAAAAAATCGAACTCCTATCTCCATTTTCGCTTCGAAGAATCTACTTGCGAGTAAAACGCGACGCAGATGACGATTTACGATGACGAAAAAACATTTAACGATTATGGTTATGATTTTTGTCCTGATATCGGAAAACTAAGGTATATCCGATATTCTAGAACAAATGCATTCGAAGTTTTGGTGTTTTAGAAGAAAAAAAATCTTTCAGCTATTTCAGTTATGAAATTTCGTCCATTTTAAAAGTTTTCTTTACTAAAAAAAAGAAAACTTTTTTTTTGTCGATATTTTTCTTTATTTTATCTTAGTATTGGAAAAATTCGTAATTTTTTTAAAAAAAACTTTTGCTGATAAGTATAGGTGTTATCACGTTTCATGAAAAATATATGTAAAAATATTTTTTAATTATGAAGCTATACCGAAAGAAATTTGGCAAAAGTGGAAAATAATAATCTTTTCTTTTCATACGATGTCTGATGTAAGACCGCATTCTTAATTTAGAAAATACATATTTTTTTTTAAAAGACTAAAGATAAGAATATACGTGTCACCACTATGCATAAAAGCAAATATATAATTTTAAATTATGAAGAAATAGTGATAAGTATTTGGAAGAAATGGAAAATAATAATTATATATTTTTTTCATAGAATGTTAAATGTTAGCATGTTAGCTTAGTTTAATCCATTATATACATTACTATTGAAAGAGCCATTTTGTTCTATGATATAACAACGAGTAGAATACTTTGCGAAAAAATTTTCATTTATATTAAGCTTGTTATTATTTTTATATTAAGCTTCCCTCACTTCTCATTGGAGTAGACTTTTTCTCAGAACATGGTATATCACCCATCACGAGGGAACAACTCATGGTGTAATCCATATTAAATCTGTAATTGTTTCGGCTAATTTCATGAGGTCTCATTATACATGACATCGAATATGTGCCATTAGTTTTGAGTGACAGGTTGTTCTCATTAGTGGGAAACACTATTGCATCTAATATAATCAACCATAACACTGCTTATCTGCTGTCAAATTTGAGTGATGAGTTGTTATTATGTACTTGTCAAAGAATATACATTCCTCTCTCCTGAGAATGAAATGCCAAAACACTTTTCCGTCGGAAAACTGCTGCAATACATACGACAAAATAGGCATAAAATATATTTAGTAGAAAAGAATATATAACATAGAATATATTTTATTGCAATATAAAATAAATCTTAATCAAAAATATTAATATTAATATTAATAATATATATAATCAATATTATAGAATTATAAAATGTATTTTAAACATATTGTTTGTAACATAATGTTGAGAATAAAGTTGTTTATACACATTTATACAAAAATAATGCTAAATATAAATCAAATATTTCAATAGGTTGCAAAATTTAAAATGAGGTACTTAATAAATATAATTTTTTATATGAATTTATTGGTGAAAATTGAATCAATTATGAATTAGAATCTTGTTTTCGGATAATACTATAAACAATCCATCGATGAATTTTGCCTAACTTTTCTAGTCACACTCTCAATTATCTATAAAATGCATTCTTCTTAAAATTAGCTAGCCATACTCGAGATACATTGCTATATTCATACAATAATCAGTAATATGTTAAACATACTAACAAAGATTCATTGCAAACCTAACGTCAGTTACTTATGAAGAATATCTTAAGTACCATGTAATATAATGGGCTATATAATTGAGTTTTGAAAATAAACTATTGTTGAGCCCTCTTGTATTCTTTGCCAGCTTACAGTTCCTGAAATTCTAAGAGTTTCCCTTACAAATTAAAATTACACGCGTTCAAGTCTTTTATCTTAAGCTAAGAAGCGTGAAATACTTGAGTAAACTTAATTTAAGTTTACTTAAGTACGGACTTAATAGATAATTGCACCGGGCTTAACAAACCGTGCAACTGAGATTGTAGTGCTTGATGCTAATTTTGTATTTTTAAGTTAAAATGTTAGAATGCTTCACAGTTCATCAAAATTATGAAGAAATTGTGATGCTAGAAATTTATCATGCATTATTAATTGGCCATTTTATAACAGGCTAATCATTTTGTTAATTTAATTAAAAGGCAATCCACCATCATTGCTTAGCCAGGTTAATAATATCATATATATATTTTTTTATTCAAACGTTTATTATTTTTCACAAATGCTTGATATATATTCTTTTTATTTTGACTTATTTAGTCTTAAAATGAATTATGCCAAATTTTGTTTTGATTGTAATTATATTATGGGGATTGTGTTATGATTATGATTTTAACTTGAAGATTATGTTATAATGATCTTTCTATTCTGAAGTGTATGTTATGATGATTTTTTTATCCTCATGATTGGCTGCCTGATGGTTAATTGTCTAGCTCTCTTGCTTTTGGTATTACAGGCTTCAGGTTCGAATCATGGGGGAGACAGAGATGTTTGCAAATGGTTTAGAATCCATGTTAAACTGTCCCAGTCTAATTAGCCTAAAGTGTGCAAAAAAATGACAGCAAAGCTATAAATTAAACTAAACCAAATATTCTAATAATTATGTTAGTGTTTTCCTGGTAAAGTCTATAACGCCGACAAAAATATGATGGAATCAAACAAAACTTAATTCTGTAAAACCTGTACCAAAGAAGTTCAGATATGGAAACTCTTGAAACGGTGAAAATATTTCATGAACTTTTTCCCATTTACCAGAATATTTATCATTTTGTGGAAGTTTGTGAAAGTGACTTCTATAAAAAAAAACCTCATTGGAATAAAGCTAGATATACATTGATAGATGAATTAACTAAAATAGGGATTTATTGTTGTAAACTACGGCTTTTTTAATAGAAAATTGTGAATATATTACAATCTGTGTTGGTAATTATTGGCTATTGATTCTTGGCTGTTCAATTCATAAAGTGGCATATATATATATATACACTCAAGAGCCAAAACATTATGACCACCCCTACATTTTGCAATGAACTCGCCTGGATGACGTGGAAGGCACGTGATCAGGTGGGAGTGGTATTTAACTGCTGCTGGAGAGTCTGAAGAATCATTCTTTCACTTACTTCTGTGTGTGATGGGAAAGGCTGCGGATCTAAGCGACTTTGATAGAGGGCAGATTGTAATGGCTCGAAGGCTCGGAACAAGTATTTCCGAAACTGTACCTGCAATGTCGCAACTAAAATCTACTTTAAGAATTTGTTCTAGTTTTTTTACTATGGCAAATTCGTATGTGACTATTGAATCTAATTGATATTCTTGCAATAAATGCAGTGATTAATATTCAATCGTGGTTTAAGAAACACTGTAAATTATTATGTAATAATAAGTCCAATGAACATTTCTATATTTTCAATACGGGGTGAGCAGAAGATCTACCTCCCCGTGGTGCACTTGGTAACACTTTTTAGTGGCTAAAAGATCTACAACTTGGCATCATGTTAGATTAATGAACTCTGTTTCAGCATGTTTTGTTGTATTATCTGGTTTTTTGTCTCTCGTTGTCCTTTTTATTGCTGTAACTGTTCATAATTTGCCATTGGAAAAAAAATATTTTCAATAGGTTTAAGAATTTAAGACCTTATGAAAGTCACATAAATCTTTTTTATCCATGATAAATTTAAATTCTTATGGGAATTTCCTTTTTTATTGCTTTAAAAAATCTCCGACATACGTATTTTCAAAAAGATTAAAAAAATCTTTGTAGGGTTTGAAGCGCGTATTATTGTATGGAAGGTTAATAAAACATCAAATAAATATGTATGATTAATTTAATAAAGACTTATAATTTTTTTATGTTAATCTCTTGTTCAAAATATCTGAATTTAGTACAGGTCTATATTACAGCTTGGTTTATTGTAATTCGTCAGTGATAAAAATGTTGCCTAGATTTGATATTTGATAAAAATGTTGCCTAGATATGATATTTGATAATAATTAATATCCTTTATATTCCCTATAAATATTAATATCCTTTTATCCAATATACTTTATATCCTTTATAACTATTAATATCCTTTTATCCCTTTAATACCCTTAATATCCTTTATAATTATTAATATCCTTTTATCCAGTATACTTCATATCCTTTATAACTATTAATATCCTTTTATCCCTTTAATACCTTTAATATCCTGTATAATTATTAATATCTTTTTACCTCTTTAATATCCATTATATTAATTTTTATGAATATCTACTTATACAAAAATAACAAAAATTATTCCTAGATATCATAATCAAGTCACATAAACTTTATACTATAATCAAGTGTATATTTGTTCCATATTAATACTTCGTAAACATACGAATTGATCTTTTTTAAAAAATTTAAGTAAAATTATAAATGTTAATATTAATGCTTGTTTATGTACCTCCTATGAATCGCAATGATATGAAAATCAAATTTTGAATTTGAATAAAATAACATATATCAACGAACACATACATTTTACAGCCATTTACCACTAAACTTACATGTAATAAATATTAAGACGAAAGCCTGTGAGACCTTCGGGCAAATGTTACTATAGACATTACATTTACATAGCTTATTTTTTATAAATAGATAATTCGTAATTAGGAATTTAATTGATTATATTCTGGTACAGATGTCAGAAATACAAGTGTGTAGATTTAAGGGTTAGTTGTCCGTCTGGAATTTCAATTCTCCAAATATGAGATCTCCTGCATTATGTGGCTCAGAGTTTCCTGGAACAGTATGGGACGGCGGGAAACTCTCAGAAAAACAGCGAAAGATAAACTCTTTTCCCTCAAAGCAGCCGCATGGGATAAACAGCGAGAAGTCTTTGTTCTTCTTTCATTACGCATAGCCGCGGACACAATTGGCAGAAAGACAAAAGCCCAAAATAGTTCCCAACAAAAAGTTCTCTTCAGATGCTGTTCCTGTTTAACTTTAGACTCTGCAACATCCAAGATTTTGAAACGCAAGAAATGTGCATTTCTTAAACATGCTTTACCTGTTTCCTTTGGCTTTTTCTAAATGTGGTTCATGCTAAATCTTTAATTTCGTATTAGAAATGAAAGAAATATTTTAATAAATAAAGACATGATGTCTTGAATGACATGGCCCAGGAGAAATTCATACTGTTGTTAATGGTGTAACTTAAGTTTTAATCGATTGATAATGTCCATTGCTGTTTCTGATTTAAAAGCGAAAAGACTTGGTATTGATTGGACAGCTTGTGTAAAATTACTTTCATGCGAATGTCCTTATTTTCTTTCATATACAAAGAATTGTAGCACAATTATCCTTAAAAAGCTATTTTCTTGCAAGAGGATCTTTTAAGGTGAATCCGTTGCCGTCCTTTATGTATAATCGTCATCATCTAACTGGCTCGACAGCCCGCTGTTGGCCTTGGCCTTCTTCAAAAGATTCAGCCAGGCTGTTCTCTTCTTGGCCGTGGACTTCCAGTTTTTCATCGTAATAATATTAAAATCAGAGTTTACAAATACCATAAGCCAAATCTCACTTTATGTAGTATACATACTCAATGTAAGTAGAATACATTCATAAAAGGGTTTATTTTAAAAAATAAAGTAAAATTACCCTTAATAATTGTCTATCACAAGATTGACAAATAATTGTCTATCACAAGATTGACAATAAAACTGGAACCGTAGAACTCGATATTGGAAACGAAGTTTAAGAACTATGTACAGGACAAAAACATTTCAAAATTATGCCTAAATTTTCTAAACAAAATCACAGAATTCTACATAAAGAGGTTATTACATTAATAAAAGGAAAGGATTCTTTCTCAACTTACCTCAAACCATTCAGTCCCTTTCGAGATATTGCAAAACCCTTCAACTATTTAACTATTCGTCGTTTCACATAATCGTGGCGACTTAAAAACATTATTACAATTATAATTACGTAAATTATATGTTATTAAAATAAAAATCATTAATTTCATAAATGACCTTTAAATTTAAATATAATTAATAAATTAAAAATTACAACTGAATAAAAGTATCTCATTTATTCTTCTAAATTTTTTCTTTTAGTATGCCCTGTATAAATATATGAATGACGTATTTTATTAATTTCATCGACGCACAAATAAACGAAACAAAACAAATATTAAGCATGTTTATCAAAAATGCACCAGATAATACAAGTCATTACATTTGGTAACTGGTTTCTTGTTAACTGAAAAAGCAATTACATTGTTTAACATTTATAACTACATTGTGTCTCCTTCTATGTTTATCTCTGGATATGACGAAGAAGTTGTTCACCATGAAATATAAATCGTAACAACTTAATGTACCATCAAAAAGTTCTTAATTAATGGTATCAAAGATCTTATTATAATTTGTAAGGAATAAGTAACATAATTAATCTGCGTATGTTTGTAAAAATACGTATTGCTAATTATTCTATTAATCTTTAATTGTGAAATAACATTTTAATCTGCGTAGATACTATGAACAACAGACACATAATTTTCATACACTGTATATACTCATGGAGTTTTTGAATGGTATATTGTAATATTTATGTAACACAGTATGCTGTACTATTTATATAATATTGAATGGTATATATATGTAATGTGTAAGTTTGGCAACCAGATTGTAACTAGGAGTGGTTGGGTTGAGATACTGAAAGCACAGGTTGAGGGACTCACAGCTTTATTGACACACGCACGAGCACCACACACATACAATTAGAGACATACACTATTTAACGCATTTAAAGACAGATAATATAGATTCGTGGAAGGACTCCATTTATAAGCCTCAAACCCGTAGCATGGATACGCGTAGGGTGCACGAAATATACTTCTTTCTCAGGTGAGAGTCTGTAGGCCAACTATGTGCACAGGGATGCGCTAAATATACCTCTTTTCGCTTGAGAGTCTTGAGGCCGACTGACCATTTCTCTAAAACTCTACAGGGGGTCGCTTCTGCCAGGAAGTTCGAGAAATGCCAGTGTGTAGGATATATTTCATATATAAATTATATAGATTCATAAAAAAAAAATTCAAGTCTATGATATCTTTTGTTTCTATTTGGTGTTATTTTCTGACATGTCTCATATAGTTCATAATATATGTACGACTTTTAAAAATGTAATAGAAAAGTTTTTGATCTATTTACCAACCAGTATTATGACATTTTTAACTGCCAAGTGACCACAAGGTTACATAAAGACACGAAGTAAAATAAAATATATCTTCTAATCTCATGATTCACTGAGATTTTTCTAGACGCAGATATTGCTTTGCTTCATTCCTAGTTTTATCAATAAATTTAATAAAACTCTATATTCACTTGCTATTTTTATTCATGAAATTTAAGGACATGGAATATTTTTTTTATATTCTTATAACTTTGAAATCTTATTTTAAACTAGTAGAGATCTATTTTATTTATAGAAATATTTGAGAGTGTATGGATATTGTTTGTGTGAGAATCAACTAAAAAGATTTGGCAAGAAAACTGAAGTTGCGATGGTAAAGTATATCATTGACATTGATGAAATTAATATATATGTATAAAGATTTTTTTTTCTTTCTAATGCAGCTGGCAAACACTTAGACAGCTTGGTCTTGGATGCTTTAAGGCAAGCGCTACACAGACGTACTCACTTTGCATTACACAGAGGGCGCGTGTCACTTGAAGAGAAGCCACGAACGCCGATTAACAATGCCCCGCAACACTCTACGATCCTATGAGATCGGGACCTACAGTTTAAAATGGATTCCGAACCATTACAAACATCCATGGCACCGCCGGGACTCGAACCCGAAACCTGTGGTACCGAGCGCCAGAGCGCTAGCCACTCGGCCATTCAGGCCATATGTATAAAGATATTGTTAGCTATTTTTTTTTAAATTGAACATATATCATTTTATGCGGCCTAAAAGCCGAGTGACTAGTACTTAGGTGGTCAGTGCTACAGGTTTGGGGGTTCGAATCCCGGCGAGGCCATGAATGTTTGTAGAGATTGGGAATCCACTTTAAACCATAGGTTCCGGTCCAGTGTGACTGTAGAGTGTTAGGTGTAAGGCTAACAATCCTACCCAATAAATAGATAATATCTCCTGATTCGAAATCTGTCAGCAGGCAGACGGCCCTTGTCCTCCATTGGGTTGCTGCGTCGATGAAGAAGAAGAATATGCAACTTTATAATAAAAGCACATCTTATGATGTTTTTAAAAAAAGGAATTATTTTTATTTTTATTTTTTAATTGGCGGTTCACTTAAATAGATGCTTTAAATTTTGGGTTATTTTTCCTTTTCTTTTATTAATTTTATTTTAAAATTAATCGTTAGCTTTAAGAATATGTTCTAACTTTAAAATAAATAATAAGAATAAAACTGCAACCATGCTACTCATAAATAAAAATTTATAAAAATATTTTTACATTGTATGCTTTATTAAAGACCTTTGGAATTATATTATTATTTATTAAATCATTGAAAAAACATCTTACATTGTTTTGATGATTTATAAACGCCATTGTATCATCTTGTTCTTGTCTCTTACCTGAAATTTAGGTCCTATATGTAATAAAATGGCTTTAACTAACAAAGTCTTTTGACAAAAATTATTAAAAGTGGTCCAGAATGGCCGAGTGCCTAGCGCTCTGGCGCTCGGTACCACAAGTTTCGTTTTCGAATTATTGTGGTTCCATTAGTGTTTGTAGTGGTTCGGAATCTACTTTAAATTGTAGCTCCCAGTGTAACAGGATCATAGAGTGTTGCTTCGCGTCCGTTGCTTATTTTCAAGCTACAACGCCTCTTGGGTAGTGCTAAGTGAGTAACGTCGGTACAGCGCTTGCCTTAAGGCATCTAGGGAAATTGTCTAAGTGTTTGCCAGTTGATTTTTAATAACAATTGTTAAAAGCTCAAATAATTAATGCCATAATTCACATATTACACTTTAATTTCAAAGAATTTTCAATGTAAAAATCATTTTATTACATCGACTTTTCATTTAATTTGTAATTTCTGAAACAACGTATTGTAATCCAAAATAAAAACATTTTTATATGTCCCCTTGTGAATTGCAAAGCTGTTTTAAAAATCAATCTTTTTTTTATTGTGCTCAAAATGATTCTTATTGCTAATTAACTGCCAATTAGCATCAGACTGGAAAAAAAATCCTTCAATTGTCACATAATTCAATTCTCCCGAATTATCACACTGTTATTAAACATCTCCAACAAACCCTGACCCAAACGACTCATGCACGAAAAGGTTTTAATTATGACCATTTGATTTTTCTTTGCGCAACAATCCCCATGGCAACTGCACGTATCTGTGTCGTTCCTTGAAACCCTAGTGATTGGCTAACGACGTAAAATATTCTCGCACCCAATCCGCGGCTCTGGTTCGACATTCCAGCCGAGCGTGCATTTGCCACGGTGGCAATACTTAATCCTCATTATCTGACTCATTGATGAATGGTGTAGAGAGATTAGTGGTATAGAAGATTCATTTCCCCATGGTGGAATTGACTCTTGAAGCGATTTGTCAAAAAAGTTTCTAGATTCAAGATTTTTTTTTAAACATTTAAGTGTGGTTTCGTTAAATTCAAAGTAGAATATCATTTTAGTTATAGTATTTAATGCAGTTTATTAAAATTTCAGTGTAGTTTGTACATATCAGTTAGTTTGTTACAGAAAAAAAAGATAATGTATATTTAATAAGTAAGCAAATATATTTTAAGCAAATTATTAAAATTCAAATTTATGTTAGTTATTTTTTAATTTAAATTTTATTTTCATTATTTGTTTATTATTGTATTATTGTTCACAATTATTTGTTTTCTAATGTATATTAATATAAAGAGACTTAAGCATTTTAATACAAGGATCACATTAACTTTGTATTAAACAAGTAATATAAAAAAATTAAAGTCAATTCCTACTTTTTATTAAATAAATTTAATTAATGAATTAATATTTGAACAAGATTTATAAATATATATAGGAAGTGTATAGTTCAACTGAAGATTCATTTCCCAATAGTGGAATTGACTTTTGAAGCGATTTGTCAAATAAGTTTCTAGATTCGAGATATTTTTTTTTAATTTTATTTATTTAAGAATGGTTTCGTTAAATTAAAAGTAGAGTAAACCATCTGTAATTTTTTCTATGATTTATAAAGGCCTGAATGACCTAGTGGCTAGCGCTCTGGCGATCGGTACCATAGGTTTCGGGTTCGAATTCCGGCGGTTCCGTGAGAGTTTGTAGTGGTTCCGAATCCACTTTAAACCGTAGATTCCGGTCTGACATGATCATAGAGCGCTGCGGAGGAATTGTTACTCCGCTTCCGTAGCTTCTCTTCAAGCTACAAGCACCTCCTGGGTAGTGCTAAGTGAGTAACGTCGTTGCAGCGCTTGCCTTAAG
Organism: Caerostris darwini; assembly: GCA_021605075.1. NCBI lineage: Eukaryota > Metazoa > Arthropoda > Arachnida > Araneae > Araneidae > Caerostris > Caerostris darwini. The sequence continues at coordinate 482,616 of BPLQ01000371.1, read as the reverse complement.
GCATCAAAGACAATTGTCTAAGTGTTTGCCAGCTGCATTGGAACAAAAAAGAATACGCCTTTTTATCATCTTGTTATTATCTCTTACCTGAAATTCAGGGCCTGTATGTAATAAAATTTATGTAACTAATAAATTCTTTAGATAATAATTAATCAAAGCGCATAGAATTAATATCATCATTTACTTTTTATGCTTTAATTTCAACGTATCTTCAAGCAATGTTTAATGTAGAATCCTATTTTTATATCATTTCATTTAATTCGTAATTTTTGAAACCACGTATTACACTCCAAGGGAAAAACATTTTTAACTCGTGAATTGCAAAGCTGTTTTAAAAATCGATCCTTTCTTTTAATGTGCTTCAAATGATTCTTATTGCTAATTAACTGCCAATTAACATCAGACTGGAAAAAAAATCCTTCAATTGTCACATAATTCAATTCTCCCGAATTATCACACCGTTATTAAACATCTCCAACGAGCCCTGACCCAAACGACTGATGCACGGAAAGGTTTTAATCATGACCATTTGATTTTTCTTTGCGCGACAATCCCCATGGCAACTGCACGTATCTGTGTCGTTGCCAGTTCCTTGAAACCCGAGTGATTGGCTAAAATACTCTCGCACCCAATCCGCGACTCTAGTACGACATTCCAGCCAAGCGTGCATTTGCGACGGTGGCAAACATTTAATCCTCATTATCTGACTGTATTGATGAATGGTGAAGAGAGATTAGTGGTATAGAAGATTCATTTCTCCATGGTGGTATTGACTCTGGTAGCGATTTGTCAAAAAAGTTTCTAGATTCGAGGGTTTTTTAAGAATCGAAGTATGGTTTCATTAAATTAAAATAGAATAGCATTTATATTTAGTGTTACTGGAATTTATTTAAATTTCAGTGTAGTTTTATTCGTATCAGTTAGTTTGTTACTGAAAAAGAAGATAATGTATATTTAATAAGTAAGCAAATAAATTTCTCAAAAATTGTTAAAATTCAAATTTATGATAAATTATTTTTTAATTTAAATTTTATCTACATTTTTTTTATATTCATGCCAATAATTATTTTTTCCATAATGTATATTAATATAAAGAGACTTAAGCATTTTAATACAAGGATCACATGAACTTTGTATTAGACAAGTAAAATAAAAAAATAAGTCAATTCCTGATTTTTATTAAATAAATTTAATTAATGAATTAATATTTGAACAAGACATATAAATATATATAGGAAGAGTGTATAGTTCCACTGAAGATTCATTTCCCCATGGTGGAATTAACTCTTGAAGTGATTTGTCAAAAAAGTTTCTAGTAGATTTAAGTATGGTTTCGTTAAATTAAAAGTAGAGTAAATCACTTCTTATTTTTTCTATGATTTATAAATACACCATTCAAGGCCTGAATGGCCGAGTGGCTAGCGCTCTGTCTCTGGGTACCACGACTTTGGGGTTCGAGTCCCGGCGGTGCCATGGACGTTTGCAGTTGTTCGGAATTCTCTTTAAACCGTAGATCCCTGTCTGACGTGACGTTGCGGAGGTAGTGTTACTCCGCTTCCATACCTTATCTTCAAGCACCTCCTGGGTAGTGCTAAGTGAGTAACGTCGATGCAGTGCTTGTCTTAAGGCATCGAAGACAATTGTCTAAGTGTTTACCAGCTGCATTAGAACAAAAAAAAAAAAAAAATACGCCATTCTATCATCTTGTTCTTATCTCTAACCTGAAATTTCATCGCCTATATGTAATAAAATGGATGCAACTAATAAATTCTTTAGATAGTAATTAATCAAAGCGCATAAAATTAATATCATCATTCACATATTACACTTTAATTTCAACAAGTTTCAAGAAATGTGTAATGTATAATCATATTTGTATATCACCTTGTCATTTAATTTGTATTTTCTGAAACAACGCATTGTACTTCAAAATAAAAAAATGTATATACGCGGTATGGTTCGGAAGCCACTTTAAACAGTAGATCCATATCTGACATGATCGCAGAGTGTAGCGGAGGTATTATTACTCCTTCCTATTATTGCTGCTTCCGTAACTTATCTTCAAGCTACAAGCACCTCCTGGGTAGTGCTAGGTGAGTAACATCGGTGCAGCGCTTGCCTTAAGGCATCCAAAACAATTTTCCAAGTGCTTGCTAGCTGCATTAGAACAACAATTATTAAAAGCGCAAAACATTAATGCCATAATTCACATATTGCACTGTAATTTCAAAGAATTTTTAATGTAGAAATCGTTTTATTATACCGCATTTTCATTTAATTTGTAATTTTTGGAACCACGTATTTTAATCCAAATTTAAAACATTTTTACATGTCACCTTGTGAATTGCAAAGCTGTTTTAAAAATAGCTTCTTTTTTTAAAAGTGCTCAAAATGATTCTTGTAGCTAATTAACTGCCAATTAGCATCCGAATGAAAAAAAAATCCTTCAATTGTCACATAATTCAATTCTCCCGAATTATCACACCGTTATTAAACATCTCCAACGAGCCCTGACCCAAACGACTGATGCACGAAAAGGTTTTAATTATGACCATTTGATTTTTCTTTGCGCGACAATCCCCATGGCAACTGCACGTATCTGTGTCGTTCCTTGAAACCCTAGTGATTGGCTAATGACGTAAAATACTCTCGCACCCAATCCGCGGCTCTAGTTCGACCATTCCTGCCAAGCGTGCATTTGCCACGGTGGCAATATTTAATCCACATTATCTGCCCCATTGATGAATGGTGTAGAGAGATTAGTGGTATAGAAGATTCATTTTTCCATGGTGGAGTTGACTCTTGAAGCAATTTTTCAAAAAAGTTTCTAGATTCTAGATTTTTTAGAATCGAAGTATGTTTTCATTAAATTAAAAGTAGAAATACATTTATAATTATAATCTTAATGGAATTTATTAAAATTTCGGTGTGGATTAATACATATTAGTTAGTTTGTTACTTAAAAAAACATAATGTAGATTTAATAAGTAAGAATATTTATTTTACGAAAATTGTTAAAATTGTTAAAAATCATTCCGTATATAGTCTCTCATCCCGAGAGGAAATATATTTATTGCATCCTGGTGCTTTAGTTGGCTTACAGACTCTCAATCGGAGAAGTACATTTTGTGCACCCTACTTTACATTGCGTTGAGTATTAAGGATGCATTATTTTGCGTTGAATACCAAAGATATATTTTGTTGCGCTGGGGATCAAGGATAAATTACGTTGCGTTGAGCATCAAGGATAAATTACGTTGCGTTGAGCATCAAGGATAAATTACGTTGTGTTGAGCATCAAGGATAAATTACGTTGCGTTGAGCATCAAGGATAAATTACGTTGTGTTGAGCATCAAGGATAAATTACGTTGCGTTGAGCATCAAGGATAAATTACGTTGTGTTGAGCATCAAGGATAAATTACGTTGCGTTGAGCATCAAGGATAAATTACGTTGTGTTGAGCATCAAGGATAAATTACGTTGCGTTGAGCATCAAGGATAAATTACGTTGTGTTGAGCATCAAGGATAAATTACGTTGCGTTGAGCATCAAGGATAAATTACGTTGTGTTGAGCATCAAGGATAAATTACGTTGCGTTGAGCATCAAGGATAAATTACGTTGTGTTGAGCATCAAGGATAAATTACGTTGCGTTGAGCATCAAGGATAAATTACGTTGTGTTGAGCATCAAGGATAAATTACGTTGCGTTGAGCATCAGGATAAATTACGTTGCGTTGAGCATCAAGGATAAATTACGTTGTGTTGAGCATCAAGGATAAATTACGTTGCGTTGAGCATCATAAAATTACGTTGTGTTGAGCATCAAGGATAAATTACGTTGCGTTGAGCATCAAGGATAAATTACGTTGTGTTGAGCATCAAGGATAAATTACGTTGCGTTGAGCATCAAGGATAAATTACGTTGTGTTGAGCATCAAGGATAAATTACGTTGCGTTGAGCATCAAGGATAAATTACGTTGCGTTGAGCATCAAGGATAAATTACGTTGTGTTGAGCATCAAGGATAAATTACGTTGCGTTGAGCATCAAGGATAAATTACGTTGTGTTGAGCATCAAGGATAAATTACGTTGCGTTGAGCATCAAGGATAAATTACGTTGTGTTGAGCATCAAGGATAAATTACGTTGCGTTGAGCATCAAGGATAAATTACGTTGCGTTGAGCATCAAGGATAAATTACGTTGCGTTGAGCATCAAGGATAAATTACGTTGTGTTGAGCATCAAGGATAAATTACGTTGCGTTGAGCATCAAGGATAAATTACGTTGTGTTGAGCATCAAGGATAAATTACGTTGCGTTGAGCATCAAGGATAAATTACGTTGTGTTGAGCATCAAGGATAAATTACGCTGTGTTGAGTATCAGATGCATTGTGTTGCGTTAACTATCAAAGAGAATTTATGTTGGGTTGAGCATTAGATATATTACGTATGAAAACAATTCAAAGAAATAACATTAACAGCATTTTTCCAAAATGTAGCGAATTTCGTCTTTTACAATTTCTGTTATGAAGTCTGTCTGCCACCTATAATTTGTTAAAATGTCAAAATAGAAACTCAAATAAGTTCCATTTTCTATAATACTGTCAAATCAGATTTAAAAAACGAAATTTAATCTAACTGCTCGATTTTTTCAATTTTTATATATGATTACTTTTTAACGTTGTCATGTACATGCTGTGTCCTTTATTTTTATTGGTGAGGGATTTTATAATAAATAACGAAACGAAACTTTTTAAAAAACTTATTAACAAAAGGAAAAAAAACCTTGTATGACACAGTTCTTCCAAATAAGTTAAAAAATCGCTATATATATATATATTTTTTAAGTGTTTTTCAGTCTCATTGTATGTATTGTTGTAGACACATACAAAAAAAAAAAAAAAAAAAACAATTCAAAGTATTGATAAATTTTGCAGGATAACTGTGTCGCAAGTAATTTCCACCAGACAGTTAAAAATAATGTTTATTACTTTCCCAGCTCAACATTCTTCGACACAATTTTCTTGAAATGGCTGAACAAACGCAATTAAATCTCCACTTCCTGGCCTACTTTCTAAGAGCGCCGTTTTCTGTAACTTGAATCTTACATGAAGTCTTTTGTTTAATTTCATCCGATTAGACGACCTCTTTGCTTAAATTAATGACAAAAACAAGATTAGTTTGGAGCTAGAAGCTTTATTTGTCTGGTATTTCGGAAAAGTAAAATTTTGTGTTAACTTTAACCTTAGATTGGTTAACCAAAAACAAATTTAATTTTACTTTGGTCTCTTAAAATACCTACAAAACAATTATTTGCGAAAAATGGCTCACATACATTATTTGATATATTATAAATAACTTTATATTTTTTATTTCTTAAACTGTTTAACTACTAGTTCTCTCTAAACAATGGTATCCTGATGGCCAGTCGATTAGCGTTCTAGCCTTTGGTACCACGGGATTCAGGTTCGAATAATGGCTGTGGCATGGATGTTTGTGAGTGGCTGATTCGGAATCCACATTAAACTGTAGGTCCCGGTCTCAATAATTCAAAGTGGGCAAAAACTGACCGTAGAGCCACAAATCAAACTAAATCTCTAAGTAATGGAAAATTATGTCAACCTCCAAAAACATTTTTTTTTTGTCATTAAATACCATATTGATTTTAGTGTCGTATTCAAAAGGTTTTTTTAATCAAAAATTTTTATAACATCAGACAATAAAAATATTTTTTTTTTTTCAAATTAACCAATATTTATATGAGTTATAGGTGAAATATTTAAATAATTGCAACCATCGCGGAAATAACGTTATTTTACTGTTAATATTAAAATGCAATGATAGTTGGCAAATATTTAATTATGACTGGCAAATAATTGTATGTGTTTTAAAATATCCGTATATCTTTAAAGAAATGTCTTCATTAAAGATAATTCTTTTGGGTATGATTAGATAAAATAAAAGCGGTTTAATTTAAATAATTTATAATTATGTGGATATTAAAGTTAGTATTGTTTATTGTGATGGAAATTAAAAATTTTTAAGCAACATTTTCTATTAAACAAACTTTTTTATCCATATTTCCTTGATTTTTTTTTACAATGATTCACAAAAACTATCACTGAAATAGAACGGTTTAAAAATATTTTCTGACCATTTTTAATAAGAATTTCCTTAAATTAGCGTTAAAAAATTATTTATTTCAAAAAATTATGCTTATTTTACATCAAAATAAATAAAGGTTAAAAGAATTAATAAAAAATAATTTATAAAAATTAATTAAATATTTATTATATTAAAAAATTACTTCATGTTTTAATTTCATTTAATTTCTGGCAACACAGATGAAAAGTTTAAATTTGCTACCAGAAAATAATTGGTTCATTTCAAGTTACCTCAAATTTTGTTCGTCTCGAAAATATTCCATCCGGTTAAATCAATTTCACATTCAAATGATATTAATTCAGATGCACTGGCTTAGAATTATTAATTAATTCCAAATGCATAGCTACCCATTGCGTTTGTTTTGAATGCAGACCATATTAATGGATTTCATGTTGAATTATTTTCAGACTGCTAACACAATTTTATGCTATCTCAACTTCAAAGTATTGAAATGAAAAATATTAAATTTAAAAAATTAATTTAATGTTGAATTAAAAAAGTTTAATTTTTTATTATTTTAAATTTTATAATTTATATATGTATTTTAAATTTATATAATATATATATTTATGAAAATAAATAAACATAGCATTTAATTTGCTGTGAATTTAAATATGCATTTATTAAATAGTACTTAAAATTACGAAACTAAATTTTAAGCAAAGAAAGTGTATTCTAATTGATTGAAAATACTTATTTTATGCGATTAAATACGATCCATAACAATATTAAAGCAAAAGTTTATTGAGTAACATATTTATGCAAAGAAATATTATTATATTAGTATTATGTATGATATATTTCATTAAAAAAAGTCAATTATAACCAATGTAAGACCAAAATGTATTAAATAAAAGAAATTATTGTTATATTGGGCCTTATATCCTTTTAACCTATTTTACTATTATGAATATAATTAAACTGTAAATAACATAGCGGGGAGTGATGGCCGAGTGACTAGAGCTCTGACGCTTGGTGCCATAGGGTTCGAGTCCTGGCAGGCCATGGGTATTTGTAGTGGTTTAAAATCCATTTTAAATCGTAGTAGGTCCCGGTCCATTATGATTACGGAGCTTTGGACGTAGGGCTCTGGCGTAGGGCTACTCCATAAAAAGAAAAACACCTACTATCTCGAAATCTGCCAGTAGGCAGATGGCTTTTGCCCACTATGGGGCTGTTGCAGAAATGAAGAGGAAGAAGAAATCACATAGCTTTTTTAGTTTTAACTTTTTAATCATTTACATAAATATAATCTTAAATATATTTCAAAAAATTAGCATTTTAACTTAAGACTATTATTAGTTTGGTTTGGTTTGTCGCTCTACGATCATCTTGTGCACACTTCAGGCTAAAGAGACCGGGACCTACAGTTGAAAGGGGATTCCGAACCACTACATACATCCACGGCACCGCCGGGACTCGAACCCTGTGAAACCGAGCGCCATTCAGGCCCTAAGACTATTATTAGTGTAAAACTTGAGATTAAATGAGAGAATTACACATCTTTAAAAGATTTTTTAAAAAAAGAAAATATTCCTAATATATACACTCAAGAGCCAAAACATTATGACCACCCCTACATTTTGCAATGAACTCGCCTGGATGACGTGGAAGGCACGTGATCAGGTGGAAGTGGTATTTAACTGGTATTAAGTGGCGGTATTAATCCATGCCAAGGCAGGTTGAAGCTGTGTTGCGCGCCAAAGGGGGGTCAACTCGTTATTGACAGGTGGTCATAATGTTTTGGCTCTTGAGTGAATATGTGTGTGTGTATATAAAAAAAATTAGGAAGATTTTTTCAAACTTGGATACTTTAACTGTATATATTACGAAACTTGAATTTAATTTTTTTTTCCTTTACTGTTGATTTTTTTGGTGCAATTCTTTCTAAATCTTGTTACTCTAAAGCTCGGACGAATTCTTTTTATTATTTCGGTTTTTATGTTTTTGATTTTATCTTTCAGAAAAACTCTATAATCGAAAGAAAAACTTTTGCCGGTATGAAATCCTGCTAAAAGATATAGCGGAATCTTTTCAGTAAATTTATATCCCATACTTTTCAAACTAGTCTTTTATAGGGCTAAATTGAGGTTCTCTGTGGGCTTTTACAGGGTATTCTTTATGATCCCACAGAAGAGATTCGGTATGTCTTTACAAAACTCGATTTATATTTTTAAGATATCTTTTCTTTACTTTTTACTATTTGAATTTTAAATCTTCTGAATTTATTACAAATCGGAAGATGCGACTGAAAAACAATTTTATACGAAATAAGTTTATCAATAAAACCAGTATACTTTAAAGAACTTCCATCGGTATCTTAGCTAAACTGTTTCTGAATTAGCATAAACCATTTTTGCATAATAAAAAAGAGACTTGTCACAATGTCAATAAGATAAAACGAGTTAAAAGAAATAAAGTTTTTTGTTAACAATGAATCGCGATTTATCCATTAAACATGAGGCTTTTCAATTTTCTTAAAAAAACGTCGAAGTCAAGTAAATTGTACGTGATAACAATTTATTTTAAAAATAAAATAATTTTCAAAGCAATCGCAGTATTTCTTTCATTTTTTTTATTTCTATTTTTTTATAAAACAATAAAATATGATTTCCTGCAAAATTTATTTATGGCTTATTCAAATAAATATTCCACAAAGTATATGTGAAAATTATTTTTGATGAATTTTACTTTTGACTTATTCAATTGGTACTACGTAATATACGTGAAATTAACGTAGAAAATATTATTTAAATAAAAATTATAAAATTATTATCAAAATTATTTGTAAACTTAACTTAATCAAATAAAGATAATTCGAAATATACGCGAAATGAACGTGAAGGCGATTTCTGGCTAAATTTTCTTTTGGCTCTTTTAAATCAAGATTCTGCTAAATATATTTTAAATGAACGTGAAAATGATTTGTGAAGAAATTTACTTCTGGATTATTCAAATTCTAATGTCTCGATCTGTATTAGACCAATAACGGCTTCAAGAAGAGGGCCACTTTCAGGTTCATCGGAACACTTTAATTTTTATTTACAAGCACTATATATAGGCAATATGTCGAGTCAGTGTCGAATCTAATTGCCTGGTCTGCGGCAGACCTTACTTATAACACGACGTGATACACGAAATCACAAGAAGTTCACTTTGAGAAACAGGCGGAAACTCCAGTCTATTCAGTTACTTCAAAGAAAAACAGAAACAAAACACTTCCGGTCGACGCGTCGCACAAATCTCTCTCCTCTATATCTGTTATACAACTAATAATCTATTTCATCACCAGAGCGGCAATAGTCCCATGGTGGGCCAACGTCGTCTGCCTGATGGCAGATTTCGAGACAGGGGACGTTTTCATTTTACTGGAGAGGGTTGTCTGCCGACGCCCAATTTTCTACAGTCATATTAGACCGGGACCTACGATTCAGAAGTGGATTCAGAATCACTACAAACATTTATCGCATTAATCGAACCCGAAACCTGCGGCAGCGACCACCACAGTGTTAGTCACTCGGCTCCCAACAGTCTCTTTAGCTATTAAAAATGCATTTTCGTGCAATATTATAAGAATAGATGCATGTTTTATAATAAATATTTGCGTATTAGCATAAAATAAATATAGATACATCTGTTGTAGCATATAAGTTTTTATATGCAAATAATCTTTCACATTGGTTGTTTTATGCATATAAAATTTTTCAAACAATTTTTTTTTCCAATGCAGCTGGCAATCTTGTCGTGTAAGGCGTCTTGGATGCCTTAAGGCAAGTGCTGCACAGACGTTACTCACTTTGCATTACCCAGGGGGAGCGTGTCACTTGAAGATAAGCCACGGACGCGGAGTAACAATGCCCCAACAACGATCGATCAACTACGATCCTATTAGACCGGGACCTACTGTTTAAAGTGGATTCCGAACCACTACACACATCCATGGCACCGCCGGGACTCGAACCCGAATCCTTTGGTACCGAGCGCCAGAGCGCTAGCCACTTGGCCACTCAGGCCCTATAAAATAAATATAGATAGATACATCTGTTGTAGAATCTTATTGTAGGATATAAGTTTTTACGTTTTAATATGCATTTATAATTTAATATGATATATTTAATATATAATATATAATTTAATATTATTGTTTTATATGCATAAAACAATCTTTCACATTGGTTGTTTTATGCATATAAAATGTTTCAAACATATAACCATTCAAAAATTTAGTTTCTAGCTAAGCACTCTTTAACTTCTTCCTCTTCCCTCATGCAACTGGCAATGGCAATACGTTCAGAGTTAATGGTATCCGGTTCTGGACATCTGGGCAGAGTAGTGTTTGTCGCCGGAAAAATGGGGTAGAAGGTTCCTTGTAAGTAAAGACTTAATTAAGTCCCGGTTGGGAGGATTTTACTATTGATAGACAATTGGGTATTCTTATGGTAATTGTTATTTAATGGTGTTGCATAAATTTGTGGAGATAGAGTTATGTCTAAGACAGTGTGCTTAGGGCGGTAGAGGGGAAGTCTTATTATACTCTTATTTTGTTGAATTTTACTATTGAAAGACAATTCTATCTTATGATAATTGCTATTTAATGGTGGGGTATAGCTTTGAAGTCTGAGAGAGTGTGTTTGGGGTAGTAGGAGACCTTAGGTCTTATTATACTTTCAATTAAGATGGAGTTGGAGATATTATTGTGTCACAGAGGCGTTTTGCTGCATTTTACTGTTGATAGATAAGATGTATTTAATGGTGAGGTGAAGCTTTGCAAACATAGAGTTACGTCTTAGTTTGTTTGGAACAATAGGAGGTCTTTCGTCTTGTTATGTTGTTGTCGTGTCGGTAAGGCATTCATAAATAATTTTTGCGTATTAAGGTCAAATTGTTGGTAATCCTTGTATATTTCATGGCGTATGGTTGTGTATTCTATGCATGCCTGTTTGAATGGTGTGTATATGTAGTCTCTAGCCCTCTCTGAATGAAAGTCGGCTCAGATCAAGGAGGGCCTATTTTCTATGAAATCAGGTCTATTTCCATAGATGCGTATATATATGATATCTTTGATCGTTGTTTTAGTTGGCGAATTTTGAGTTACATTTTGAATAGGTTGTTGCGGTATTTTTTTTTTTGTTTTTTTGTTTATTTCGAGTGTTTTTAGGGAATCTCTTTTAACGTATTCTTTATAGACACACTTTTTATTTGATATTGGTATTTAAAGTTTGAAAACACCACGACGCTGTTCAATCAATTTGGACTTTCTAGATATTACTGTGTCATGGAGAAAAACGACCCACTGGGTCATTGAGCGTGCGAAGTCAATGAATCTTGTGTAGATCTTAATGGATCTTCATCATGGGCGCGTGGATCTTGTATAGATATTGATGGATCTTCATCATGGATCTTGTGTGGATCTTGAAGGATCTTCATCGTGGATCTTGTGTGGATTTTGATGGATCTTCATCATAGATCTTGTATGGATCTTGATGGATCTTGTGTGTATCTTGACAGAGCATGTGGAATTTGATCTGGGGATGTGTGCATGTGGATCTTGTGTGAATTTGGATGGATCTTGTATGTATCTTGATGGATCTTTTATGGACCTTGTGTTATATGGCTGTAGACAAAAGATTGATGCTTGAAGTCTGAGGGTCAATCTCGTGATTCGGGAGAAATTATCTCTCCATCCGAAACAATCATGGTCACGAGGTGATCTCTAAGGAAAATACCCTAAAATAACCTATATGAAAAATTACTTCTATATAAACATAAAAATTCACATCATGTAATGGAAAATTGGAAGCAAAGAACTGTCTCTATATTAATGCATTCGGATTTCCTAAAAAAGTTGATAAATTAATGCATTTATTAAATATCACCAGAAAAACACTACCAAAAACCAATTTTTGATCAATATCATTAAATACGAATTTGAAATTCATTCAAAGTTCATTTTAAATCGCTAATATTTAAAAGATTTAAAAAATTAATTTTTCCAGTTTACATTATTTACATTCAATGCAGTATATCAATTCACAATTGTTACATTTGTTAGACGTTTTTGATAACGGATATTATAAAAAGTTATAAATACATGTAAAAGTTAAAAAATTAATAAATTAATGAATTAATAAATTAAAAATTGAAAATAAAATTACAAATGATTAACAATATTTTGGTTGTTGAAACTAAACTTCCAAAATAATGTAGCATGCATTCTAATAATATGCCATAAAATTGAAAAATATACATTACGAATCTGTTTAGGAGTAGAATGTCTTCTATGTATCATATGTATAATTGCAAATTTTATTTTAGAATACAAATATTAGCTTCAATATCTCTAGCAATTATGATAAATAGAAACATATGCAACATTTTTTGGCTTGTGTATACTATGTTTATCTCATTAAATAAAAATTACAAGCAACAACTTTCTTTTTTTTTTTGAAGAAGAAAGTTTTTTTTTTCAGAACTAAAACTCGTTAACTGTTAAGATATCAGCAAAGTTTGTTTACCAAGAAATCAAGATGAGTTAAATTTTTTTCGACTTTTTTATAAATTCGTTCTAGTCTGTGAACCCTCTGGCATATACACAAAAGAGTACGCGTATACCGCCAACTTAAAAACCACTGCAGCGGAACTCAGTGCAAATAAAACAAACACTTTTATTTTTATTCAACCTTTTTCTTGATCTTATTTATTGTACAGTTAGAATCTTAACGAAAGCATCAATCTTGTTTAATTCAAGAAGCAATTTTGGATACTTCACTTGAGTGGATGCAGGTTTTTTTTTTTCATTTTACTCAGTTTAAGTCATTGGGAAGTCTAATTAACACAAATTAGCAATTCTGGGTGTAGTTAATTTCAATTACTGAAGTCAAAAAGAATGCTCAACGGAAATAGTCTAATTAAATTCTTCTTCCAGGAGAGACACCAGTGGTGCTTATCACATACAAATTAAGGTAACATTTGTTAATCATTAAATAAATAATGTATGTATTTAAAAATGCATTTAAAACGAAAATTATGCTAGGAAATCATGATTTCTAGATTCTCTGTACATCTTGTTTATTCTCTCCGTCTGTACACACCTAAAGAAAAATTTTACAATTAAATTTTTTTTTTTTTTTGTTAGTCTTACAGTTATCATTTAAATTACATTTTGGAAAGGCTGAAAACCAATAAATTATTAAACCATATAGTTTCCCAATGCATATTTTTATCATTTTTTAATATGTTATCATATTTTTATAATATATATATATATAAACAGAGAGATGTTGAACAGTTTTTTTTTTCTGAGAGTTTTGAGAAAAATAATGAATATGAGGCATACCACAATTTTTGCTTTGCGAATGTTATGATGATTCTGCAACGCAATTTACGTGCAGTGCAAATCTAAGCTTTTGACATGCAAAATGATCATGTTTCTAGTTCACTCCTTATTTTTTGTCCTTTAGTTTTGTGATGAAACAGTATAATACACTAAACACAACTTTTTCTTTATAATGTGTGTAATATTTCTTTTCGATGATTTATTACATTCTGCAGTATATTTTATCTATCTATTTATCTCTCTCTCTCTCTCTCTCTCTCTCTCTTACGCATGGTCACAGTTTACATCCAAATTTCTCCAAAATTGGTAGAGATACTTCAAATAAAAAATTCATCTGGAAAAAAAATTTTGGAAATCGATAAATATTCATTAAGAAATTACCCAATTAGATTTTATGCCAATTTGACGACTTTTCGTGGTTTAGCGAATTGTTCATAGTTAACGTTATTTTTTACGCTGTTGTTCATAGAGAAGTTGTTGTAACATAAATATATAAATAAAGCATTTAACCTCTTAATTGTAATGACATAAAAATTCTTTTAATAAATTAGAAAAAATTTGCATTGCGATTTTACCAATAAAAATGCTTCTGCTAAATCACAGTTTAGGCAACAAAAATTTGGAAACTTTTTTCTGTCGTCAAACGGCAGATAAAGCATTTTTAGTTGACAACAGATGAATAAGTAAACTGTCAGTTTCCTCCTTTCTCCCATGCTAATAAGCTGGGAGAGTCATATTTGCTTTGCATTCGTGGAATAGAATAATTCTGAGGGTGGGTAGTATATAAATAATAGATTGTACTCTAATACTCTCTTTTTTCATTATCTTTTCTGTTTCTTTAAAATGTGTCCTAATAAAAAAATTACACAAAAAATTCTATTTATTTGTTTTTTAATTAAACTAAATTGTAATTTTAACGTATTTATTATAAAGTATCACGTGGGCCTAAATGGCTAGCGCTCTGGCGGTTTCGGGTTCGAGCCCGGCGGTACGATGGATGTTTGTAGTAGTTCGGAATCCTTTTTAAAACCGTAGACCCCGGTCTAACAGGATCGTAGAGCGTTGCGGAGGTATTGTTACTCCACGTCGGTAGCTTATATTCAAGCTACACGCACTACCTGGGTAGTGTTGAGTGAGTAACGTTTGTGCAGCACTTGCTCAAGACATCCAAGACAATTGTCAAAGTGTTTGCCAGCAGCATTAAAATGAAAAAAAATTATAAAATATCACTTTAACGAGGATTATTGTTATAATTCGTTTAAAAATTATAGCACTTAAATTCATCGAAAATATATGAACTTATACTGTTTACGTAAAGATTGATTAAAAATTACGATAATATTTTTATTAGTAATTTTCAGTTAAATAAAAACTTATTATTTATTACGACCAGATGGCGCTAACAATTGTTTGCGAAAGAATTACGAATGGAAAATAACATCAAAGCTCTTTTCGCATTTGACACCATTTTGATATTTTTTTATTGCTTGAGTCTTATATTTATATTTTAGTATTATATTTATATATTTTTTTATATTTATTTTAACGCTTGAGTATTTTTGATATTTTTTTATCACTTTATATTTTCGATCATTATTTGAGGTTTTGGATAAATGATTAAATTTGCTTTTAACATGGTTTTTCATATTAGAATTTCGAATTCTATTGAACGGTTTGTAGGCAGTTTATTATTAATGATGTTTACTAACTTATTTCTTTAAAAGAGTTTTATTTTCTGAAGGTATGTTCATGGTCTTTTAATAAAGAAAAGGTTGCAATATCGTATAAATCTCAAATACTTCTGAGAAGATTGGCAACACTTTTGAAGAAAAGAATATTTGCTTATTACTATGTGAGTGTTTTTCTTTCAGCATCATCTAAAGAAAGAACAAAAACCCATTTTCGAAAAAAAGTAATTTTGGCGAGGAAAATCGTTATTCTTTTTTTTGTTAACCTCAGAGTTGTTTCTCGCATGATCACTAACAATCACAAGTAGAAAATAGGATCGATATCCTCTCAACTTATGATCCTATACTATTCATCAGAGAATAAAAACATAATACATAAATTCAATATAGTATTGACAACCATGGTATACATTCCTACTCACTCAATACAGTAATGATAAATAAATAAAAATTATGATTGTGATTACTTTATAAATTATTAACTTCTTTTCTGTATAAAATTTAATAAGAGAATATTAATAAGAGAATTTCAGTTTTTGTTGACATTTCAAATGTGCTTCCATAATAATATTATGCTACTGAATTGTTGAAAGGTATGCATCGTTTATTGCATAACATTTTCTACCTATCTGCTATTCGTTAATGAGATAAACATACTGCTTATATGCGGAAACGGATGAGTCGATTACTTAGTTAGGGGTTCTACTCAGACATGTGAAAGAAAAATGTTTAATAGTTATAGTGAAAAATTTTCCATCTAATTTGTGTTTTGATATTATGTAATTTAAAATTTTAATTGTTGAAAATTCAAATTATATTTATTGCATTAAAATCCTCTTCCAAATTACCTTTCTCTCCTATTGCATCACAATGTTTGAATTCATTCGGCTTGATGGTTTGAGATAGCTGGTGTCAGACTATAGATGATTATTTTTTATCAGGTATGCACAAACTTGGGAAGGTAGAAAGCTGCATGCAATCACTATACTTTTGCACGAGATATTTCATTTATATATATACATACATATATAATATACATGTATATGTATATTGTAAGCATATATGCTCATATATATATATATATACTCAGGAGCCAAAACATTACGACCACCCCTACATTTTGCAATGAACTCGCCTGGATGACGTGGAAGGCACGTGATCAGGTGGAAGTGGTATTTAACTGGTATTAAGTGGCGGTATTAATCCATGCCAGGGTGGGTTGAAGCTGTGTTGCGCGCCAAAGGTGGGCCAACTCGTTATTGACAGGTGGCCATAATGTTTTGGTTCTTGAGTGTATGTGTGTTTGTGTATAATAATAATGTGTAATAAAATTTGTTCCGTGTTATTACAATAGTTATGTAGGTTTTTATATTTGATTCGATTTTTGCAATAACCAATCGTATCTTAGGTGAGTCAAATGATTTTTATACATTATTATTTTATATATTCTTGCCTAAAAATATTTGTTTTGACATAAATATGTGTTGATCGAAATAGATTTGAGCTCATGTACATTGTTTACCTTTTGTTTTTGTCAACAAATATCGTAGTGATAAAAAAGAATAAACAAATATAAGAATCCTTGATGAAACATGTAATACTTCGTACAATGAAATAAAAAAAAATTTAATTTAAATTTTTACTAACTTTCTGTAGATTAAAATAGAAAAGCTAAATTTATCAATCCTATTTGCTCTTTTAATGTATCTTTAAATTATGAAAGTCTTTAACCAAACCGCTGTTTGCGTATCTACGTAATAAATACCATAAATTCCCTGCTCAATTTAATACATTCGCTTTGGACACAGATTGGAAATTCTATCTCTGACTGCGTTCTTAACCAACTCTACTTTCTCAAACAATCCCAACAGAACACGTGAAAAACTTCTAAATGAAATCAGCCACTTCGTCATCGCAGATGGTAGAACCTGGTTGTTGATTTTCTTTACCCGAGCGTTTTTCAAGATACAGCTGTTACTCTCACCCTTACCTCTGCTGTTTATTCAACTCTTCTGAGTTTGAAAAAAAAACAGAGTAAAGAAAATAAAACATTCGCATTTCGCCAACTGAATCGAGTTTGTAGTCGAAAGTAAAACGCGAAATAAAAATAACAATCCGTTCCTATTTGTGGGTTTTCCTTCGAGGGCGTGTGTGTGGGAACTACTTACTCTTTCAACCCGTTTTATCTGTTAAGTCTGAGGTGTACTGAAGGGTTTTCTTGTAGCGTGCATCATATGTTCTTTTCACTTAAAATACACAATTGGTTATTTTTTATGAAAGATTTTTAGAATTTCTACGAAAATTTAAAATATTGAATCCGATCTACTTATAGTTTAATAAAAGAATAAACATTTAAATATTCTAAAAATATTTTATTTAATGTCTTCTAATTTATTGCGGGACAGATAATCTGTCCTTTGTTATTGATGTGCTAGCCTGAATGCAGGAACCCTATCTACATCATATTTCTCTATTACATTTATTGCCAAAGTTTAATAAAAGTATGTAGTAGTATGCAGTTTGTAAAAATGTTTATTTTCTTTAAATTTAGTTTAATAAAAAAAGAAACATTTATAAATTTTCGAAAAATATTTAATTGTCTTCTAATTTATTGTGGAAGATATGATCTTGTCTTTTTTAATGAAGCTAGTCTGAATGCAGGAACTCCATGTGCATCATTTTTCTCAATTACATTTATTGCCAAAGAAATATTCCATTTTAAAATTGTGTCAAACACATTAGAAGATGTTATTAAAAAAACAAAGTTTATTATAAAAAAAAAAGGTTATTATAAAAAAAACTAAGGTCAACATATGTTTGTAAGTAAACATTATTGAGCATTAATATAAAAAAAATCGATAAATAAAAACTGTTTGATTCACTATTTTTACATTTGGTTACTACAAAAATCGAATCAATTATTAAAACCTTTATTAAATTATTGAGAAATCACGTAATAAATTCACTCTTTGCTAATTATTATATAAAATTGTTATTTTTTTTACTGTATATAAAGAAACAAAATGTATACATATTACATAATTTTTAAGTTTTTTTTGTGTACATCTTATGGCTAACAAAGAAAGTTGTAATGAGTATATGAGATTCACGGTTATAAATGCATTTACTTTTCTGGTCTTCTTTTAAAATAGAATAGACACCTCGATTGGTAAATGAATGAATAGAGTAAAAACTAATTTTTATCGCTAATCCCACATAGAAAAAAAATTCTAATTAGTCTTGCCAACTTTTTGTATCTATGCCTAATTTCTAGACGAATGCGTGCAAACTTGTTTACATACAAAAACACCCAATGATGATGGGGTAAAAATAAAACGGAAAGAATGGCATGCAATCAAAATAATAAAATTGTTAAAAACCAATAAGCCTGAGACGATTCGAGATATTTTTAGTAGAATTACTTGAAGCGAAAAAAGCAGCAAGAGATGGTGAGCTCGTGCGATATGATTGGTGGTGGGTTCGGATACTGCAATGACTCAACTAGGGCTACGCACATTGCTTGCTTGGTAAAATATTATTTACAAATGCCACGAACCAGTCTGCCGAATGCCCCAGACTAGTAGTCTGAGAACTAGGTAACGTTTATGTTCATTTTTAGTCAAATATATTTCTATAATAATACATGTACAAAATAATGTATTTTTATAATACATCGACTAATGCACAATAAGTAAACACGCACAAAAATTTATCAAAATAGTATATTTATATAAAACATGTACATAATGATGTACACTAAGTAAACATACACAAAATAATGTTTAAAAATAGTGTTTTTATATTACCGGTCTTCTATCGGTATTTATAGTGCCGGTCTAATATGCTATAGAGCGTTGGAAGTAGGGCTGACAACCATCCCTTTTAAAAAGAAAACATATCCTGTCTCGAAATCTGCCAGTAGACAAGCGGCCTTGGCCGACCAAGGGGCTGTTGGGCCAAAGAAGAAGAAGAATTTTGATTACAACATTATATCTTAAAATTCTAATCAAATTCCTGCTATGATAAATATGTTTTTAGCTTGAACTACTTTAAAAAATTATTTTTTTTAATGAAAAACCAGCGTTTGATTTTGTTCTAGCTATAATATATTATATAACGATATTTAAGAAAATTTTAAAAAGTCCATAATACACATCATTGAAGAATAATCGTTAAAAAAATGACAAAAATCTAACTAGCTACATGAACTGCGTTTTCAAAATCAAATCTTATCAGGACCTGATTCATGCTGGCGTAACATTGGAGCTATTGAAAACGTGAAAAAATATTCTTTTATCCTGCTCCAAGTTAACGAAAGCAAAATACTCATTCTATTTTTAAATCTGTAAATTTATATTTTCCTGCCTTCTCTTGTTCAAACCAGAAAGGATTTATTTTTTATTTTTTAGCAATGTTGTTAAATATTCTTTGCTTGTCATGTTATAAGTTTCGCCGTTTATTATTAGAAGTAAGAGTAATATTGTTTTATTATTTTTATTTTTGGTTTTGGTTTGCAATGCGTTTGTATTTTTTAACTATATATTAAAACGTTTCTGTAAACCACGGATCGAGCTAAAAAACGTTGGAAGTTATTTATAATAAAAATATATAAATAATAAAATATTTAATAAAAAAATTTTATGCATAAATATATATATATAATAAATAAATTTTGTTTTCTTTATCCAACTCATCCGATAGCAACATCTAGACCAAATCCATGAATCTATGTGGTCTCATGGAAGGAGGGAGAGGGGGATAGCTTCTTTTGGGATGGAGCACCCGTAAGTAGAAATTTGACTGCCTTCCGGGAGGCTTTTCGTATGGGAGAAAACCTGGAGAACTTCCACCAGGTAGTCAGACTCCAGAGGCAAAATTTAAAGATCATAATCGCTATCCAGTTTCCTCTTTTTTTGAAACAGTGTCTACAACAATGCCGCCAGCTGATTGAACCTCCGCCCTAATGCTCACCAGACGCACGCGTTGCCACTGAGCCACGGGCTGTGAGTAGGGCATATATTTAAGCAAAATGGGCATATAGTGAGGTGGATGACAAGTGATTAGTGAATCCTTCGTATATTATAACTTTATTATACAGTATGAGAGGTGTAGTATTTCAAATAAAAAAAAAACGAATCAAAGTCTTCTATGAAGACTCTATCTATGATGATATTTCTATAAAAAATTTTTACTTTTTTCTGGAGTATATGTTAGCCAAAAATATAAGTGATTTAATGCTCATGGGACAAACGTTGAGTAGTGATATAACTAACTAAAACAAATTTTTTGTATAGAAATGTAGAAATGTAGTCTTCTAGTTGGCAACCCCCACCAGCACTCTATTTTATTCTTACTCCGTATTTGCAACTGTGTTTTCATTTACGAGACTCAAATGAGGACTCGTTGCTCGACTATCAACTATTGCTATAAACGTGCTCGAAATCCTTCACATCTTCAGAAGTGTTTGCTATTTCTCCTCTGACTCTACCAAGTATTAGTT
The DNA here is from genome assembly GCA_021605075.1 of Caerostris darwini. NCBI lineage: Eukaryota > Metazoa > Arthropoda > Arachnida > Araneae > Araneidae > Caerostris > Caerostris darwini. Next base: position 461,922 of record BPLQ01000371.1, on the reverse strand, counting down.
ATCCTGGATGGTCCCAATCTTGAGCATTTACTGTGAACAGTGTACTCAATAGGCCCTACATCATGAAGTTTGTAATTAAACAATGTTTTTCCTTTTCGTGACACATTTTTTCATTTCGTTCCTCAAAGCGTCGCTTCCGACCCTGCATTCCTATAAAAAAACTGTAGCCCGACTCGTGGCTCAAAAACCAAGAGCGTCGTTGGTGAGCATTAAGGGTGAGATTCAATCCTCTGGCGGCTTTGTTGTAGACACTATTTCAAAAATGACGAGAGTCGATGGCGTTTGTGCAGCCTGTTGCAGTAAATTCAGCCTCTTAACTCCTTCCTTTCTAGTCGAGATTAGATGTTGGGAGTTTCTTGGGTTTTCTCCCATACGATGCGCAAATGAAGGATAGTCCTCCCTTAAGGCGCTGCCCTCCTTCTTCAGCGATACTGAGCAGATGTCAGACTTCTACCTACGGGTGATCCATCACAACAGAAGCTGCCCCCTTTCCCTCCATCCATGAGTTGATTACTCATGGGATGTCCATCCCAACTGCAGGACACTCTGAGGATTAGACACATCAACAAAAAATGTATGTTTTAGTAAGTTTTACCACTCCTCAAAGTGAGCCAATGATCATTAAATTACCCAGTACATTCAGTGCATGTTATTTTCTACCAATTTTGTAAACAGCTGCTGCAATTCTTTTTATACTCTTTTTGAAGTGGGTAAGAATTTTAAATTAAATTTAGGTTCTTAAAAGTGTAAATAAATTAAATGTCTGCTTGTTAAAATCTCAACGTCATTTTGTTTCGTCTTGTTTAAATCCCTACGGTGAGGCACATCATCTGTCATTTTTCTTCTTCTGATTAATCTATATATTTCTAGAATGAATTTTGGGCTACATGTAATTGATGTGGCTATCTTTTCCAAGCAGTTACGCCAAAAGTTGTATTAATAGTCAGATAATAAATAACTTACGGTAGATTTGGCAATAGTTGTAACTCAAAATTATGTAATTAAAATAATGGAAATATTAGCATTAGTGTCTGTAAAAATGTCTGAGGTTGTTGTTGTTTCTTATCCCACTTGGTCGACAGCAACAACTAGACCAAGTCCATGTACCCATGTGATCTCACGGAAGATGGGAAGAGGGTGTCATTTTATGTTGCGATGGAGCACCAGTAGGTAGAGGTCTGACTTGGCTTCGTAACGCTGAAGAAAGAAGGAAATGCCTTAAGGAGGATTTTTAGGGAGAACTATCCCGCATTGGCGTATCGTATGGGAGAAAATAAAATGGCTGATTAATATATGTTAAAACGTTAAGTATAATTTAATAAATAACTAATTGGTTATAAAAGTATGTTTAAACAACGTTATGTGTAGCAGAAATGACCAGATAAATACGGTGTGCGTTTCTAAAATATAGGAGAGTCAGACTCGAAACCCAACAAGCTGAGGTTTACCAAAAGTCTCCTTGTCTATATCGTGTAACAGTACGATAAATCTATAGGTCAGATTGTCTTCAGATGTATGATTTGGTTTGGTTTGCCGCTCTACGGTCCTCTTGTGCACACTTTGGGCTTATTAGGCCAATACCTACAGTTTAATGTGGATTTCGAACAACTAACAAACACCCAAACCACCGCCAGGATTCGAACCTGAAGCCTGTGTTACTAAAGGCCAGAACGCTAGCCAATTGGCCATCAGGCAGCTGAGAAGAAAGCCCGAATGCCACCAGAAAGGGTTTGTTCAAATTATAGTTGAACATATAGAAAGCTGTCCCCCTTGTTGCAGCCTGGATAACACTGAATCTCCCATGCTAGGATGGCTCAAAACTCCCAGTATTAAAAAATTAAAGCCTAAAAACTGTGATTATTTCAAACCATTACTTACAGTTACATCATTTTGTTATTGGCCCCATAAATAAATGCATTGATCGCCGTCATTCGTCATGGAATATCATCATGTAATAACACCGATTAATACGTAAAAAATACAAAATTGAAATTTATAAGCAAGTGAGGAGAACACATCTGAACTCAATCTTCTCCGAAAAAGCTATTTATATCATTCAGTGATGGAGAATATTACTCTGTTTGGAATAGATATGAATTTTATGTTGGCTATTAATACGCATAGGGCTATATTATATGGCTTATAAAACTCCCCAAATCGTAATTGCTCAATCGACGAGAATATCGAAGGGCGGCAGTTATACAATTGTGGCTATAAAATAATAAATTATCTGCTTGGATTGATATTATTATGGATATCAAAGCAATGATTATCACCAATCATTGCAAATATTTAATCATCTGTTTGATATAAGAATTTTTTCCTTAATTTTAGTGCCTTCGATAAAAAAACGATATTAAGTATATCTTCCATGCATTTTTTTTTTACCTTATTATACTAAACGCATGGTAACATTCGAACTACATTTATCTATGTCGTTGCAGTCACTACATTAAAAAACAAGATGACTCGATAGTGGTTTTGACAGATTGTATGTGAGTGTGTTTTCCCTTCTATAATTTTAGGGGGGTTTCTCAGATGATACCCAAATGTAGGTTGCTTACTTCTAAAAGTCCTCTTGTCAAACAGGCAATGAACACATTTTTTCCATGAACGACGAGTCATTGTTCCCAGCTTCGAAAAGAATCTTTCCGTCAACATTTCCAAACACGTCGCCAAGTTGCCAAATCTGTTGTTCAAATTGTCCAAGTGGCTTTATAAATGCTTAAGAATAAAAGACTTTAATTAATAAATTAGATAAAACATTTTATATGACAAATATTTGTCCAACAATTTAAAAAATAAACAAATATTTATATATTTACAATACTATTTATTGCTACAATATGAAAACATAGCACCTATAACTGTTAATTTTTTCAATAATTTATGATTTACATAGAAATTCTATTTGAGACAATACAAAAACATTGTTGCTATGACAACTTAAATGCTTTTCTATAAAATAGTCTTTGCTATGCAATAAAAATGACTATGTTCATGTTTGTTTGATGCCAGACAGAGAACGTTAAAACTACAAAATTATTATTAAGCAGATACGTGAAAAATATTAAAACTAGAAAATATTTTTTACTACCAATTTATTCCCATATTGTTCTATCTTCATGATGATTAATATTTTGCTATTTTCATATATTTGTTCGGCCTTCAGTTTGTTTTTCTTTATTGTTTCGGATAATATAATCTGGTATTACCTGGAATATTTTTATGTGTTCCAATATTTGGAGATGAGCCAACGAAGGCCGTTATTTACTTTATTAATTTTCGGTGTTACGAAATATAAGCCTGCTTATCGTAAAAGGTTGTTTTATAAAAATAAGCTTATCATAACATTCTCACAATTAAATTTTGTATCCATTATAAGTGTTGAATACGTTTTCGTATTTTAAAATTTCTCTTCAATTTTTTTTTTTTTTCGTTTTCAAAGTCACCTTTGTTCAGGTTCTGTCATTTTGATCTGAGATCATTTGCCATTAAAATCTCTTGGTATTATAATAATTACAGCGTTTCCCAGTACAAGCCACGAGGATTTTGCAGCACGGTATCTTCATTTTATTACTACAATTACAACATTATATTGCTATAGTTAACTTAATCCCATTTGGAATATTTATCCTTTTTTCTGACATGGACATTTGTGTAAACAAATAAAAAATATTTATTCTTTTTTTTAGACATTATTTTCCCAAATGTTTTTTATTTTTAATTTACTTTCACTCAAAAATGTTATCTTTTGAAATAAACTTAATTCTTTCATTTAAAAAAAATATTGAACGTCTTAATTATTAAAACTTACAGTCCATAAGTTATTTGATTTAGTTTAAAATACTAAGAAACAAGGAAAGTTTACCATTACCATTAAATATCTATTTATAGATTCGGGGAAAGACTCCACTTTTAACCCGAAAACCCGATACTCTGGTACTCGCAGAGTGCGAGAAATATTCTTTCTCTCCAGGTAAGAGTCTGCAGGCCAACTAATACGTTCCAGTGTTTTAAATATAATTTCTGTAGGGATAAGAGTCAATAAACCAAATGTTTCTCAACCGTTGCACTGTACTTCCTCTCAGGTGAGAGTCTGCAAGCTGATTGACCATTTCTCCCGGACTCCACAAAGCGTGCACTTGCCAATGTGTAGGAGGAAGCGCGGTTACACTTTTTTGGGATTTTAAAGCCAATGATAATAAGTACATTTTCTTCCACAATTGTAAATACGAGTATATTATTTCTATTTCATTTATTAAAAATACTTGTAAGTTGATAATAAATGAAAATTTTGATATGCAGTACTCATAAAGTCATTAAAAATATTATTAAATTATTTGAATGTCACTATATTTCCTCTAAACGGTGCATATTTAATTTAAGTTTTTATAGAAAAATATGTAAAAATTAATATAAGACGTAATATATCAATTTTTATTCGGTACATATAAAAGTTCCAATAAATTGAAATTTTTTTTAAAAATAGGACTTAGAAAAATTTTAAAATTTAATACTATAATTAATAAATTAAGTATAATTAATTAACTAATTAATATTTTATATATTTAAAAATAATAATATTAGTATTATTATTAATTAATTTTAAAATATTAATTTTTTTCACTTGAGTTTACTTTGAATTTTTTTTTCATTTATTTAAATAAACCATTTTTAAATAAATACAATAAATTAAACAAGATTTAAAATGAAATTGACTGAACGATTTAAATTCATCATACTTAAATCCAAAAATTATAAGTCAGTTTTCTGAAATTGAAAAATTTGTTAAAATTCCACATATAACTCAACTTGACATATAAATTCCCCTGAAACTCATATTCCATACCTAAATTTCAAATTCCACGTCTTGGCTTCTGAAACGCCTTTATAACAGAATTAATCAACTCTCATGGCCGCCGCAAGTATTTTAAAAGAATATTCTTCCAAAATTTCCAACGGAATTTTAAATTAATCCACTCGAAATCCTTAGCAATATGTAATCTTGACTACTTACTAAATTCTCCGGTTGTAATCATCTGCATTTATTTGCTAAATATTTTTAGGCTGTTTAAAAGAGTTTGGATTTAATGGGCTTCTCATTAAACTAATTAATGTCGTTCTTAATTACATGAGCTTTAAGAGCTATTTGGTGATACTTAAATTCAAACTTCGTTTATATTTAAAGTGGCACTTTAGAATGAAAGACTTTTAAGAATTTTCTAGAAATTCTGAATTTTTCTTCTCATTATATTTATTAGCTAACTAACAGGTGTTGTTGAGAATTAGTTTTAAAATATTTTCTGAATTTAATTTAAGAGTTTGATGATATTTAAACAAAAAAACACTTGAATGCAGATATCATTATGTTATTGAATTGAAACAAATTATTTCAGTTACAATTTAAATATTTTTTTAAAGTATTGAGGATGTAACCATACTACCTTTGCATACGGAGAGTTACAATATCAGTGCCATGCGGCATCAGTGCATATATATCTGCTATATCTGCTATTGTAACTCTCCATACGGCGAGTTACAATAGCAGATACATATTTCCAAATATAATTATTCTCATAGTAATAAAGCTTCCTTTGTTTCTTAGTATTTCAAGTTAAATTGTAACCGTGCTTCCTCCTACACACTGGCAAGAGCGCCCTCCGTGGCGTTAAGGAGAAATAATCAGTCGGCCTCGAGACTCTCATCTGAGAGGAAGTATATTTAAAGCATCTTGATGCATTAGTTGGTCTACAGCAGGGATGGGGAAACTTTTTCGGTCGTGGGCTAAAAATCGAAAAAAAAAAAGTTTGGCGGGCCAAGATAAACTTTTCTAAAATTTTAAAAACAATATACAACTATTCTAATTTATGTATGTTAATGAGATGAATGAAATTGCGATTTCATTTTTAAAAGTTCCTTATATTGAGGTTCGAAGTGATATGGACTGATTCTAAGGAACGAGGCTAAATGCTCATCTGACAGTCTACTTCTGAAATAATACTTTCTGAGATTCATAGTTGAAGACACTTGTTCACATATATAAGATGAAGCAAACATGGCACTGATTTTCTGGGCGTGAGACATTAAATTTGGGAAACCTACTTTCGATAATGATTTATAAAACTCTAACTTTGGCATATTTAGAAACAACTGCTTCAGATGATTGTAAGATTGCAACTCAATTAATTCAACCTGTAAATCTGACATGCTTCACAATTTACGTTAAAAGGCATGGTAAAAATATCCAATTCTGTTTGAAGGGCACTGAAATCTTGAAATCAACGCTCAAACTCAAAATGCAGTTTTTTCAAGTCATCTTCATAATTCTTAAGCTTCTCTAAATAACTGGTGGTATTGAATTTAACGTAGAGAAATGGCGCAATCAATAACATTAGAACTCGCGCCAAAAGAGAAAGCTGCTGGCTGGAGCTTATAATTCTTAGCCTGCCACATGTGAGGTCTAATTCACCTATATTGGATTCCCATATGTCTACTGCCCGAGAAAGAGATAACGCTTGTTGGCGCCAATCCACAGCTATAACTCACAAAGAACTTCCGCTTTTAACACTTTACCGAATGAAAACTGCCTGTGCTTGCTATTTCCGTCGATTTATGTTTTGTAGAAAAAAAATAGAGAAAGTAAAAAGATCATCAGTCCTTTGAAAAAAAGGAAGAAAAAAATAATATTTAATCAAAGTAGAAAAGGAGATGGATATATAATACTTAAATAATTTGCCTCGAACCGGCAAATTAAAATTCAGCGGGCCGGATAGAACCTTCCGGTGGGCCTGAGTTTGCCCATCCCTGGTCTACAGGCTCTCATCCGGAGTGGAAATATATTACACACAACCTGCGCTTAGCCGAGTTTCGGGTTTTCGACTTATAAATATCGAATCAATTACAACCATACAATATTTAATACATTTAAAGACAGATAATTATAGATTCGTGTAAGTACTCCACTTCTAAGCCGAAAACCCCGAAACTCGGATACTCGCAGGGCGCGCGAAATATACTTCCTCTCTGATTGAGAGTCTGTCTGCCCAACTAATGCACCAGGATGTGCTGAATATATTTCCTCTAGGAATGAGGGACTATAAGCTAAACGTTTTTCAAATGAAAACGTTTCGATTTCGTGAATTTGAGATTCTGCGCTGTACTTCCTCTCGGGTGAGAGTCTCGAGGTCGGCTGACCATTTCTCCTGAACGCAACAGGGGGCTCTATTGCCAGTGTGTACGAGGAAGCGGGGTTACAATTTAATTTAAAATACTACGAAACAAAGGAAGCTTTATTACTATGAGAATAATTTAACAGGGAATTTGTATTTTCTGTCTATATTATAACTCGTAGTGCCTATGTTGTTCATGATATTTAACTACAGATAATAAATACATTTCCTGAATTATTTTAAGTATAATTATTATATTGTCACCCAAGACCAAGCTGTCTAAGTGTTTGCCAGCTGCATTAGAACAAAAAAAAAATATATATTATTATATTTCATTCCCTGAAATTTGGATATGTTTACAAACTCATTGAATAGAAAATATATATTTAAAATATTTGAATGCAACTGTTCTTTAATAGTTCTATTTTTTTTTACTACAATTTTTATAGAAAAATATTTGAATGGATTAAATAACAAAAATATCAAAAGTGATTTTTTATTCAGCATATATTAAAGTTTGTTCCCTCAAATCGCAAATTTTTTGAAAATAATTATTAAAAAAAAAATATTTCCTCAATATTTTTATTACACGCATAAAATATCTATCTATACTATATAAACATTTATAATCTATTTTTATTGCATATACAAATATTAATTTAAATATATAAATAATCCATATTGATCATCAAAATTACTGAATTCTATTAAAACGGGATCATTTTATACAGAACACAATAATTTAAGTAACTTTACCTAGACAAATATTCTTACTAGGCCTTTATTACTGCACAAGACATTATCGATATAGAGTAAATAGAATTCTCAAAAGATAAATCCATCAATCTAGTTGTTTTTTTTAAGTTATAATCGATTTGACAGCTGTTTGATAAAGAAAAATTTAATAAAATTCCAAATACACTTAAAATTGGCAAGTAAATTTGCCAGTAAATCAAATTTTCTCCCCCTATTCCCCATCCAAATTTCAATTTCCACATTTTTGGCCTCAAGAGATCCTGTCAGACATATTTCATAACGGAATTAATAACAACTTACGGCCAAATATATTTTATAAAAATGAATTGCCTCTAAACTTTCCAACAGACTTTTAAATTAACCCCCCCTTGAAAGGTAATATGTCATCTGGAATACTTATTGAAAATTTATTTTTCTTCTATTTATTTTCTGATATTAACAAATGACTATATAAATAATTTCATTTCTAAACACTTGTATTTATTTGATAAATATCTATAAGTGTCTCAAATAAATTCGATTTAATGGATTTCTCATTGTACTAATTAATGTCATTCTTCATTATATAAGATTCAAGAGTAATTAGAAACTACTTAAAACTGGAATAATTGGAATTAAATGGAACTTAAAACTGGAATTGTAATTGAAGTGACAATCAGAAATAGTTTCGAAAACACTCGGTAAATTCTGAAATTTCTGCTCTTTGTATTTATCGGTAATCGCTTACAAGTTTGAAATATTTAGTTTTCAAATATTTTCTAAATTTGAAGTATGCATAATTATCCATTCTTCTGTAAAGATTAACATTTGTTGAAAATAAATAATCATCCATTTGTTCCATAATAAGAGTAGCAGGTGAATATTTAAATTGGAATTATTGGTGAAGTTATGTTGTAGTGTAAAATTGCTAAGCGTTCAATCAGAATCAATGCTTTATCTGTCATTTGTTTTGACACATCTTTCAATTTTTAGGTTAACCTAATTATTACGAATTAGAATAATTTTTGAAATTTCATGTGTTGATTGAAATCAATTGTTCTATTTCAGTTGAATATCAAACCAATATAAAATTAAGAAGAAAAAAACAGTTTTCAAGTAAAGATTGAATTGCCATTGTCCATCAATCCATGGATGGATCAAAGGAAAAACAAAAAGTTTGCAGAAAGATGCAACAATTTAAGTGCAACAGAATGAGTATGTCAAGAATTTGGAAACGCGATTTCCCAAAATATTTGTCAATGTGAATCTTAAGCTAATATTGATTTTTTTTTTTTGAAAAAAACAAAATTGTGGACTTCAATACAAATATTATGGAAAACTTAAATATGATATCATATCCCTGATACTGATGCTGTGAATCTATATACTGGATATCAGCATTTTTGGTATCTATATACTATTCTAATACTGGTCTAATCTATATATACTGGTACTGTTCTAATACTACTAATCTATATACTGGTTCATTTTTGTAAGGTACAAACGAGATCGTTTTGGAAATCCAGAATCTTTTGGAAATATTCAGGCAATTTCTTTCTTTGGTTACAACAGCATTAACAGCACTAAAAAGTGATTACACGAGATATGAGTTAGAGAAAGTTATCCATAAAATGAATATCATTTTTCACATATTTTGATATGACAGGCATTTTTAAGCAATACTTAAAAATTATTCTATTTCAACATCTTAAAAATGTCAATTAAATTTTTAAAAAATTAAAGTGCTTCGGTAAACAAAAAAATCCCTACCGCCCATCCATGAAAGCTGTTTCCGGCCACCAGTGGGCGGTAGGGACCAGATTGACTACCGCTGATATGGATAATTTCTTTTTTTGATTTTCATCTTTGGTGTTTGTTCTTTTCTTATGGATGATTGCTATTCAGTTGTTTATGTTTGCTATTCAAATTGACTATTTTGTACTTCTATTCAGTGCGATTATGCATCTAATGCTACTGCTAGGATTTTGAATTTTTTTTTTTTTTTTTTTTTTTTTTTTTTTTGTAAAATTTATCCATATTTTTTTTATGCAAATATGAACAGTTTTGTAAAATTAACATTATTTTATAGTTTCGTTTTACAGGTTCAATTTTGCCTTAAAAATAACCTAATTACCTTCTCTACTAGTGGACGGTAGGGACCGATTGTCTATCACTGATATAGATAATTTCATTTTTGATTCGCACCTTTGGGGTTTGTTCTTCAATTACTGATGCTTGCTATTCAATTTTATTATTTTTTCTTATATTCAGATTGTTCTTTTTGATTCTACATCTCTCTTTTTTTTTTTTTTTTTTTTTTTGCTGTTTTATTATTTACGAACTATTTCCTGTATTTACAATAATTTATGCAGTTAACACATTTCACAAAACAAAATCCATGAGTACATAAAAATATTAATGCTAAATATTAAAGAAAACTCTCTATTTTTTTATTTACATTAAATACATTTATTAAAGGCGAGTATATCAGGGAAAAAAAGCAAAATAATGCGTTAATTATGTATCAAAGAAGAAGAAATTTTTTTCCTCGTTCTGCCTTTTATGTTCACCATGTTCTATCTGCTTCATCTGCAATATAATATATGTCACGTCGTGATCAATGGTTTATTAGTAGGCAGCTGTCTGGAAAATGATGAAATTTTTATCCAGAACTCTCTGCCCAATGGTAAATAATAATCCAGACACGAGCTATGGATTCGTGTTCTTGGATTAGATAAAAACTAGAGCCCAAGGTCCTTAGAAGTTATTGAATTATACTTTTTTCTTCCAAAAGGGAATTCGATAACAGCAACTTTTCCCTTCTGTATTTAATTCGGTTTACTTCTTATTGAAATTTAATTAAGGCTAACTTCATTACCATTTTAATATGTGAAATATAAAAATAGTGAAAAATGTTTCGTTGCATCACTAAAAAGGCTTGTGTGGATCATACAGTATATTGCATATAATCATAATTAATCACATATATGCAAATATATATGTGATTAATTATGATTATATGCAATTAATTATGATTATATCCACTATTTTTATATTTCGCATATTAAAATGGTAACATGAACAACTAGCTACAGGAAGGCCACACTGCTAATCCACTGCGACGTCCATTATAGTCATTGCTTTCAGAAGCGATACTACTCGATAACGAATTAGACAGCGTATATAAAAATACTGCATCGACAATCAAGCTGGTGATGTTTTTCTTAATTTGTTCTTTATTAAGCTCAAATGCGGCAATAAGGAACCTACAAAAATTACCCATAAAAGTTCTCCCGGAAGTCAATATTCTCCCTCTGTTATCCATCAGTGTATTATAGTGATATACAAAAGCGTATATGATTAGTGAGAATGGTAAATATAGGCATATGGTCACTGATGCATTTCACCATCACCAGACTGTATGATACATACATGGTATACATGGTATATACACATATAGGATATCCTTATGATACATATATGGTATTGTCCATATGATACATATATATATATATATATATATATATATATAATGCCCGTACAATACACATATAATATGTCTGCATGATACATAAGATGACAGTGTGATACATTTATAAGATGTCTGTGTGATACATTTATAAGATGTCTGTGTGATACATATATAAGATATCCGTATGATACATGTATGGTATTGACCATATGATGCATATAAGGAATTATCTATATAATATATATATATATATATATATATATATATATATATATATGGTATTGGTATATGAAAAAAAATTAAATTTTTTATTCGCTACGAATTCTTTATTGATAAGCTATTTTTAAACAGCTGTATCTTATTAAAATTGTTATTCCAGTAATGTTTATGCAAATGATGTATATTATATCAAAAAATTTTAAAATTTTAAAGAATTTTTTATTTATTTATAAATTTTATATAAATAATTTTACAGTGTAGATTAAATTAATTTTCCTTTCCTTTTCTTTTTATTTTATTAATTTATTTTTTTACTTAAATAACTTTTTATAAAATTCTCAAAACTTGTGTTTTTTTTAAAGTTGAATCATCTAAAAAATTGCATTAATTGTCTTTTATAATGTCAAGTTTTAAAATTTGAATACATAATTAATTATTAACTGAAAAATCGAAATAGTGCTTTAAAATCATATTATTGAAGATTAAAAGAAAAAGTTTAAAATTAAATATTTATCAAATAAAACTTTTGAAACTGGGGTTAAAAGAAAAAGAATTTCCAATTTTTTTGAAAAATTATTCTTTAGTGTCACACCTCGCAAAAAAATAAAAGCCGGCATAAATTTATTTCTTTTTTACAATCTTCAACTTCAGAGTTTTACTGAATTATATCATGCTTTAAGTAACTTCTGGTTGTTAAATATTTTTATTTTTTTTTTACTTTAGAGCCAAAATTTAATTTGAAAAATTTAATTTGTTTATTTCCATTGAAAAGCATGTACTTGGTTTGTTTTTAATTTTTTATTTTATCACTACCATGACATGTACCAAAACACATGATTTTTTTTTTATTTTTATTTGTCTTTGGAGTAATTAATTCTTGTACTCAAGATAGAAAGAACAAAGTAAACAATTCTTTCCTCAGAAAAGTAATTCCAACATTCCAACTTCGCTGGATGCTGTTTATTAACGCTTCTAATCTTACATGTTTGAATTTCTTGTTCCTTTTCTGTATTTGCTTTTCCGTTCTTCCGAAATAAAGGAAAAATCTACGTAAAAAAAGATATTGGACAAGAGTTTGAGTTTCTCAATTGCCACTCGTTTGGTCAAACGCTTTGATAGGGTTAAACTAACTTTTCCCGCAAAGAAGTCTGAGATAAGACTCCTGAGACTCTTATGACTTTCTCTATGAAATTACAAAGGGATAAAAAGTGGCAAAGAAGAAGATTTAACTGAAGGAAACAAACTAGAAACGATTATGTTCACTACAATAAGATTAGGATTATTTTGAAAAAAAAAAAAAAAAAAGAACAGGTGTAATTTACTTGGACGGTTGTGAACTACTTGAACGTTTTGAATTACTCAAATGTCACGTTTTCTACTTTACTTGAAAAGTGAATATATATATATATATACATATATATATATATGCAGGGTGTTTATAATTAAAGTCTCACTTTCAAAATGCTGTAAAAAAGAACCGCTCTTCACAATGAGTTCAAATTTGAACTGAAGATACTTGAAGAAGGGGGACACGGTATGACATCAAAAACAAGTTCTACCGATTTTTCCCATCCAATTTGGCATGAACGTGCAGTGGTGGATGGGCTTTCCACTAACAGTGTCCCAACTATTGAAACTTGGAAGTCATTTTTTCGTCAAAAACCCGAAACAATCACGCACATTGTACGCTACAGTTGGTTTCATGTGCAACTCATGCCAAATACGTTGTCATTTCGATTCAAAATATCACTGGTAGCCGAATTCACTTTCTTTATGCCGCTTACAGAACCATCTATTATTATACTTTGGAACTTTTTTTGATGCCGTACCGTCTTCACTCATTGTGACGAGTGGTTCTTTTTTCAATTCCTTCTATTAGCTCACACTCTCCCTATATATATCTTATTCAGATTTTCAATCGTTCATAAAATGCTTTTTATTCATCCACTCAAGTTCAAACACATTTTTTTAGCTTGTAGTGGAGGACACGGGATGTTAATACATTTATTTCAAATATTAATTCTGTAATTAAATTTTAGATTTTTTTAGATTTCAGTTGCATATATCTATCAATAGATGGCACCAGATAAACTTAAAACAATGAATGAAAATTATTTATAAAGGACTTTCTGAAATAGAGTGAAAAAAAAGTAGGAATTGACTTTAAATTATTTTTTTTATATTACTTGTTTACAGTATATCCTCGTTTCTTATATATGTATGAAACAAACAATCCACCGATGGGCAATGGTGGACACGCGTCCATAGCATATCTTCAAGCTACACATGCCTCCTGGGTAGTGCTAAATGAGTATCAGCAGTGTAACCCTTGCTTATGGCATAAAGATTAACTGTCTCTGTATTGCCAGCTGCATTAGAACAACAACATTGAAACTATTTTCATATTTTAGTAATTTTAATTATAACTCTTATAGTATTCTTATTTACAACACAAAATTCAGAGCCTAGAATTCTGTCTGATATACTTTATTTAAGAAACGAACTCTAAATTCTGGCTACTGACCACTCGAGGATATCGAACGGGGGGTTGATGAAACATAAACTGATAACATTTTCCCGGGATGAGCAAAAAATTAATTCCCGCGGGATCATAAAAACTCCCGTACGATCCATAAAAAAATAAATAAAGCTCTTTTTTTCTACCTGGACGTGAGCTTAAAATATCTTGCTATTGTTTAATGCTTATTGATTTCGAAGCCTCTTGCGTCGTAAAATTTAGTTTCACAATGCGTACTTAAAGCTGCGTTATTTCTGTGTTATTATAGTTCAATTTTTGTATCTTTGAATCGTATACTTTTATGCTTTAGTGAAGTAATTATTTGTAAATGTTCCTAATGTTGTACTTTATGTCCTTTGAATGATTTTAAGGCTTATTGAAAAATATTAATATAAATAATAATAATAAAGCCCATTTATTAGCTAAATCTATTGTCAAGTCCGACTCGTGGCTCAGTGCCAACCAACGCCGCTGGTGAGCATTACGCTCGAGGTCCTATCAGTTGGCGGCTTTGTTGAAACCACTGTTTCAAAAAAATGCGGAGACTCGATGGCGATTGGGATGTTTATCATCTTTCCTCATTCATTGGACTATCTGATGGGAATTTTCCGGGTTTTTTCCCATACTACATTCCTGGGGTTTAAAGTGAATTCCATCAAACCACCACAAACAATCCATGGCCCAGCCGGGACTCGAACCTGAAACCTGTAGCCCCGAGCACCAGAGCATTAGTCACTCGGCCATCAGGCCCCAAAAAGAAGATTTAGTACATCAATATATGGTCCAAGAATTTTAAAGTGAAAATTTTCTCCGATTCGATTCACTACTATTAATTTTATATTAAATGAAATATATATCAGCTCAATATGTATCACCTCACATCAAAGTACGTAAAGGCGGGGTAATTCCCTTTAAAAAGCGAAGAAGACTCTGCCCTTCTTCAGCGACACGGAGCCAAAGTCAAACTTCTACGTAGGGTTTGACAACAGAGGCTGCCCCTTGCTCTCCATCCATGAGTAGCTCACTCATGGGATGTCCATCGCGCACTGTAGGACACTAAGGATTAGACACAACATCTATTGTCAGAGTGAATGGAAAGGCAGATAGATCCGGTAATACTAAATATGAGTCGTGAATTCATAAATAAATTCTTATTTATTTATTTATTTTTAAGCACCAATGTCACTTATATATTTTATTTATTCTAACGCATTCATACTTTACCGATTATATCTAAATTTTTATCCATTATATTGAATGGCAAATATTATAAACTCATTCACTAAAAGGATGCAACACATCCAGTCAAGGAATTGCGGAATTAATTTAAAATCCAAACCTGAATCACAAGAAGCCTGCTATACATTTTTTAGGCTTCATTTATATTTTTTTCATTTTATAGGTATTTATGTAGGCTTCCCACGGAAGAATCCCGTACTCATCAAGTCCAATAAAAGAGCATTTGGGTCTACAGATTTAACCTAGTCCAGAGATCCTAATCTGAAGTCCAGCGATCAATTTAACAAGCCTTTCTGAACCATATAAAGGAAAGGAAATGTTTATCTGCATTTTAAATCACATATACATGACCTCTAAAACATGAAGAATATTGCAATTACAAAACTGTATTCCATGTACAACCGTATCGACGGATTATGTAGAGAGGATTTTTATAACTAACTATCTCGCATTTTTGTGGCCTGTAGGAGAAAACCCGAAAAGTCCCGCTAAGTAGCCTAACTTTAAACATATTGTAACAATTGCCATCGAATCTCTATATTTGAAAGCAGTGACTGCAATGGATGGCGCTAGCTAATTTTAAGGTGCATTTCCATCGGCAACACGGCATTAATGCTGTGTCAACTTTGACGAATCAGGATAGCAATCGAGAAATACTGGCAGTCATTCTTAAAAGCTAATCCGAGTTGTCAAAATTGATGTCGCGTTGCTAACAGACGTTGACGTCGCGTTGCTTCATTGGCTCCACAGCCTCATGGTGGACCAATGCCGTCTGCCTCCTGGTAGATTTCGAGGCAGGAGATGTTTTCTTGTTTACTGGGTAGAGTTGTCAGCCCTAGTCCCAACGCTCTAAAATCATATTAGACCAGGACCTACGGTTTAAAGTGAATTCCGAACCACTATAAACATTCAAGGCACCGCCGAGACTTGAACCCGAAACCTATGGCTCCGAGCGCTAGTCATTCGACCCCCTATTATAAATATATTAAACTAATAATGAAGATTCATGATTTAATCCACTCATTAACTGTTTATTGGTTATAATTACAAACGCTCTGGCGCTTGGTACCATAATTTTCGGGTTGGAATCCTGGAGGTGCCATGGATGTTTGTAGTCTTCGTAATCCACTTTAAGCTGTAGGTCCCTGTCCCATATGACTATAGAGCATCATAGAGCCCATTCAGACTTCTCACACACATCATTCACAAGCTGTACAGCGAGAACTCAACTCCAGGCACAGTGATATGGTGTGGTGTAGTAGTATAATTAAAAAAAATTATCTAAATTATGACATTTTCATTACTGATATTTATCTTCTATAATTACTTTAAAGCAATAAATAATGTGTCTATATACTATTTCATATTAGCAAGATAAATACAAGATTCGCAACTTTTTCCCCCTTTACTTTTAAAGCTACCAAATAACCATGTTGACGAGACACAGATAAAACCTCTCAACAAAATTAGAATTCGACGACAAGTACCTTCGGCGGTGATTATCTGCGCAATATTTCAACCCTTGCGGTGAATGTTTTGAAGTGTTGAAAGTTTAGTATCCATTAAGAGCGAAACAGACGAGTTTGTTAAAAAAAGGTCTTTACACAACTCGCAGATAAACCAGGCCCTGGGGAACTTTTGCGAGTCTCATTTGGACCCCTCTCAATCTTTAACAAACAAGATTAATAACTCATGTTCCGTCCATTTTTATTTATCTTGCGCATGTTTCTACATCTTGCATGAACTGGATGTCATCCAAAAGCGCTCGATGCTGTAAATAGTTTGGGAAAAGTAACATTTTGTTTTGTCAAGTACGGACTTCTATAAATCTCTGTTTTCGCGAATATTTTGCAGTGGGGTCGCAGAATTTTTTGTCAGACTTAATAAATCTTTGGGAAGTGCAGACAACTTTTCAGACCAATTCATTATCTTATAAGGAGGTTGGAATGTACTTTAATAAAAATTTTATAATTGATATTTCGATTATGCATGGCAGTGATGCTATAGTTGAAATAAGAATTTTCAATTTTGGAATAGAATTTTAGGTGTTAGTAAAATTCTGACCATTACATTGACGAATAACCATTTTTATATATTCCTCTTCATCATCATCGTTGGCGTAACAGCCCCATGGTGGGCCAACGCCGTCGGCCTCATGGCAGATTTCGAGATAGGAGAGGTTTTCTTTTTACTAGGTAGGGTTATCAGTCCCACGTCCAACGCTCTACAGTCATATTAGACAGGGACCTACAGCTTAAAGTGGATTCCGAACTACTACAATCCTCCATTGCACCGCCGGGATTCGAACGTATGGATGTTTGTTTTGACTCTCGTGGATGTTTGTAGTCTTTCGAAATCCAATTTACGCCATAGGTACTGGTTTCATATAACTGTAGAGCATCACAGAACCCATTCAGACCTCTCACCCACATCATTGCCATTTCCTAGGCACACTGTTGTACAGTGGTGTAGTAATAATAGTATAAATAAAAACAAATTTATCTAAATTATAATTCCTAATTACTGAAATTTATATTATATAATAACTTTAAGGTAATAAATAAAACGCGTGTAAGCTATTTCGCATTAACATGATAAATAACAGAATCACAATATTTTGACCTCCATCTTTAACCACTAATTTTAAAAGCTACCAATAACCATGTTGACAAAACACAGATAAAACCTCTCAACAAAATTAGAATTCGACGACAAGCACTTTGGGCGGTGATGCCCTTTGCCTTTATCTGCACACTATATCAAACCTTGCGGCCAATCTTTGAAGTGTTGAAAGTTTGGCATCCATTAAGAGCGAAACAGACAAGTTTGGAAAAAAAAGGTTTTAACACATCTCGCAGATAAACCAGGCCCCGGGGAACTTTTGCGAGTCTCATTTGGGCCCCTTCTATCTTTAACAAACAAGATTAATAACTCGTGTTCCACCAATTTTTATTTATTTTACGTATGTTTCTCCATTCAACATACACTGGATATCATCCAAAAATGCTCGATGCTGTAAATAGTTTGGGAAAAGCAACATTTTGTTTTGTCAAGCGTTTCTATAAATCTCTGTCTTCGCGAATACTTTGTAGTGGGGTCCCGCATTTTTTGTCAGACTTAATAATAAATCTTTAGAACGTACAGACAACTTGGAAGATTCATTCGTTATCTTATAATGAGGTTGGAACAGGAAATTTCCAATATTATTATTTATTTCCATTCAATGGAAACTTTATAATTGAAATTTCGATTATGCATAGCAGTGATGTCAAGAGTTGAAATAAAACTTTAATTTTTAGAATAGAATTTTATTCACGCCTTTATTCATTATTATTATTTTATATCTTCCGCTTGGCAATTGAAGATTGCATTTTGTTTTTGTAATTAATTTCTGAGATTCTATGTTGCAAAATTTTCAATTCAACAATATGGAAAACAACTTAATATATAATCACTTGTGTCGTTAATTTGGCAACATAGAGAAAACAGCTTGTCATAATCGCTGCTAATATATCGTCTTATTTATTAACTAATTTGTCTTCGACGTACCTACATATATATGTGTGTATATATATATATATATACACTGAAGTGACAAAAGTCATGGGATAGCAATATGCAAATTTTCAGATGGCAGTAGCATCGCGTAGAACAGGTATAAATGCGCAATGCTTTCGCAGAGCTTTCATTTCTGTTCAAGTTATTCATGTGAAGAGGTTTTGACGTAATGATGACCGCACGACGGGAATTAACAGACTTTGAACGCGGAATGTTAGTTGGAGCTAGACGCATGGGTCATGCCATTTCGGAAATCGTTAGAGAATTCAACATTCCCAGATCCACTGTGTTAAGAGTGTGCCGAGAGTATGAAATTTCAGGCATAACATCCCACCATGGACAGCGCAGAGGTCGACCGCCTGCACTTAACGACCGAGACCGGCGACGTCTGCAAAGAGTCGTAAATTCTAACAGACAAGCAACACTGCGTCAAATAACCGCAGAAATCAATGTGGGACGTACAAGGGACTTGTCTGTTAGAACTGTGCGGAGAAATTTGGCTTTCTTGGGCTATTCCAGCAGAAGAACGACTCGAGTGCCTTTACTGACAGAACGACATCGCTTGCAGCGACTCTCGTGGGCACGTGAGCATATCGGTTGGTCCCTAGATGAATGGAAAATCGTGGCCTGGTCCGATGAGTCACGATTTCAGTTGGTAAGAGCTGATGGTAGGGTTCGAGTGTGGCGCAGACCCCACGAAGCCATGGACCCAAACTGTCAGCAAGGCACTGTTCAAGCTGGTGGTGGCTCCGTAATGGTGTGGGCTGTTTTTTCATGGCATGGACTTGGTCCTCTGGTGCGACTGGACAGAACATTGACTGGAAATGCTATGTTCAGCTCTTGGAGATCACTTGCAGCCATTCATGGACTTCATGTACCCAAACAACGATGGGATTTTTATGGGTGACAATGCGCCATGTCACCGGGCCACAACTGTTCGCGATTTGTTTGAAGAACATTCTGGACAATTCCAACGAATGATCTGGCCACCTAGATCGCCCGACATGAATCCCATCGAGCATTTATGGGACATCATCGAGAGGTCTGTTCGTGCCCAAAATCCTGCACCATCAACGCTTTCACAATTATGGACGTCTATCGAGACAGCATGGCTCAATATTCCTGCAGAAGACTTCCAACGACTTGTTGAGTCCATGCCACGTCGAGTTGCTGCACTTCGCCGGGCGAAAGGAGGGCCGACACGATATTAAGAGGTATCCCATGACTTTTGTCACTTCAGTGTATATATATAGATAGATAGATAGATAGATTGATATATATATATATATATATATATATATATATATATATATATGGCCTATTGACTGGTGCTCAGCACTATAGGTTTCAGATTCGAAACTCTGCGGAGCCATTAATGTTAGCGGTCTTTGGAATCCACCTTAAACATAAGTCGCGGTCTAATATGATTGTTGGGTGTAGAGCTGACAAACCTACTCCGTAAAAAAAAAATATCTCATGTTTCGAAATCTGTCAGACGGCCTTGGCCCACCATGGGTTTGTTGGAGCATTAAAGAAGAACATCTGTATATATATATATATATATATATATATATACAGAGAGAGAGATTTATAAAAACGTGATTCCTAAGCTACTTTCAGGTATAAAGTTGTTATTCAGTATTAAAAAACATAAAGGTATTTTTTTTATTGCACTTTTAAACAAAGACGCTTCCTAATCAGACAAACTAGAGAACTTTCGAAGAAGTTTCATTGAATTTTGTATAATTTTTATTCTGTTTATCTATTAACGTTAGTGCAAAATCTAATACAAAAATATTCAGCATAGTACGTTTTTAATCAAATAATCCATAACAAAGACATTTCTTTATAACTTTACAACTTGTAATGCAATTTCAAACTATAAATGAAATTATTTTTTGTACTCATACAGATTTTTATACAAAATAAGAAATCGTCTTATCTTTGAAGCTACCATGAGCTAATTTAGTTTTTAAAAAATATAAAAGCAAATTTTACTTATCTAATTTTATTTCTGTAGACAAAATTTTCCTTTTTTCAGAAACATTTTCTTTTACATCCATTCTGCTTAAATTGCAATATATATACATATACGAAAGAAATATATTTCTTTCACAAACTTTCTTGAATGATAATTCAATTTTAAAAAGAAAATAATGAAATGTATATCCAAACTTGTATGCCTTCTGGTTCATGAAATGTCATTCACAAAATGCCTTTAAATGTCAAATGTCAGAAAAATGTCTTTAATAATAATATTGCTTCGTTATTGAATTTTAATTAAACCTTTATTTCTGTTTAAAGATGAAAGGAATGGAAAATAAATTTACAGACATCTTACTCATTTAATTCGGTATATAAAGTTCTGTGATATAATATTAAAAATCTAAGTGTGTTATAAAAGTAACAGTATTTTGATATACGAGATGAATAGCAAATTTAAATATTAAATTGTTTAGTTTATTCAATGTCATGCATTGCCTTTTTTGACAAGGTATGACTTTTAGGGGTAATTTCCCCACATTTGCGTGTCATATGGGAAAATACACGAAACACTCCAACGTTGAATCCTGACTATTGACACCATAATCACTATCAATCACATATTTACCACACGTTGTCTCAATTGCCATCGATTCTTCTTGTTCTGAAAACAGATACTTCAATGGACATTTGACACATTAGAGTTCAATTAAGAGAAAGTGACAGAAAAATACCTTCATATGATTTGCAAAATGATGTCGAAAATCAATGTCAAGCAGAATGAATTACTTTCGTATTTATTTAAGCTTTAGATGTAAATAATTAAAAATAACAACTATTTAAAACTTTGATTTATGTAAAAAAAATTTTAATTCATTATGTATTTTATCTGTAAAATTATTTAGACTTATTACATATGGGTTTTTCTGTTGGGAATAAGCACTTTAAATCCGTATGTTAGAAAATCTTCCAATTGGGCTCGAGGAAGAGAGAAGATGAGTTTGAATACTGAAAGGTAATTCATTTAGTGAAAAAATATGGATGCAGTATATCGCGTCTTCTCTAAAAACACACTGTAGCGCTGAATTTGCTGCATATCTGGCGTTTCAGTGGCTAACGACTTCCACCATTGTAGCTAAATTTATTTTTAAAATGTTTATTATCTAACTTTTCTCTCAGATTTGTTTCTTAAATATCCTTTCAAATATTAGTGAAACTCAAGAACTGCAGCCTGCCTGACCCATGGGCCAGCCGTAATGTGGGCAGCTAATGTGAAGGAGGGCTTAGGTTTAAACCCCTTAGCTGTGCCCTTTGTTTTCATTGCTATTTAGAATGAGGAGAATCAATGACAATTGTTATAATGCCTGTAAAACATAATTATCTATAATCAGGTTGCCTTGTGGGAGTTTTCAGCGTTTTCTCCTATGCTATCTCAAATGAGGAACAGTTACCCTTAAAATTCCTTTTGAAAAGAAATATTATTCCATTATTACCATTCATTGCATAAATAGACGCAACATGTAAGACCACCAATGTTCAATGACAAAAATATGCAAAAGAAAACGCACACACAAAAATATATATATACTGTATTTGAAATTTGTTCCATAATAAAATCAAATAATTTTCATTCATATTAATCTAACAAAAATGTATTAAATTTCATTAAACTAATTTACCACAGATTAAATATATTTTTGACATTGCAGTATGTAATCGGCTTATAGGATTAACCTGTTTTTAAAATGTTATCAGTGTTCGTGGAAATCCCATTACTTCAGAACACCCATTTCAGAAATTAACTGCAGAGATTTATTTCGAAGACTTTTTTTTGTACTTAGATAAAATTCCATCTTTTTAATGAAAAGAAGATTAATATATAAGTTTCTTACTTTCTTTTTTTTTTCCTAACAAAAAAAAAATGGGTCTTTTTTTTTGTTGTTTATTTGTATTATTAATTGTGCTAGAAAATCATTTCTTCTCAAGAGAATTATTATTTTTATCGTTAAAAATTAAGTAAAATTAAAAATTAGATAATAATTATATTATGTTTCGTATTTATCCCTTTATCTTTAAGGAATAATTTGCATCTATCTTTCTCAGAGAATACTTTTTGAATTTATCCCTTTTTAATGGTTATTACTCTTATATATACCTTTTCCAGGATAACTGCTTACCTTTATCACTATTTTTAGGGATAATTGCTCGCTTTTGCTTGTCATATACGGAAACTCATAAAACAGCAACCAGACGCTTGTGCATGTTGTCACAATCAACATCTAGGGTTCTTGCTTTTGAAAGCAATGACTGCAGCGGATGCCGTAGACGGATTCGAACCTCAGTCCTTCTACACGCTCGTGGTACTGAGCCACAAGTCAGATACCCAACTAAAGATCAAAATAAAAAGTTATTCATAAACAAGAATAAGTCATAAATACAATTTTTTAATCAGAGTTTATGCAAATATTTTCTAAGTATATTTGAATAATATTTTTCTGAAAAATAATGTTTAATAAATCTAAAATAATAGGAAAATAATAGATGTGTCAAAAATAATATTACTATACAAAATAATTTAATTCAAAGACTATTAAATATATTTACAATTATTAAGTTCTAATAAACCTAATTGAAATATATAAAAACATTTATTTGTTACAATATTATTTTTTATTTTGTTATTACAATTTGATACAAAACAATTTTATTACTATAAATTCAAGGGAATACGTGTTACGAATTCTATTGTAAAAAAAAAAGTTCTTGAAGATAGCGGTTTCGTAAAAGTCTCTTTGAAAGTTGAGACTTATCGGTTGAACGGAAAAAGTTTCAACTTTTCGAGCAAGTAGGAAGTAAGAAAAGTAAAAAGTTTTTCCTGTAAAAATGAAATCGAATTCCTCTTGCTAGAAAAAGCATAGAACTCTTCGAAAAATGCCAATTTTTTCTAAAAAAATGTATCCATTTTCATATTGCATAGTTATAGTTTTGTTTAAATGTTTATAATAAATTTAAATTATTAATATTAAGTATTTATAAAAGAAAGAAAAATAGATTTCCATCTATCTTTTAAAAGTCAAAATGCTTGACAATTTCGATAAATATATAGAAAAAAATTGCATTAAACTTAACTTGTCAAATTTTATTAATTTTTGTCGGTTCAATTTTAATTATATATATTTTCTAGTTTACATTTATGAGCCAGGTGTTTAAATTATTTCTGTACCATGAAAAGAGGAGAGGGTTTTAGGAGTTACTGTCCCGCATTTGTGTGCCATATGAAAGAAAACCCTAACAACTTTTACCATACACGAAGAACCCATTTTACATATGTTATTACTATTATCCATCGAGTCTTCATGATTCTTAAAGCAGTAACTGCACCACCAGCGGATTCGAACATTATTTTTACTTACTTATATTAGGCATTCATGTTGTCCCTGCTCGTGAAATGAACTTTATTTATAACTATTTTATGGATGTCGGAATTCACTCTGAAAAAGATCGCTAAAATAATTCATTTGCTACAAGAACAGCAGATATGTAGCAAATGCAGCTTTACTCAGGGAACTTTTTACAGAGGAGCAGATTTACTCACGAACAGAAGGATTTTCCTTTTCTGTAAAATATATCAAGGGCCAGAAAATTTCCGGCTTCTATGTTATACAGATTTCTGAGTCCTAATTCACAATTTTTGATTCTTTGGCTACTTTTATCTACTATGATTTTTACTGTTGAATTCAGAAAAATTTGTTTAACTTTTATAAAACTCATATTTATAAGCAAAGTTTTTGCAAACAAAACATTTGTTATAATTTTAAAGCCCTAGTATTTGCAAATTATTCAAAAATTACAAAAAATAAAAGAATAAACAATAAATAAAATAAAAATAAAATAAATAAATTGCAAAAATAAAATAAACAATAAATAAAATAAAAAATATATAAACTGCAAAATTAAAATAAAATAGATAAAAATTACAGAAATAAAATTGTACATTTTAATTATAAAGTCGGAATGGCTATCCAAATAAATCATTTTTTATATAAACTCCCTGCCCTTCTCCATCAGATATCCATTTTTTACCAAATCTTGATGGGTCAGTATGGTTGTCATAAAAATAACCTTCTGTGATAGGATTTAAGGATTACCATGTTGAATTATTTATCGCTCATTGGCGATTGGATTAAAGCATGCACTATATATTTAGGGCTCGGCGAGGGGAGGCTACAACTAGATATTCAATAGAAGTTTTTTTTTAAAAATATAATTTATTTTTATAAAACAGTAGGAAGTCGGATTTTAATACCGACTCCTGATTCCGACTTCTTGCCTCCATTTGTGATAATTTACCTTCGTTAAAGACTCGGGAGTCTTGAGTTTTGTTTTGGGCGTCAGATTTCGATTTCATCTCTATCCGTTTGAAAAGTAGTAACGCTGTCCACTGGACTTCTCTAGCCTAGATGTTGGAAAATAAGTTCATTCGATTTATTATCAGCAAAGTAAGATATATTTTGTCACAGTTACAATAATTTATCAAAATAATATAATGTACTTTATTTTTGTTTAGTGCGTTTTAAGAAGAAAATTTATTGTCTCTTAGTGATGCAGTAAAACATTTGAATAATATTAAAAATGAGATAAAAACCTTCTCGGACCAAAATATATCAAATTCTAATTTGCAATAATATTCTTAAGATGGAATAATAATTATTTATAAAATAATAATCAATTGAAATTTAATAATTTTTTTTTTCGCATTGTCCAGACAATATCTTGAACATAAAAAGTAACAGTAAAAATATTTATAGCTCTCAATATATTATCCATTTAATACAATTCTATTAGAAACAAGTAACATAAAAAAAAATGTTTAAAGTCAATTCCAACTTTTTTTTCACTCTATTGCAGAAAGTCTTTTGTAAATAATTCTCATTCATTTTTTTAAGTTAGAAAAACTTCTCTCTCACACACACACACACTTTCCATCTCACTCACTCATTTATTCACTTGTTTCATTTTCCATTTTGTTCCCGCCTTCACTCAGACTAGAAACCAGAATGAAAAAAGAATATGACAAAATAATTTTTTTTCCAGCCATCTGCACGCCACTGACGGTATTGATTCCTAAATTTATATCCTGCTAAATATCTTATAGAAGAGAAATTTTTCTCCCATATAAAACTGAAATTAATGAATTAAATTTAATTATTGAATTAATATTTGAAAAAGCTGTATTAGCATCGTGTCCTCCACCACAAGTTTTAAAAAATGTATTTGGACTTGAGTGGAGGAATAAAAAGTATATTATAAACGAATAAAAATTTGAACAAGAGCGTGGACTAATAGTAGGAATTCAAAAATGATTATGAATATGGGCATTAATAATTAAATAAGTAATAAATATTAATAAAATAAGTGATTTTTTTTATTAATTTTCAAATTGGATCCTTTTCAATATTTTTCAAATATTGAGTTTTTCTTAATTTGTTTATGTTATTAAAAATCTTTAGATAAATATATCAGAATTATTTTTATTCTGAAAAATAATAAAGAATATAAAATAAAATAACGTTTCGGCTATTTATTTTTAAATAAAGTATAGAAATATTAAATAAAAGATAATAAACTTAAATCCTAAAACGAGTTAATTAATCTTAATTTTTGTTTATACAACATATTTAGATTTAATAACCATGATTTTTTTTTATAATAAATGTTTTTTGTATGTAAAAATAATTTTTGTTAGTATTTTCTTTTAATACATCTTATATTTCAAAACAGATTTTAATTAAGAAACTAATTAAATTCCAAGGAAAATTGTTAAAAAAACAACAATTTAAGTTAATGAGCTTTGATACTTACCATGTAATTTTTGCTTTCACCTTAATAAATAGAGATGGTACATTTTTAAAAGTATTCTTGTGGTATAACACGTGAATTTTACTTTTTTTTTCTCTCTTTCTGGTAAGATCTTTTCATTTTTCATTAAGTCATTAATTAATCATTAAAACTAATAAATTCCTTTTTACTGAAAATAATGTTTGTGTAATATTACGACAACTTACATATTTATAAAATACTAAAGCAAAAATAAATGTCTGTTTTTCGCGTTTTTTAAATACCTTTTGATCTGAAGTCATTCACTTTTAGATTGTTAGATATGTAGCTAATTCAGCGTTTCTCAAGGCAGACGATGAACTCGCATCATTATATTCTGATTTATAAATAATTATGTACATATATATCTAGATATGTGTGTGTGTGGTTGGCTGAGTGGCTCGCGCTGTGGCGCTCCATACCACATATTTTGGGTTCGAGTCCCGGCGTTGCCATGGATGTTTGTAGTGGTTCGGAATCCATTTTAAACCGTAGGTCCCGGTCTAATACTCTCGTAAAGCGTAATTGTGGGAGCATTGTTACTCGCATCCGTAGCATTTCTTCAAGCTACACGTGCCCCTGAGTAGTGCTAAATGAGTAGTAACAGCGGTGCAGCCTTGCTTATGGCATAAAGATTAACTGTCTCTGTATTAACTGTAGCTGTATTAGAACAACTTATATATATGCATGTATTATATTAAGCATAATATTGCGTAAATGTTTTTATTTTAATCACATAAATTCATATCTATTTATCATTCGTTAATTGAAATTACTAAGTTAATTTAATTTTTTTCATTTAATATCACATAATAATCTTATTATGTAATTTAAAAATTAAAATATTATAAATTTTTAATGAACAAATAAAATACAGTGATTTGATTTTTTATATTATTATAAAGGTACATTAATATTTGATGCAACCAATAATTATTATATCGCAATCTGTTATTGTTTTCGAATTTGACTTTATAAAACTAATGGTGTTTCGTATTTCGGTAATTAGTCTACTTAGCTATATGAAAAATAAATTAGTTAATTACTTGTGGGGTTAATCATATTTCCAGTTCTGAAACCTGTTATTTTTTGTTTGATAATAACATTAATATTTTAGGACATAAGTATAAGTAAGTTAAAGTATTTTATAAGAAAAATCATTTTATTTAAAAAAAAAAATTGTAGAAAAGTTTTCTTAGAAAAAATCTCTTCCACGATAGATAATTAAATATAGATTAAATATATTTGTCTTGAAATCTAACTAACTACATTAAAAATATTTTTTACTTACAATATATAATCACTTTTTTAAATATAAAATAAAACAAATTTTTAATCATAAAATAAAACAAATTTTTAATCATAAAATAAAACCAGTTACTAAATATAAAGTAAAACAACTTTTAATTAGAAAACAAAAGCAAATTTTTAATATAAAATACAATCCATTTTTAAAAGAAAATTAAAACAATTTTTAATTACAAAAAAAACTTATTTTTAAATAAAAAATAAAACCATTTCTTAAATGCAAAATAAAATCATTTTTTACATAGAAAAATAAAACCAATTTATAATTGAAAAAAAAAAAAAAAAAAACGTATTGGGAGTTCAAAATAAAATCGATTTTTAATAAAATAAAACCAATTTTAAAAACAAAATAAATATTATTTGGTACTTACGTATTAACGGTACCTTGGTGGTTTTTAAGTGTCGCCAATGTAACAGCTACAGATTTGGCGGTTTTTAAGTGGCGCCAATGTAACAGCTACAGATTTGCTGAGTTTTGACGCCATTTTGTAGTGCTATGAAAATGCGTATTTGGGATTTGCCAGCAACAGAACAAGATGCACTTTTATTTTTTCAGGAGCGAAATATTTTACCAAAACAACGAAAATGTCCCAATTCCCATGACATGAAACTTTATTTTGGTGAACGTAAGTTTTGGAAATGCAATTTCAGTCAGTGTGCTCATCGTGTGGAGCTTAGAAAACTCCGTTTGACTACTTTTTGTTTAAATAAAGTGTTTTGAATTTTGAAATCGTTTTGATTTTAAATGAAGTGTTTATATATTTTATTATTTGGAATAAAAATATTTTGAAAGCGTTTTGATTTTAAATGAAGTGTTTCATATATATTTTATTATTTGGAACAAGAATTTTAAGTGTTGATTGGCGCCACTTAAAACCGCCAAATTTGTAGCTGCGGTTGGCGCGTGTGCTCTTTATTGGCGCAACTGTCGCCAAGGTACCGTTAATACGTAAGTACCTTTTATTTTAGTTACATTGAAAGGCTGTTCAAAATTTTATGCAAAAAAGATTTTTTTTTCACATTTCTTAATTTCACTCAACAAAATATAATTAATCTTGAATTATTTTAAATTTCACTTATCTTTCCATACAATTTTTATCTTGTTTCCTTTTTTAGACTATTAATGAAAACGTGCATGTTTTTCATTTTTTCATTATTTTATCCTTAACTTGAATATTTTTAATGTAGATTTTATAACAGCAAAACATTTTCGTTTCATTCTTTGCAATAAAATATGACAATTTTGGACTAAATGTAAAAACGCATGGATTCTCAATAGATATCTGAACTGCCGGATCTGAATGTGATCAATCAAAGAAAGTAACTTATATGAGGAATAAAAAGAAGTCCAACTATTGATTTCCTTTCAAAAAATATTGATAGTTCAGCATTCTGGGGACATAACATACATTTTTATTGATTGCTCTAGGTACCCGGTCGATTGTGATTAATAAGATTTTCTGTTTGTAAAGATTACTGGATTTCTTGATTACTGATTCCAAACACGTAACTGAATAAGACAAAACACTTTTTCGATAAAATTATTCTTTGTTAGCCTTTTAAATTTCTGTAAAAACCACAATCTCTTGATTCTTTAATCAATAATAAAATCGTAGGACAGTTAAGACAGAGTCTATTGCAATCAATCGTTTTAAATATCAAAAGACAAAACGGAGATTGTAGCAATAGGTATAAAGAGTTCTCGCGTTGCTAATTAAGCTGTTCTGGTGTACATGAGCGCCGGTTTACGATCAAAATTTATCTTTAACATATACTGTTCTTCATCATCATTCATAAATTATGTTCTTCATCATCATTCATATTTTTTATTTGCATTCCTGTCTCACTAATATTTCTCTGAAAATTAAGATGTTAAAGACTTATTTTCTCTGCCAAACCACCCATGGGTGTTAAGTCATTAACGATCTATCCATTTTCTCTAAAAAGAAAAAGGTTGAAGAATTCTTAATCATGGAATGATTTTCCTAAATGTCAGTGAGACGTATTAACGCTTTCAGACTAGAAAAGCGCTACTTCTGTTTTATTTTATTTATTTTACAAGTGCCAAACATTGGGGCCTACGCCATTACCTCATGAGCTCTCCACTACTTTTTGACCCTGTTCTCATACCGAGAGAGTGCTGTTCAAAAGTCATATGCCGACTAGAGTCACACAAATCACAGCTTGGAGAATCCGCCACTCCAATTCTATAGAGGTGGCCACGTACAGTCATGACCAGTCAAGCATCTAAATAGAGCCACCGATGTGTTTCTCGGGAATAGTTCTGGAATAGCTCTCTTCTTGGAAAACTGGGAATAGTTCTCTCTTTCACCATCTTCTCTGTTATCTATCGCGTTGAATCCTATCTTGTTTAAGAATTTTCTTAAGAGTCAAGATAGCAAACAATTGAGTCGTATGAAATGAAAGCGGTCGATTAATGCGTTTCTCCGTCAAAGTTCCTTTCTTAGCCGCTTTTCCGTTGCCCGTAATTCCACAGTGGGCTGGAATCCATTGGAAAGATATTCTGGGTACCAGTGTCTTAAGCAAAGGCCCACAGTCCAAGATTCTTTGGGAACCATTTTGATTCTTCAAAAATGTTTGAAGTGCGCTCTTGGAGTCCGACAATATGACTGCTTTTATAAAGGAGTGGCTACGAATTGACAGATGCTGAATAGCCACAGCAATAGCTTTGATTTCGCCATCAAAGAAAATAATAAGCGGATCCACAGGTAAATAGAATTAAAAAACCCACTGTGGACAAACGCTCCAGAACTCTTGCTCTCTCAAACACTAAGCCGTCAGTATAGACAGGCATCCATTCATTCTTGTGATAACGAATCTTATTAGTCTCCTTGTACTTTGTCTGTTTTATCAGGCCGCTGAGTGTGTTAAAATT
Source organism: Caerostris darwini (assembly GCA_021605075.1). Classification (NCBI taxonomy): domain Eukaryota; kingdom Metazoa; phylum Arthropoda; class Arachnida; order Araneae; family Araneidae; genus Caerostris; species Caerostris darwini. The sequence continues at coordinate 430,945 of BPLQ01000371.1, read as the reverse complement.
CCAAAAAGACAGTTTTTACATTACTGTCGATGTATTTTCTAAGATAAAAGTCCCCACTGTTTCAAAAGATGAATCGCTATCTAATAGAAAAATCTTTTTTTGTTCCAATGCAGCTGGCAAACACATAGACAGCTTCGTCTTGGATGCCTTAAGGCAAGCGCTGCACAGACGTTACTCACTTTGCATGACCCAGGGGGCGCGTGTAACTTGAAGATAAGCCACGGACGCGAAGTAACAATGCCCCCGCAACGCTCTACGCTCCTATTAGGACCGGGACCTACGATTTAAAGTGGATTCCGAACCACTGCAAACATCATGGCACCGCCGGGACTCGAACCCGAAACCTGTAGTACCGAGCGCCAGAGCGCTAGCCACTCGGCCATTCAGACCCCATCTAATAGAAAATAAATCAGAGATTTTGATCAATTTTTTTTTTTTTTGCTATTCTTTATCATATTTTTTAAGATTTAATTTAATATTGGTTTACTTCCTAATAATTTAATGTGTATCTAAATAAATTTTCAACATCTTTATAATGAAGAGCATTTTTTTTTTTTTAGCATGCGAATGTCATCCACTAAAACTTTGCTTTGGGAAATGATGCCTTCTGGTTAATTTTCATGGGCAAGTAATCATGCCTGCATTTGCGATTTGTGCTGGAGAAAACTAGAGAAAATTCAATTAGATATCTATTTGTTATTGGTAGTCATGTAAAGGTAAACAATCTCCTACAAGCTTGCACAATTTTCAATGTAAAGACCTTTAGCGAATGCAATAAGCAGAATAGCATACGCAAACTATTATGAGAATGAGAATGAGAATGAGCTATTATGAGCTATTACTGAATCAAGAAAATAAAGATTTTAATTGAGGATTTTGAACATAATTCCATGCAATTTTATTTCTCCAATAAATGAATTCACGCCTTAATCATAAAGTAGAATGCATCAATATAATATGAGGTAGTTAAGACTGGCAGTTCTCCACAAAAAAAGAGAAGAAAATAAAGAAAATAGGAAGTATATTTACGTGCTTACCTTTCGATTTGATTATCTTCCAGTTTTTATTTTACTCACTTTTGTTTGAGAAATAAAGAAATGAAAACCAGTTTCAAAACATAATCCCGTAATCACGCAAGCTTATATGCCAGATCAAATTTTTTGGAACGTTTTTATCCAACGTGACATAAGGTTCTACAAAATGTGAAGTAAAATAATCGCTATAAATATTTCCCCAAGAACCCAATATATATATATAAATAAATATATATTTTTGAAAAATTAAATAAAAAAAGTACATGTTTTGAAAGTCACAAACAAGATAAAAATGATATTTGAAATTCAATAATTTTATCAATACTATAGTATTTTTTTATTTTGAAACACAATTTCATGGATAAAAATATAAGTCACATTTTCTTCAACAGAAATGTTTTCATATTAATTGACAATCATTCTTTAAAATACTATATGATCACTTAATAAGAGAGCCAGGAACAAATTTAATTATTTATTCATAACTATGCATAAAATTATGTGTTTCAACCTAATTTTCCAATTATTTCTTCAACGAACTTGATAGTTGTAACAAAAATTGATATTTAAATTAATTTTAATTAAATGGGATTAATCAAACAATTTTTTTGTGAGAAAATTAAATTAATAATTATGAAATTATTTAATTAAATTTCTAATTAAATTATTAATTTTTCAATTATTTCTTAAACGAACTTGATAGCTCTAACCTAAATAGATATTTAAATTAATTTTAATAAACGGAATTAGTCAGATGATTTTTTTTTCACAAAATTAAATAATAAGTGATCATTGTTAAAATTACTTAATTGAAAGTTAAATTTAATTTAAAAATAAAAATAATTTTAATAATTATTAATTTAATTATTTTAAAATAAATGATTAATTTATTTTTAAGTTAATTATTTAAATTTAGTAACCGCAATTCCACTTACATCCTATTACTTTATTTACTGCCATCACATTTAAATCACTTCATGTATCTATAAATTTAATTAATATAGAAGTAATATAAAAAAAAAATTTTAAAGTCAATTCCTACTTTTTTTTGCACTCTATTGCAGAAAGTCCTTTATAAATAATTTTCATTCCTTTTTTTTAAGTTTATCTGGCGCCATCTATGGGTAGATAGATGCAACTTAAATGTAAAAAAAAACTAAAATTAAAGAATTAAATTTAATTACTGAATTAATATTTGAAAAAACTGTATTAGCATCCAGTGTCATCCACTACAAGTTAAAAAATATATATTTGAACTTGAAGGGAGAAATAAAAAGTAATTTATGAACGATTGAAAATTTGAACAAGATATATATAGGGAGAGTGTGAGTTAATAGAAGGAATTGAATAATTAAGAACTTACTTAATAATAATATGGAACTCTCTAATAATTTCAAATAGAATTAAAGAATTTCATTGATGCACATTTTTTTAACTAGAGGGCCATAATAAATTTAAAATAAGATACAGGTTATGTAACATGATATTGACACATTGTAATGTTACCTTATACATAAATTTCTACAATATTAAAAATAAATTCACTTGGAAAATAAATGTTATTTAGGTACACATTATTTGTTAGTATTTTCGCCAAATCGACGTTATTTTATAAAATGTGGTAGGATGTTTGTAAAAATTGCAGAACAATATGGCAACCTCGTTGAATCATTACACGTTTATTAGTTCGCTTGGTTGGCGTGATTTTGAACTTCAAATCACCATATTTTTACGTTGTCAAGAAGTGGCCTAAATTAGGCCATATTGTTTGTTTATCGATAAAATTATGGGTAGTGTTTTGGGAAAAGTTTTTCGTGTCCTTCCTCAGGTTTCGTTTCCTTGGTCGCTTTCAACGTTTCTTCTTCTTCTTTTTTTTTTTTAATTTCCTTTGCGAACTATTCTTATTGGTTTACTTAAATAACTTTCTTAATAATTATATAATTAAATAATGTAAAATTGTTCTAAAAGATCAAATGAGATTTTTTAAGAAAAGAAACTCGTTTGGAATTCTACGGGTTTTTAGTTTTTTTTTTAAGCTTGTTGTTCGTTTCCTTTAAAAAAAATTTATTTGTTAGTTGATTCTTCCTTTTTTTCGTTCGTTTTGTTCTTACAATAAATTCTAAATTTTATGAATAACCTGTATGTCGGTCTAGCCGATTATTTTATTTTATTTTTTATTATTTTTTACATGGAAAATTACTTTTGGCATTTTTTGAAATTATTATTTCTCTAAAATAATAACTTCAACTCCCACTTTTTTTTACCTTTTTGATGTCGTCAGGAACCTAACACCAGAACAATATCATATTCAAGTATTATAATAAATTATTTATTAATAATTTATTTTTTGCTTATTAATAATTTATTAAAATTAATTACTAAGTTACATAATGGTTATTTCGTTTTAAACATTACACTTCAGTAATAAGTATAATAAACACTTTAATATTAAATTAACTCTTATGTCATCTAAGCTTAAAGATTTTCAAATTCAAATATTCATAAGAAAAGGATATATGTAACATTATAAGAATAACCAATCAAACAAATTGTATGAATAATTGGTATTAAATTTTTTTAAAAATGCTTTGAAACGTCGTGATATCTTTTGCGCCACTGGATAGATATTCCCTTCAGATTTTCTTTTGCAGATCTTATACACTTACTTGGCATCTTCACAGACAGTCAGAGTTAGCAATTCATTTGAAGTGAGCCGCAAGTCTTTCAACCTAAGCTTCTGTCGCGACGGAGGATTTTCCTATTTACTTAGAAAATTACCATAACCACTCCTGAGTTGCACAATTGTCTTGTGTATTTTAAGTTGATGGCTCTCTAATTACATGTTACTGACATTTAAAACTGTAACTGTTTGGTGAAAGGGATTTGCACTTTAAACGACAAGTAAATGCATTACTTTAAATCAACAGAAATTCAAATCTGGTATATAATTCCATCAAATTTTTTGTCAATTATATTTTTAAGTTTAGTGAAAAGAATTAAACTTTGTAATTATGTTAGTTAATTAAAGACAATACTACCTTTAATTTGAAGAAAATGAATAGAAATCAATTTTTATTTATTATTATCATGTGTGGACATGATGTCCTGGTTAGGGGTCCGTGACGTTATCTGAAAATGTGGGCCAAGCAAACAAAACTCCATTGCAAATTTTGGCGGAAAATGATACTTTGGGACCCTTAACTCTTGAAAGGATTCATGAATTACGTTAATCTTAAGAAATTTTCTGGAAAATTCGTCTTTTGCTTTTGGTTTGTGCTTTGTAGTATGGTTCTGAATCCCTTTTCATGTTTTGGGTTGGGATTTTAAACATTTGTATTTCCAATGGTTAGAAGTACTTGTAGTACGTTGATCAATTCCTTCTTTTTGAAGTTTCATATTTATTACTTTTGGCATTTTCCCATGCCTATTGTGCTGTATAGTGCTTCTTATTGTATTTGGAATACTTCGTTCTTCATTTATGCCTAGAACTTTCAAACTTTGATATATTCTTTTCGCTATTGAATGCGATAACGTTTCTTGTAGAATTTGGAATACTTCATTCTTCATTTATGACGACATTTATCTTACTTTTGAATATTCTTTTAGAGATTCTTGGAACAATTCATTCTTCATGAAGTTCTTGATTGTAGTACTTCAATAAGAAAAGCTTATTGTAGAACTTCAATAGCCACATGAACATTGCTATATTCCTGTGGCTATTTGGCCATTCTTGTAGTATTCCCATCAATTGCTTCATATATCTCTTGCATTATTAAACATTAGCATATTCCCGAGTTTATTCATCCGTTCTCGAATGTTCACACATGATAAGTTGAAATTTGCCAATCAGATTTCAGCATTTCTTTATTATTATTATTTTGTTGAACATTGGTGAACTTTGTGCTCCACATATATATTCCGTAAACAGTCCACCGATGGCCGATGAGGGGAAGACAGTGTCTTCCAGGAGGATTGCTAGACATAACAGCTTCGCATTTGCATATCGAATGGTAGAACGAAAAATTCCATCCGGCAATCTGACTATCGATGCCAAATGATTTACACACATAATCATTATCAATCCCAGCGTGATGTTTCAATCGTTATCGAATCGCCTGATTTCTAAATAACAGTGACTACACGGTATGTTTTGTTAATTTAATATGGTATGTTAATTTAATCTAAATAATAAAAATTCATTTTTAATATTTTAGAATATATTGAATATTTATTTTTGATTATATCATTAGAGCATTAAGTTTTCAAAGAAATATTTCACACTATTATCGTTTGTTTGTTTCACTTAATATTTAAAAATCCAACTGCACTAATTCTAATTTTTTCAAAACCATGTTTCCTATTTCTGAAATATAATTTATTATTACTCATTTACAAAACATTTTTTCTATTTTGAATTACAAATTTAATTTAAATTACGAATTGCAATAGTTTTTATTTGAAAATATTTTAACATAAAACTTAAAAATGATAAAATAATTCAAATACTCATTAAGTAAAAAAAAATAATTCCAAAACACAAAGGAAAATGTGCATTCAGTTCTTCGTTAAACAAAAGTCTCATCTAAAATGCATCATTTTTCATCAATCGAATCAACACAAGGTATCAAAATCAGATCAACAACAAAAACATTTGGAAAATATACGGAATTATTTATTTTCTATGTAATACATAAACAGATGTGATATTCAACACAAAATAAACAAATTCATAACATAAACAAATATATTTATTCAATTTAAAAGAAAAAAATAAATCTCACCTTAATATATTCTGAATTTTTACTAAACAATTCCAATAACAGCAGTTAAAATCATATCAACTCCAGAATCGATTGTATCACTGGCGACATGGAAATCGTAATTCTTTTTAGTGTAAAATATTAATTTTTTGTTATAAAATGTTGAAAAGGAGAACATTTGAATTATAAAAAATAAACAGATGTTTTTGTAAATATAAACTGATTTTTTTCTCCTATTCCCCATTTTGAACAATCACAGTTCTAACATTTATTTTAACTTTTAACATTTATTTATTAGTTTCCTAACATTAAATTTAACTTTTAACATTTATTTATTAGTTTCCTAACATTTAATTTAACTTTTAACATTTATTTATTAGTTTCCTAACATTTAATTTAACTTTTAACATTTATTTATTAGTTTCCTAACATTTAATTTAACTTTCAACATTTATTTATTAGTTTCCTAACATTTAATTTAACTTTCAACATTTATTTATTAGTTTCCTAACATTTAATTTAACTTTCAACATTTATTTTAGTTTCCTAACATTTAATTTAACTTTCAACATTTATTTATTAGTTTCCTAACATTTAATTTAACTTTCAACATTTATTTATTAGTTTCCTAACATTTAATTTAACTTTTAACATTTATTTATTAGTTTCCTAACATTTAATTTAACTTTTAACATTTATTTATTAGTTTCCTAACATTTAATTTAACTTTCAACATTTATTTATTAGTTTCCTAACATTTAATTTAACTTTTAACATTTATTTATTAGTTTCCTAACATTTAATTTAACTTTTAACATTTATTTATTAGTTTCCTAACATTTAATTTAACTTTCAACATTTATTTATTAGTTTCCTAACATTTAATTTAACTTTCAACATTTATTTATTAGTTTCCTAACATTTAATTTAACTTTTAACATTTATTTATTAGTTTCCTAACATTTAATTTAACTTTTAACATTTATTTATTAGTTTCCTAACATTTAATTTAACTTTTAGCATTTATTTATTAGTTTCCTAACATTTAATTTAACTTTTAGCATTTATTTATTAGTTTCCTAACATTTAATTTAACTTTTAACATTTATTTATTAGTTTCCTAACATTTAATTAAAATTTATTTATTTTTTATGCGTTTATTTTTAATGCAAACAATACTAATTAATTTCACGTTGAATCATTTTCAAACTGCTAACACAATTTTATGTTCATATCTCAAATTAAACGTATTGAAAACGAAAATGTTAAATTTAAAGAAAAAAAATTATTTTAATGTTGATTTAAAATTTTTTATCATTTATTATTTTATTTTATTATTCATTTTTTTAAATTTCCCTTATATATTAATTTATAGAAATAAAAATTTCAGAAATAGGGCTGAAACTATTTGACAGTTTTTAGTTTTTGCATTCAATTGCACGGTGTTTTTAATTTTTGCATTCATTAAATTTTTAGTCATTGGCTCTTACAGGCTTCAGGTTCGAATTCTGGTGGTGTCACAGATGTTTGTGGGTGTTTCGGAATCCACGTTAAACTGTAGGTCCCGGTCTAATTAGCCTAAAGTGAGCACGAAATGACAGTAGAGCGACAAACCAAACCTCTTCAATGGCCCAACAGCCCCATGGTGGACCAAGGCCGTTTGCCTACAGACAGATTTCGAAATATGAGATGTTTTTTTACGGGGTAGGGTTGTCAGCCTTACGCCCAACGCTCTACAATCATATTAGACTGGGACCTACAGTTTAAAGTGAATTCTGAACCCCTACAAACATCCATGGAACCGCCTGGGCTCAAACACTGTGGCATCGAAGGGTAGTCACTCGACCATCAGGCCCAGCAGCATATTTACAGTTTCCATATTTTTTTAATCATTTATTAATTAAATAATTAAAATTATTATTTCTATGCAATATCTTGTTTCACTTTTGTGTACACACAATAAGAAAAACAGTACTATTAAAACACAGTACTATTGCAAAACACAGTACTCTTGAAAGAAAATTTCGTTTTATGGTATCTATTGTTTCAAACGAATTATCATAAACTAAATCTTTCTTTGATTTAAATATTATCCAATTTTCTAAAATATTGACATCCACTCTGCATTTAAACTACTTTCAAAAGAAATTATTCTTCTCCAGACTTATTTTCTGAAGGTTCTCTCACATTTACTGAAAATACAGAAATAAACGTAATTTATTATCAGGATATAAAGGATTTCCTCATTTAAACTCCTGAATAAAGTGCTATTTGCGAGAAGAATTTTTGTTCCTAGTCTTCCACATTTTCTGGTATAATTTACAGTGAATAATCAGCTAAAATTTGCTGCAACTTAGATAATTGAGCATTTCTGTAGAAATTTCATTACTCTATATTATGCACGGTTGGCTATGTGCATTTATACTATGCTCGTATTCTAAATTTGACCAGTGTAGACTTGCATAGTATAAATAATGCCCAACAGGTAATTATAAATTCCATTAAAGCATTAAGATTTTTTACTTTATTTTTATTTTTTATTTATTTATTTGGAAACTTGTTATAAACTTGTTTTTGTTTTGGAATATCGGTCACTCCATTTGATCCATATTGACAAATTCTTATTAAAATTCTTATTCTTATTTCAATTCCTTCTATTAGCTCACACTCTCCCTATATATATCTTGTTCAAATTTTCAATCGTTCATAAAATACTTCTTATTCATCCATTCAAGTTCAAAGACATTTTTTTGAACTTGTAGTGGATGACACAGGATGTTAATGCAGTTTTTTCAAATGTTAATTCAGTAATTAAATTTAATTCATTAATTTTAGTTTTTTTTTTTTTTTAGATTTCAATTGCATGTATCTACCAATAGATGGCGCCAAATAAACTTAAACAAATGAATGAAAATTGTTTATAAAGGACTTTCTGCAATAGAGTGAAAAAAAAGTACGAATTGACTTAAAAAAATTTTTTTATATTACTTGTTATTACTTAAAAAGTCTTATTTATAAATTCTTATTTTCTTTATCTTATTTTTTAAATTACAAATTCTTATTTTATATATTAAATTCTTATTGCTTATTCTTATTAAATTTAATCGAATTCAACATAACCAAGCATCCAATAGATAAAAATTTACTGTGTCTTCTATAAGTGAATGGATATATAATTTTATAAAGGAAAATATAAAGAAATTTTGACTAACATCTGTGAATGATATCTTTATGCAATTATAAGTAACACTTAATAAATTAATTTATTTATTTAAATAACAAAACTTATTTTTAAAAAAAACTCAGAAAGTAAAAGTAGCCGAAAAGCTTAATAAAATCAATGGACACATTCAAGTATGAGTTAAAAAAAAAAAAAAAAACTCACTATATTTTTGTAAGTTAGAACCATCATCATTAACAACTTTTAAATTATCTTATATCATATTTAATCGATATTTTGATTTATTATTCTGTACCAATTTCGTTCCATTATTCTTTGTTGTTCTTTGTTCTTATTAACTTGCCAATTTTCGTATTCTGAGTTTTAATTCTCACCAAATAAGTTTTATAGAATTGAAATGACGCTGGATAATTTTAACACCAAAAGTGAATTTTGAGGTGTTTTTGAAATTATCTTGTCTCTATAGTTTCTACTCCAATCTATTAAATTGAATAGAGACTTCATTTGTTTGCAATGCAATGCATTTACACTTATACTTACTTTCGTATAATTTTTTTTTAAATTTATTTCCTGAAGGATGGATCTTGAACCAATAAATGCAAAACTATTTCGAATGTTTATATTCACTTATATTCATTAAAAATGCACAAATTCAATTATATTCATTAAAAATTCACAAATTCGATTATATTCATTAAACATTTCATTAAAATTCAAAATTCACAAATTTTCAGTGACTTTTGTAAGTTATGTATTGAAATAAAGTAAGTTCAGTTTACCACTAATAAACACATCTCTTAATACCAATGCTGACATGCATCTCTACATAAAGGCATTTAAACTCCATTATTCCTTTGAAAAAGGTCCTAATAAAATATAGGTCCTCCTTTGAAAAAAGGTCCTATATATAAAATAGATCCTTCTATGGAAAAAGTCATATATATAAAATAGGTCCTCCTATGGAAAAAAGGTCATATATATAAAATAGATCCTTTTATGAAAAAATTCATATATATAAAATAGGTCTTCTTATGAAAAAAGGTCAGTCCTGCATATAAAAAATAGATCCTATGAAAAAAAGTCCTATGAAAAATAGGTCCTCCTATGGAAAAAGGTCATATAAAAATAGATCCTTTTATGTCCTATATATAAAATAGATCCTCCTATGGAAAAAGGTCTTATATATAAAATAGATCCTTCTATGAAAAAAGTCATATATATAAAATAGGTCCTCCTATGGAAAAAAGGTCATATAAAATAGATCCTTTTATGAAAAAATTCATATATATAAAATAGGTCTTCTTATGAAAACAGTCCTGCATATAAAATAGATCCTCCTATGAAAAAAGGTCCTATATATAAAATAGATCCTCCTATGGAAAAAGGTCTTATATATAAAATAGGTCCTTCTATGAAAAAAGTCGTGTATATAAAATATGTCAATAGGCTATATGCAGGATGCACGAAATATACTTCCTCTCCGGATGAGAGTCTGTAGACCAACAAACAATTTCTCTTGAACGTCATAAGGGGCGCTCTGGCCAGTGCGTAGGCAGAAGCATGGCCCCATATCTGTTTATTCCTTAGATAGAAATAATTATAGTCTTTTAATTGATGACAATTTACGAATTGGTTGTTTATTTTTTTAATAACTGATTGTTTCCGCTTTAACTTCAAATGATTGTATTTTGATTATTCATATAACTAAAATAAATACATTAGTTTAAAAGGATAACTGATGAATATTTTTCCTTTATTGAAAGTACTTATTGTATGCTTAATTTGTATGCTAATTATAATAGGATTTATATATTTTAAATTATTTTTATAATATATATTCCTGCTTCTGTTTATACATCTGTCTAATACCTAAGTGATTATCAACAGAATCCAAAGGAATCACTCAAATGCAGATATATAATGCTAACTTAAAGTGACATTCATACATGTAAATCTCATTGGAAAACGTTCATTTCCTTGCAAAATGTCAACAGATATACTCTTTCAATATACAATGGGATATTTTCTGTCTTTTTTTACCTTTGAATTATTAAAATTTGTAATCCTTTTTATTTGTGCGCTTTCCTATTTATTAAAGTAAATGTAGTAGACTGTTTTCTATTGTTTTAAAATGTCTTGGAAACACCCACGCTTATCTCGCATTTCGATCGTTCTCGGAAGAAATCTTTTTACCCGCTACTCACTTAACGCGTTATTCTCTTTTAAGAAGAACTAGAATCGGTAAAATGCGCTTCTGCGTTTTCGAAGTAGGTATCGTTATTTATTACTGCAATATAAAGGATTTTTCGTTTTTGTTCGTTCACAAGTGGGTGTTTGATTGCATTTTTTTTTTTTTTACAAATTAAGTAAATCAAATATTTTAATAATTATATTTGAGGAGATTTAGACTTTTATTCATACTTTCATTGTATTCTGTATTATTTTGGAGGATTGTACTTTGCTAGTTTATACTTGGTAAAATAGATATTTCATTGTTTTTTAATGTTTTGTTAAACTAATTTTTGTCTGAAACATTTATAATTTGTTGAAATCACATTATGTGATGTTTGAAGTAGATCTTTTTTGTTATTATTTGTTTTTGAAATTAAATTTCTCATTTAAACTTCCTAATACTATTTAAAATATTCACATGATATATTACAAATATGCCCATATATTCACATGATGTATTACAAATATTCACAAATACAGGGTGATTATAATTAAAGTCCCACTTTCAACATGCTGTAAAAAAAGAACCACTCGTTACAATGAGTTCAAGGATACTTGAAGAAGGGGGACACTGTATGGCATCAAAAAAAAGTTCCACCAATTTTTATCGTCCAGTTTATGACCTTGCCGTGGTGGATGGGTTTCCACTAAAAGTGTCACAACTGTTGAATGACTTGAGGTCATTTTTTCCGTCAAAAAACCGAAACAACCAAGCACATTGAACACGACAGTTGGTTTAATGTGCATCTCAAGCCAAATACGTTGGCACTTCGATTCAAAATATCACTGGTAGTCGAATTCACTTTCTTTATGCCGTTTACAGCACCATCTATTAATGCACTTTGGAATTTTTTTTGATGCCGTACCTTTTCCCCCTTCTTCAAGTATCTTCATTTCAAATTTGAACTCATTGTGACGAGTATTTCTTTTTTTTTTTTTTAGCATTTTGAAAGTGGGACTTCAATTATACACTGAAGTGACAAAAGTCATGGGATAGCAATATGCAAATTTTCAGATGGCAGTAGCATCGCGTAGAACAGGTATAAATGCGCAGTGCTTCCGCAGAGCTTTCATTTCTGTTCAAGTTATTCATGTGAAGAGGTTTTGACGTGATGATGACCGCACGACGGGAATAAACAGACTTTGAAAGCGGAATTTTAGTTGGAGCTAGACGCATGGGTCATGCCATTTCGGAAATCGTTAGGGAATTCAACATTCCCAGATCCAGTGTGCCGAGCGTATGAAATTTCAGGCATAACATCCCACCATGGACAGCGCAGTGATCGACCGCCTGCACTTAACGACCGAGACCGGCGACGTCTGCAAAGAGTCGTAAATTCTAACGGACAAGCAACACTGCGTCAAATAACCGCAGAAATCAATGTGGGACGTACAAGGGACTTGTCTGTTAGAACAGTGCGGAGAAATTTGGCTTTCTTGGGCTATTCCAGCAGAAGACCGACTCGAGTGCCTTTACTGACAGAACGACATCGCTTGCAGCGACTCTCGTGGGCACGTGAGCATATCGATTGGTCCCTAGATGAATGGAAAACCGTAGCCTGGTCCAATAAGTCACGATTTCAGTTGGTAAGAGCTGATGGTAGGGTTCGAGTGTGGCGCAGACCCCACGAAGCCATGGACCCAAACTGTCAGCAAGGCACTGTTCAAGCTAGCGGTGGCTCCGTAATGGTGTGGGCTGTTTTTTCATGGCATGGAGTTGGTCCTCTGGTGCGACTGGACCGGACATTGACGGGAAATGCTTATGTTCAGCTACTTGGAGATCACTTGCAGCCATTCATGGGCTTCATGTACCCAAACAACGATGGGATTTTTATGGATGACAATGCGCCATGTCACCGGGCCGCAACTGTTCGCGATTGGTTTGAAGAACATTCTGGACAATTCCAAGGAATGATCTGGCCACCTAGATCGCCCGACATGAATCCCATCGAGCATTTATTCGACATCATCGAGAGGTCTGTTCGTGCCCAAAATCCTGCACCATCAACGCTTTCACAATTATGGACGTCTATCGAGACAGCATGGCTCAATATTCCTGCAGAAGACTTCCAACGACTTGTTGAGTCCATGCCACGTCGAGTTGCTGCACTTCGCCGGGCGAAAGGAGGGCCGACACGATATTAAGAGGTATCCCATGACTTTTGTCACTTCAGTGTAATACCCCGTATATTTATTTTTATATCTAGCCACTTACAATTTCTCTAGAAAACCACAGGGTGCACCCAAAAATAAATATTGTAGGACGCACCGTTTGAGAACCACTACTTTAGACAAATATTTTAAAACTTAGAAATTAAAATAAAAATAAATCGAGGTAATTTCCCAACTCACTGTAAAAAAAAAGCCATGTAATGAATATGTATGAAAAAAGCTTACGAAGCGAATCCAATGGTAGCAATCAAAAGCGCATCAACAATACGAACATCTGCGACCCAAAGGATTTGACTTTCGTAAACAAAACACATCTGAATATAAAAACATCGCTTCTTTCTATATGAAATGTCAAGAGGTCACACCTTTCCATTCTAAAATACCACATACTGTTCGATTATTAAAAGTTGTGATATTTTCTTTTATTTGCAACTTACTACAGTTTCTAATCTTGGAAAAATATCTCTGTTCTTTATAGAATTCTTCAAAACATTCATATATCCTTTATAGTTCAAAAATTTATCTTCTTTAGGGACAATTTTATATAAGGAAGAAAATTAGATTTATTTTTTTTGTTTGTTTTATTATTATTTAATCATTTTATATTGATAGGAACTAAAAGAAAAATGTATATATGGGGGTAACTATTACAAAAATTAAAAATAATAGAAACATATAAAATAAAAAAATAATGAAAAAAAAATAACAATAACAAACAAAACACCATAAGGCCGACATTTGTGGCCACTGTGCATTAATATTAATTTAGAAATGAAATATAATAAATAAGAATTGATTTCATATATTATGGACGTAAATCATTCTTTATTATTCTGAGCATTAATCATTAAAACAAAATATAGTTAATATATCTGGTATTATTTTTTATAAAATATTAATGATTATGGGGTTAACTATAAAAAAAATAATAGAAACTTATAAAATAAAAAAATATAATGAAACAAAAAACAAGTAACAATAGAGAGTTTTTGCATAACGTTTTTTTATAGTCCGATATTTTCCTTCTTAGCGCGCATGCTCATAGGAAGTATTGTACCTATTGCGCATGCTTATCTGTAATACTGAACTACTGAACTATTCCTATGAACATGCGCGCTAGGAAGAAAAAAATATCGGACGATAAAAAAACGTTATGCAAAAACTCTCTAATAACAAAGAAAACACCATAACGTCGACATTTGTGGCCTCCTTGCATTAATAGTAACTTATAAATAAAATATAAGAAATAAGAAATGATTTCATATATTCTAGACATAAATTAGTCATTAATATTCAGGGCATTAATTATTAAAATTAAATATATTTTGGTATTTGGTAATATGTTTTATTAAATATAAATGATTTGTTCAAATAATTCAACAACAATAACAGTCGAAATACTACTTTACTCTATTTTCATATTCCTAACTGTACATCGTAAATACAGTTAAAAGAGCAACCAAACCATTAGTTTTGTATTTTTCTTGTTGAGAGATTCTGTAGTGAATAATTTATTACCAACTTATAAAAAAATTATAAAATCATTATTATAAATTATTATTTATTATATTAAAATATTGTTATTGTTATTATGTATTATTAAAATTATTTATTTATTATTATAGCATACTAAATGCCCACTTGTGTGGCTAAGGGCTTATTATTCTTATGTCTTTTATTACCCTTAAAATTATGGGATTGTTTTCGAGAGTTAAGTTGTTCGTTTCCACCATTAAATTTTTTTTTTTTTTTTGTCCTTGCCAACTTTTAAAATTTCTTATTGATTAATTTAATTTGTAATATATAATTATATATAATAATAATTATATAATTAAATAATGGGAAATTGTTCTAAAAAATCGTCTGATAAAAACAAAGACGATTTTATTTCAAAGTGAAAGTGAGATTTATTTTTCAAGAAAAGAAAATCGTTTGGAATTCTATAGTATTTTTTAATTTTTTTTATCTCTTAAGAATGCTGTTATGCATTCTGTTCTTACATTCTAATTTTAATTCTAAATTTTATGGGTAACATAGGCCTAGCCGATTTATTTTTCATTCTAAGAATGCATATTTAAACTCTAAATTGAAATATTATTCAGAATAAAAGATATTATTTATTTTTGAGTAAAAGAAAATATTGGGGTAATGGTATTCTGTTTTTTTAAAAATTAATGGATTTAAAAAAAAAATTATGTTAGTAGAAAAGTGGTGCTCAGATGTCATATTGATAATACAAAAAAAAATCTTTAATCCAGCACGTTTGGAACCATGGCCGTGCCGGATTATCAAACGTCAATTTAGATTTAAGGAATACCAAAGATAAATCATTCTAAATAAAAATAAGATTTAATGTATTTATGGAGATTCTGTACGTGTGTGAACAATAAAAATATCCGTTAAGTATTTCGTTATTCTAGCAAATACAAAATCGAAATTCATGCGCTGAATATTAATTTAATTGAATACTTTTGTATTGATAAAAAAAACAACAACACAGCAAAGAAAAATGAATATTGTACACATTCCATTTCAAAATTGCGAAATATGTATTGTTGATGATGAATAATGGGTTGAAATGCGCAAATCTTATTGGATCAACGCATTTGTCAATAAATGTTTTTAGTCATATAGAAACTGATTAATAAAAGCTCTTTGATTAATCACTTTTGTATTTGATACTACAGAAATTGAATCAGATGCTTTAGTACTTACTCAGGCATTGTTATATCATTCATCAAATTCTTTGTTTTTAATTTATTGAACAATACTTTTATAGATAATTAAATGAAATATACATATAATAAACTATATGTATATTAAATAATATATATAATAATATAATATGTATATATATATAATTTTCGAAATGTTTCTGTATGGCTTGCAGTTACGAAACTCCATGCGTTTCCAGAATGAATTAGTTACAGTGACAGTTACACTGAATACTTACTGAATGCAGTTTTCAAAAATCTGTGCATGCCTTATCTAGATCGATTTAAATAAAATGTTGTTGAGCAGTTGTGTCTATTCCTCAGTGTCCTGCAGTGTGTGACGGACCTCCCCCCCGGAGGGCAGCTTCTGTTGTGATGGGGCACTCGTAGGTAGAAGTCGGACTTGGCTCTGTGTCGCTGAAAGAGGAGAGCATTGCCTTCCAGGAAGATTTTTAGGGAATTCTACCCCGCGTGTGCGTATCGTATAAGTGAAAACCCAGAAAATTCCCACCAGGTAGACCGACTCACATGGTAAGTTGTTGAACATCCTAAACGTCCTGGAATCCCCTCGTTTTTTGAAATAGTGCCTACAAAAATAGCTGCCAGTGGATTGAGCGTTCGTCCTAATGCTCACCACAGACGCACGTAGACACTGAGGCACACGAGTCGGGCTCTAAATCTTTTAAAATATTGTAAAGAGCCATATTTCTCTCATCCAATGTTAAGTCTAAAAAAGGTTTTTTTCTATAAAGTTAAATCTTGAAAACAACTATAAATAAAAAATATCAATAACAAACACGATTAATATACTTGGAAATCATTGTAGTGCTAAAAGTAACTTATGTAAAATTTAACTTTTCATATTGCAGAAAATTTCATTACAAAAACAAGAGTTAAATCAATATTCCACGATGGGAGCTTTTAATATTTTTTTTCAAAAAATAAAAAAGTTGTCTACAAAATTTCATTATCAAATAGCATATGCAAACCCATTATAGAGATTCTTTTAAAGCGAGATTTTGCTAATCAATGTCGTATAACAATAATAAATATAGATATACTTACATGAAGGCTATGGAGCTAGAAAAATTAATAAAAAACTAACTTAAGTATTTTAAAATTAAAACACTGATTCAAATTATTTATCTGACTTTATAATTCGACTGCCCGACACGTGGTTCAGTGCAACGTACGCCGCTGGTGGGCATTAAGGCTCGTGCTCACCAAGGCGAGAAGATGCAAGCGAAAAAATTTGACCGATCACTAGCCTCACCGCGGTCGCCTGAAACCGGTTTGCAGTCCGTCGCTTGGAGTTGCCCAACTTTCAACTCGAAGCGGAACTTCACTAGGCGTAATGTTATTTCTGACGTTTCGCTGTGAAGGGGTCGAAAAAATTTTGTCGCTTGCCTCTTGAATCTTCACGTCTCTCGCCTCGGTGGGAACGAGCCTTTAAGGCTGAGGGGCCATCTGTTGGTGGCTTTGTTGTAGCTACTGTTTCAAAAAACGAGGAGGCTCGATGGCGTTTGTGATGTGCAGCATCTTGCCTCGTGAATCTGACTACCTGGTTCCTGGTTTTCCGGATTTTCTCCTCGTGTGAAATGCACATGCGCAGTTGTTCCCCCTAAAAAGTCCTCCCGGAAGACTCTGATCTCCTTCTTCAGCGACACGGAACCAAGTCAGACTTCTACCTACGGGTGCTGCCTTACAACAGGTACTGCCCAATTTCCCTTCATCCTAAATAAACTGCTCATGAGGTTTCCGTTCCACGCTGCCGGACACAGAGAATTAGTCACAATAACAATAAATTCCATTACAAAAACAAGAGCTAAATCAATATTCCACAATGGAAGACTTTTAAGATTTTTCTCAAATATAATAAATAAATAAATTAAATTAAACGATGTCTACAAAAAGCCATAGTATTCAAACCCATTATAAAGCATTCTTTTAAAGCGAGATTTTACTAATCGATATCATATTACAATAATAAAAATATATATATTCTTACAGGAAAGCCATGGAAATCTATCACTAGAAAAATATTGAGACAAATTAATAAAATTACTATTTCAAAATTAAAAATACTGATCCAAATTACTTATCTGACTTTATAATTCGACTATGAAATATTTAAACACTTGTAATTAGTTTATGCGAGACTGATGGTCGTATAAGAGAAAATGTCATGTTTTGGAAAATGCCAGTAAGAAGACCCGGCCTTGGACTACTATGGGGCTGTGAAGATGAATTAGTGTATGTATTAATGATTTTTATATCATTAATTCATTTACAAAAATACTTAATTTAAACCCCAGAAATGTATTAGAACATTATTTTTTTTTTCGCACAAAATAGTTACAATTAAGGGATTTGAGTAATTCATTCATCATTGAAGCAACAGCTCCATGGTGGGTCAAGGCCCTCTGCTTGCTGGCAGATTAGACAGACAAGACTTGTTGTTGGTGACTTTGTTGTCTTTTTACGGGGTAGGATTGTCAGCCCTATGTTCTACATTCCTGTTAGACTGGGACCTAAATTTTGAAGTAGATTCTAAACCTCTACAAACCTCCTGGAATTCGAACCTGAAATCTGGGGCACCGATCGCCAAATGTAATACTAATACTTTACCATTCATCCATGTAATACTATTACATTTGCATAACTAATTAACATAATTTATTCTTATTTTAGCTTAATTTATCTTTAACCTGACTAATTGAAAAGAAACGTCTAAACTTTGATCAAATCTTAGCCTAAATCCTAAGCACAATGAGGTCACTTCAAAAATATTTACTAAGGCAGTGTTCACGGAGCGCCCGGAACGCCGTCTCCAAAGTCGCCGCTCTTTATTTTTCATTCACCGTCGACGTGAAGGAAGAAGAACGGCTTCGATTTCTCTAAACCATCCGAAACTCATTGTTCCCATCTGTAAATCTGCCAAATAATTCCAGAGGGCGATTACGAGGAAGACAGATATTCAACAACGCTTGCAGAGATTGCATTCCAAATGCCTGCCATTCAAGAAATTTAATGGTGCAGCCTGGAATTGAAAAAAGTGCATGCTTGTCCTTTCAGTTATGTCTGAGGTTTGAGAAAAGACAGCTGAAAAAGATCTAATTGGAGTTAGGTATCTTATACACAATATAAGAACTTTTTTTTTCTTTAGAATTCGAAATATTTTTACACATCACTTTCTATAACATATACCTTGGTTCATTAAATGTTGGTTTTAACTTCTTCAAGAATGATTTTTTATATAAGAATAAAATGACTAATTCTTTTTGTTTTATTATGATTTATTCTTTTTATATTGATATAAAATTCAAAACGAAAAAAAGGGACAAAACAATATAAATGTACAAGAAAACCATAAAATAAAACTTTTGTGTCCACTGGAGATTAATCGTAATTTATAAGTGAAATGAGTTATTTTCAAACTTACGAACGTAATTTATTGTAATTATAATTTTTATTTACCTTTTGTTTTTGAAAAGTTGAAGATTAAATCTAGTTTACAGAGAATTTTATAAAATATAATTTAGGAATTATACTTCCTAATGCACAGTATTAACCCAGAACATTCTAGAGGGTCATAAAGAACATGTATGAGTATCAGAATCACATTGAAAAACATGGCTGGAAATACTAAGTGCACTGTACGGGAATGTTTAGATCAAAACATTTGTGATCCTAATTAAAGCCGTAAACTAATACTACACCACACGACACCACAACAATGTGCCTAGAGCTGAGTTACCCCTTTACAGTTTGGGAATGATGTGGGTGAGAAGAAGTCTGATTCGACTCTCTGACGCTCTACTGTCATATAAAGACTGAGACCTACGAGTTATAGTGGACTTTGAACCATTATATATCTATAGCAACATCGGGACTTGAATCCGACATATGTGGGACTGAGCGGGAGAGCGCTAGCCACTCGACTATCAGGCCCAACAGTATATTCTTAGTTTCCATATCTTAGTTTCCAATTATTAATTAAACAATTAAATTATTATTATATGCAATATCTTGTTTCACTTTTATGTACATAAAACACAGTATTATTATTAAAGCCGTAGGCTGTGTGCTGCCATTAGGCATCGTTTCACCAAAGCTGAGTTTAATAATATTCATTTCATGTATGGCCTATCTTAAGGAAATACACGTGCCATTCTACAACGGTATTGGGAAACATATCTAACCAGACGCGTAAAAAATCACCGGACCTGAATTTCACCTTGTACCGATCCAGGATACGAAGTGGTTGGTTTCAACAATATCACCCATATTAGATGTCTGCTGTGGACAGAAATCCAAACTTCAGTATCTGGGTGCTAGATAGGACACTGCTACTTCACATACGTCGATTGTATGGATTATTCTACACTATACGTGATTCCATACTCATACTCAGTTTACTCCTATTTTCAGTTTCAAAGAGTCCAATTACTGCAACCATGATCTGCAACATGTTGCTTTCCCATTCTGGATTTGCATAAATACGATGGAATTCATTCTTGTTATACGGTGAGATTTTTTTAGGCACGCCTCACAAAGACGATTAAAAAAAACTTTTTAAATACGAAAATGATATACATTGTTTTTAACGTAGACTCTCTCATTGTTGATTGTTTAGATGCCACAACTAAATAAATGTAACCCATTCTATATCGAGAGTGTCAAAACAGTTTAGATTCACACACGTAAGAATAGAACTTGCATGCTCAGGCTTTCCTCTCGCTTCAGTGATTGGCTACTTGCCTTCTACCAGTGAAGTTTGTATCATTTTCCTTCCTGCTATTTCTTATTGTAAAATTAAGCAATACAATTAAAATCGGGTTGATGAATATAGAATTTTTTTAGTGAGATTGATAAAATACCAACGTTATAGATTTGAAAGAGGATAGGGCTGCAATTAAGAATCGAGCGCAAGGTTGCACTAAATATATTTCCTCTCGGGATAAGAAATTTTAAACTAAAAGTTTCTCAGCGGATGCGCAGGCTGCACTGTGCTTCCTCTTATGTGAGAGTCTGTAGGCCAACTGACCATTTCTCCTAAGCTCTACAGGGGGCAATCTTGCCAGTGCGTAGAAGGAATAGGTAGAGAGAGAGGTAGAAAAAGAAGAGAGGTAGAAAAATTGTAGTAGAGAAGAGGTAGCACGATTACAATAGTTTTTTTATGTAATAATATCAACAAATTTAAGTATCTGAGTGTGGTATTTTAACAAATTGCATTAATATTAGCTGATTATATATATTTCTAACTTAAATTTCTAATTATTTGAGATTTAAAATCCTAATTTTGCAAGTTATAAGATCACAATTTGAAAAAAAAAATTCACTAATAAACAAGTATTATAAAAAAAAAAATTTATAAGTCAATTCCTACTTTTTTTTCACTCTATTGCAGAAAGTCCTTTATAAATAATTTTCATTCATTTTTTAAATTTTATCTGGCGCCATCTATTGGTAGATATATGCAACTTAAATCTAAAAAAAAAAAAAAAAAAAATTAATGAATTAAATTTAATTACTGAATTAATATTCGAAAAAACTGTATTAACATACAGTGTCATCTACTACAAGTTCAAAAAAATTGTATTTGTACTGGAGTGGATGAATAAAAAGTATTTTATGAACGATTGAAAATTTGAACAAGATATATATAGGGAGAGTGGGAGCTAATAGAAGTAATTGAAAAAAAAAATGCCGCCAAAAACTACAATTCCCCAAATTTAGAAAGTCGTAAAAAAAATCCGCAATTATTTAAAAAATAGTATTAAATCAATCTATTCATCGATCGTATTGTGCGGTACTGAAAAAGAAAAGTTCGAATCCCCCCTACCCTCACCCCTGAAATAAAAAAAGAATATTGAGAATATCAAGAACACGTCTTTCTCTTATTTCTTTTCTACATCGATCGATACCTAAAATGTGTTACAGGTAAGAAAAAAACAGTAAAAAAATTCAAAGTATGCGATAGGTAATTTTCGGGCGTGTGGAAGTGCTGAAAAACTCCGCTGCGCACTTCACTTCAATTTGCGAGCTTTTGACAGACGATCAGTAATCTTCTTCAAGCGATCTGGGCACGTCTGCATTTTATTCCACGATCTATTTCACTTTGTCGAACAAAAGGTAGTCAGAAAAGCACATATATCTTGTTCGATTTTTTTCAACCAAAGCAAAACATTCCATTTTAGGAAGAATTAAATCGAGAAAAAGATTTTTTAAACCCGTGATGTTTTATCACAGGGATGAGCAAACTTTTTCGGTCGTGGGCCAAAAATCGGAAAAAAGAGGTTTGGCGGGCCAAGATAAATTTTTCTAAAATTTTAAGAACAATATACGAGTATTACAATTTAATAATATTAATGAGATGAATGAAATTGCGATTTCATTTTTAACAGTTCCTTATAGTGAGGTTCGAAGTGAAATGTACTGATTCTGAGGAACGAGGCTAAATGCTCATTTGTCAGTCAACATCTGAAATAATTCTTTCTAAAATTCATACTTGAAAACACTTGTTCACATATATAAGATGAAGCAAACATAGCACCGATTTTCTGGACGTGAGATATTAAATTTGGGAAACTTACTTTCGATAATGATTTGTAGAACTCTAACTTATTGGCGCCAATCTACTGCTATAACTGATAAAGAATTCTCGCTTTTAACACTTTACCGATTGAAAGCTGTCTGTGCTTGCTATTTTCGTCGATTTATGTTTTGTAGAACAAAAATAGAGAAAGTAAAATAATCATCAGCCCTTTGAAAAAAGGACGAAAAAAAAATGTAATCAAAGTTTAAAAGGAGATGGATATATAATATATAAATATATATTTATTTTAATTTACCTCGAACCGGCAAATTAAAATTCTATCTAGAATCTTCCAGCGGCCCGGAGTTGGTCCGCGGAAGTTTGCATATCCCTGTTTTATCATATTGATTAAAATTCCCTTTTATAATCGATATTTGTTTTATTCCAGCGAGTTAAACACAAGGATTTTTTTTTTAAACAACAAGCTAAAAATATTGAAGATTTTTAGTTGTTGATCTTCTTATCAAATTATAAAATAAACATAGTTGATTAAATTAACACAAAGAAAAGGAAGTTTACCTTTTCATATTTTTTATTTATATTTTCTATTCCCTTGTTTTAAATATTTAATATGCAGTCAGGAACCAGTATGAACAAAAACAAACGTAAATCTGTGTATATATTATGATGTCAAGCACGTCTAATTTTACAATCGTTTCCATGATTTATATATTGATTACAATTAGGGATTGCAATACCGGTAATTTGAGCCATTTGTACAATTTTGTAATACCGGTATTCACAAGTTTAAATACCGTTCGGTATCTACTAGAAATTTAGAATTCTTATCAATGAAAAACTTCTTATGTGTGAAATTCTTATTCTTATCTGTAAATCCTTATTCAGAATTCTTATTTGAAAACTAGAACTTATCTGTGAAAACAAGGTTGTAGTTGTGAAAGAAGTGTGTAATATTTTGATATTTTTTTAAATTGATGAGTTTGTTTTTCACATTGTGTTTGCATATCGTACTTTAGAGTTCAAAATATTTTTCAGATTTATTATATATATGCTCATAAATAATACCCCATAATAATGAATAAGAATAACTTTAAAGAACATAAAAATGGCACAATATAAAAAAATTTTCAAGAGTTATTAAAGTGAATGGAGGAAGTACAAGCGGACGCCATACACATTTAAAAACGAAACATGATACAAACTTGTTAAAAAGGAAATAATCTAATTGCCAGGAAGATACAAACTCAAGCACAGTTTCTAAGTCCAAGCTACCCTGGGATTTTAGATTATTTTGAAAAGAAAGATTATTTGGATGAAATTATAAGTAAAATGATAGTTACAATGACATTTCTACTACCGGTATTAAAACCGGTATCTCGCTATTAAGATCTAAAATATACCGAATACCGGTATTGAACTTTTGGTCCGATATTGCAATCACTAATTACAACTGATTCCTGGTTGCGTTTGATAGATTTAAGTATAAATTGCATATTTAATATGCTTTTCACAGAAATAACTAAATTTAAAAATTAAATATTTTCCAAATACTTTACCAAAACAACAAATAAAATGCGGAAACGAAATTCATTTAGTAATATTTTTTCCTTTTGACGTAAGATTTGCTTATTATATGCAGTAATGTGAACATAAAATAAAGTGGAAAAATTTTTTACTAACTTTATGTTGCATTTAAATTCATATTAATCAATAAAATAAGAGATTTTGTTGAAAAAGTATACAATCTAGTAAAAGCGAATATTATACAATTTTTTTTTTTTTTGATGCCATCATTTTTAATGAAAATTCTGTCAAGAGATAAATGTGAATGTACGTTTGTATAATTTATTATTACAACACAATTTAATTAAATTTGATAAACTTTAATTTAATATTTAAATTGTTACAGAATTACATATTTTTACTTTCTTAACAAATTTAAACAATTGTTTTAGCTAAAAAATTGAAAAATAAAATCTGCAAAAGTGCTTCTTTCTACACACTGACAAAAGCGCCCCCAGTGGTGTACAGGAGAAATAGTCTGTGCGCCTCCAGACTCTCACCCGAGAGGAAATACAGCGCAACCTAATAAACGTTTAGTTTATGGTCTCTCATACCTAGAGGAAATATATTTAGTACATCCCGGCCCATTAGTTGGCCAACAAACTCTCGCCCGGAGAGGAAATATATTTTGCACGCCCTGCGCGTAGCTGTGTATCGAGTTTTCGGCTTAGAAGTAGAATACTTCCATGAATCTATACTTATATGTCTTTAAATGTTTTAAATAGTGTATGTTTCTAATTACATGTGTGTGGTGTTTGTGCATGTATAAATAAATTTGTGAGTTCTCAAATCTGTGCCTTAAATATCTTAACCCAACCACATTCAGTTGCAATCTGGTCTGCACACTGCAAATCTTCATTTAATTAAAAATGAGTACTATCTTGTCATGTCGATATTTTTAAGAAGGTTGAAATCATGTTGGGTTCAGAAATTGGAGAAATTTTTTTGAAATTTTTTTATTCTATTAAATGATAATTTTTAATGTAATTTATTTGGATGTTCAACCAAACAATTATAAATGTATTATACACGCCAATTCTTTTTTAAGGTTTCTTAAATGTAACTTATTTGTTTGATAAAATTGTTACATTTTAAAAAAAGCATAAATTTAAAAGAAAAACTGCAATGCGTTATAATCTATATTAAGATAAAAGTGTTGCCATTATTAATTTTAAATTAAAAAGATTTCAATAAATAAAATGGTTTTATTTTAAATCGAAGAAGAGAAATTTTAATCAAAAGTTTTTAATAAAAAAAAATAAAACTTATTCAGTGGAATAAAGAAATAAAATTATTGAATATTTAATTTACATAACATTCTGTTTTCTGAACGATTTTAAAAAGTTCGAAACATAAGATATTACTTTTAAGTTACCCATACATTGTTTCCAAAATTTCTTTCGAATAGTTTCTGTCAGCATTTTACAATGGCATCGCACTAAATAAAATATAAATCATATGTAAAAAAAAATTTTGAATTCCACAAGCTATTTTTTAAAAAATTAAATATTTTTATCAGTCTGCGTTCAATTTCTTCAAAATGGCAGACTGGCTGCTAAAGAAAAAAAACGAACGCACCAAACACAACGCACGACGATTTTTAATATCTTTCATGTCCTGTGATTCCAGAAGTTCTTTGACATGACATAAAACTTTCTTGGCACCCGTTCCCTGCTTCTCATTAAATACAAAGTCTTCAGAGTACAAAGCGGAACTGAAGTTTTGGAAAGTAAAAAAAGAAAAATTAGCACTTCATGAGACGCATGGAAAAATAAAGAACTCTCTCTCACTAAATTCGGATTTTTCGAAGGCTAAGGAACTCAGTCTGGCAACTCAGCAAGTTGGAAAAGCAAACCAAGATGGATGAATTTGTTATATAAATAAATAAATAAATAAAAAAATTTTTCACTCGCGTCAAATAAAACTGTGGGAATGATTGATAGTAATGGTTCAGAGAATGAAAGAGTGAGATACTTATGTAAAACGTTGGCATTGAATTGCTTGTTAACCAATTATGTGATCTATGTTGTACCTTTAAGGACAGTTTATGTAATTGTCTTTTTCAATAGCTCGACAGTGTCATGGTGGAGAACTTGATGGCCGAGTAGCGAGCGCTCTGGCGCTCTGTATCACAGGTATCCGGTTCGGATCCCCGTGGTAACATGCATATTTGTAGTAGTTCGGGATCCACTTTAAGCTGTAGGTCCCGGTCTCATATGACCGTAGAGCGTCACAGAGCCCAATCAGATTTCTTTTCACCCACATCATTCCCAAACTGTAAAGGGGCAACTCAACTCTAGGCACAGCGATGTGGTGTGGAGGGCCAAGGTCTTAATCCCAATCTGGTAGATTTCAAAACATAAATTTTTTTTTATTAGGATGGCCTAAGATTTTCAGCTGTACTCACTACAATGATGTTATGACAGGGACCTACTGTTTAAAGTGGATTTCAAACAACTGCAAACGTCCATGATACAGCCGGGATACAAACCCGAAGCCTATAGTACCTTGCGCCATAGCTCCAGTCACTCGGCCATCAGGCCCTAGTTTACTTGACACTATATCTTTCATATATCTTTATATATATATAAAAAATATCTTTATTTGTAAATGAGTTTTCAAAAGAAATAAATAAATAAAGCTTTGTAAAAAAGTTAAAATGTAAAATTACCTTACGTTATAATCCATAATAAGATAAAAGTGTTGCCATTACTAAACAAATTTTAATTTTTTTAAATTTTCAACAAAGAAAATGTTTTTTTTTTTTCAAATGGCCGAAAAAATTTAATCAAAAGTTTTTAATAAAAATTCTAAAACTTTTCCAGTTGAGGAAATAAATAAAATGGTTGAATATTTAATTTGCATAACATTATTTTTTTAAACATTTTTAAAAAGTTCGAAACATAAGATATTAGTTTTACGGTAACCATGTGTTATTTTCGAAATTTCTTTCCAATAGTTTCTGTCAGCGCTTCACAATGGCATCGCACTAAATAAAATATAAGTCATTTGCAGAAAAAAAATTTGAATCCCAAAAACTATTTTTAAAAAATTTAATATTTTTATCAGTCTGCGTTCAATTTCTTCAAAATGGCAGACTGGCTGTTAAAAAAAAAAAGAACGCGCAAACACAACGCACGACGATTTTTAATATCTTTCATGTCCTGTGATTCCAGAAGTTCTTTGACATGACATAAAACTTTCTTGGCACCCGTTCCCTGCTTCTCATTACCCCCTGTCTTCAGAGTACAAAGCGGAACTGAAGTTTTGGAAAGTAAAAAAAGAAAAATTAGCTCTTCATGAGACAAATGGAAAAATAAAGAACTCTCTCTCACTAAATTCGGCTTTTTAGAAGGCTAAGGAACTCAGTCTGGCAACTCAGCAAGTCGGAGAAGCAAACCAAGTTGGATGAATTTGTTTTAGAAATAAATAAATTTAAAAAAACATAACTTTTTTTTTTTTTACTCGCGTCAAATAAAACTGTGGTAATGATTGATAGTAATGGTTCAGAGAATGAATGAGCGAGATACTTAATGTGAAACATTGGCATTGGATTGCTTGTTAACCAACTTATGTGTTCTATAGTGTACCTCTAAGGATAGTTTATTTAACATTATACCTTTAGAAATAAATAATTTTTATGAATGAGTTTACAATAGAAAAAATAAATAAAAAATTGTGAAAGAAAAGAACAAGGGCTTTTTTTTTATTCACGTCAAATAAAACTGTGAGAATGATTGATATTAATGATTCAGAGTAGGGGCCTGAATGGCCGAATGGCTAGCGCTCTGGTGCTCGGTACCACAGGGTTCGAGTCCCGGCGGTGCCATGGATGTTTGTAGTGGTTCGGAATCCACTTTAAATCGTAGTTCCCGGTACTAATAAGATCGTAGAGAGTTACTGTTACTCCGCGTCCGTGGCTTATCTTCAAATTACACGCGCCCCCTGGGTAATGCAAAGTGAGTACGTCTGTGCAGCGCTTGCCTTAAGGCATCAAAGACCAAGTGTTTGCCATCTGCATTAGAAGAAAAAAAATTTATATATTTTAAAATTAGTGACCATTCTTTAATAATCTATATGCATAAAAATGAATGACTGGATGTGTGTATGTTCCAACATAACTTCCGTAACATTTAGAAGTCCATTTCTTAGACCAAAAAACGCCAATTAACTATTTAAGTTATTTTTTTTAAATTGTTGCAGATCTGGATTGAAGACATTAAAATAGTTTAGTTTGATAAAATTTTAAGATGAATTATTAAATTTTAATTTAATAATACTTATATTTAAAATTTTTGCATTTGGAAATTTAAAACTGAAAAAGTAAGAAAAGAAAAAGTATTTCTGCGATCTTTTACTCGCCGTGCTCAATATTTTCTTAGCCAACAACAGACTTTTAGAATTCAGAATATCTAACTAGGTTCCTTCATTTAAAATTAAAAGCAGCTGAAGTATAAAACATCAATAAATTCACTCGAAAGCTTTCGACTTTCAAATGAGATGTATTGACTTCTGGCTTCGATTTTAACAGTAAAGTATTCGTTTAAATCAATACAATCTTATTTTTTGTACCGTAAATTTCTACCTATAATTTCAAGGGCTATATAATTTGCAGGTGTAATTTTTGGTCCAAAGAAATAAAAGATCTCATGCAATTCGCAGTACTTGTACAATCCGAGGGTAATTTCAGCCTAATATTTTCATGCAACTCCATAACTCACGTAACTTTCACGTTTTTCTTGGGTAATTCACGCTTGTTCTTTGACGTATTCCATTACCGCAGGAAGTAATTAACGGTCGCTGTACAATCCTCGAATAATTTGCGCTGTTTATTAACGTCTTTCTGTACCTGTATAATCATCGGGTAATTCGCGTCTATTCTTTGAAATTTTCAAAACCCTGTATAATTCCCGGGTAATCGTGCCTGTTCTTTGGCCTCTTCCTGTATCTGTATAATATTCACTTAATTCGTATCTGTTTTTTGACGTCTTCATGTACAATCCAAGGGTAATCCTCGCCTATTCTTTGACGTCTTTGTGTATTTTGTAATTCTCGGGTAATTCGCGATTGTTCATTGACGTGATTGTCTTTCTATAACTGTGTAATGCAAGAGTAATTCGTGCCTGTTCTTTGATGTCTTCCAGTACCTGTTTAATATTCGAATAATTAGCGCTGTTCATTGAAGTTTTTATGTACCTGTGTAATAATTGGGTAATACGCACCTGTTCTTTGAAGTTTTCAAGTACCTGTAAAATTCTCGGATATTCGTGCCTGTTTTTTGACGTCTTCCTGTACCAATATAATGTTCGGGTAATTCGTATCTGTTCTTTGATGTCTTCGTGTATATTGCAATTCTCTGGTAAGTCGTGATTGTTCATTGACGTCTTCCGAGAGTAATTCGCACCTATTCTTTGACGTCTTCTTGCACATGTGTAATCATAGGGTAATTTGAACCTGTTTAATGATGTCTTCCTGTACTGGTAAAATCGTCGGTTAATTCGCGCCTGTTCTTTGAGGGTCTTCCTGTACTTGTATAATTCTCCGATAATTCAGGCCTATTCTTTAACATTTTTCTGTACTTGCATAATCGGAGACTGTTCTTAGTATAATACCTGTAAATCGAGCATTATACCAATTAAGTTATATTATTATTCCATAGCATAAAAGTATCTTTGATTTTTAAAGACTGTTTTCTATATCATAATTATATTAAAAAGTTAAATTATAATTCAACATAGTAGAAATTGGAAAGAAAAGTACAAAAGCTATGAGAACAAAAGCTACGACATTTTCTTGTGGCTTTGTAATCTTCAAATTTGCGGACCAGATGGAAATTGTGATCAGTAAAGCAACTAATTTTTAATTAAAAAGTGTGACATAGATTACATAAACGATATAAATATTACTATGACATAAACATTACTAAACTCTTGCCATCTTTCATAGACACCTTCATAGAAAACTTTTTATAGACGCCTTTTATAGAAAA
This sequence comes from Caerostris darwini, assembly GCA_021605075.1. Lineage (NCBI taxonomy): Eukaryota > Metazoa > Arthropoda > Arachnida > Araneae > Araneidae > Caerostris > Caerostris darwini. The sequence goes on along the minus strand of BPLQ01000371.1, from coordinate 400,741 downwards.
TTTATTAGTTTCATCATCTAAAGTATCCGTTGCCAGTTCTCATAGTCGATTCACAATCCTCAAAATAATTATTACAGTATTTTGAGTTTTGTTTCATATAGAAGCTAAACTGTCTAATCTAATATTTAAAAATACTTTTATAAGCTAATAACATATATTCGCAATATTCTTTAATTCATTTTAGTATTAATAAAATATTAATTTATCAACTTTGACTTTTATATTTTAAATTATTTTGCCATGAATAGTATATTCAGCTTAAAATTACATATTGATTTATAATTAATATTTTCACGATTTCTGAACTTCTTAACTGAACTTAATTTGGGAATCTAATTAAAACTTTTTTTTTATCATTAAATATTTATTTCTGTTACAAAGGAACTAGAGAATACTAATTTTGTTAAAAGTTTTCAAATTCTCATATCCTTTTTTCTAAGTTACATTTTACTGAAGAATTTACATCAAGTTAAAGTAAAACCAATTATAATTTCCAACGATAAGTTGTTAAGATTCATAAGCGAAATAATAAAATTTTCATCTCTGTTTGCAGGTTTAGATATTGAATTTATTTCTCAAAATTTCTTAAAAGCTTTCATTTATTTACTGCCCGACTCGTGGCTCAGTAGCAACGTGCGCTGCTGGTGAGCATTAGGGTGGAGGTTTAACCAGCTGGCTGCTTTGTGGTAGACACTGATTCAAAAGACGAAGAGACTCGATTGTGATGTTCTGTATATTACCTCGTGAATCAGACTACCTGGTGTGAGTTTTCTGGGTTTCCTCCCATACAATACGCACATACGGGGTAGTTCCCCCTAAATGTGCTCCCAGAAAGCACTGCCCTCCTCCTTCAACGACACAGAGCTCAGCTACAGGTGTTCCACCACAACAGAAGCTGCCCTCCCTCCTTCCATGTGATCACACGGGTTCTTGGACTTGGTCTAAATATTGCTGTCTACCAAGTGGGATAAGGGGGAAAAAAAACTTATTTTCTTGATTTTAATTTTTGATTTAGATAATTTAGATAAATCCTTATTTGCCTACTACCTGGTGGGAGTTTTCCAAGTTTTCTTCCATACGAGAGAAATGGTTCTAAATCCCATATATTTGTTCATACTCTGTGACAATTTTAAAGAAAAGAACATACTAAAATGAAATAATAAACTCATCGTATAAAACGTATGCGACCGTCATTAAAAATAATACAGAATAATTATAAGTTTAATAAATTTTTAAGGATTCTTTCCCAAATTTTATTAAATATTATGCTTTTTTAAAAAATTATCATCAATAAATTTTATAGGACTTCCATATGTCATCTGTTTTGAAAAATTGCCTTTCCTCTGTGAAGTTAAGCCATGAGATTAATCCATCTGAAATTATACGATAATAATCTAGAACATTTCAGAATTTCGAATGAAGCTTTTTCCGGAATTTAATGCTCTAAAGAGATTACGTCAACTTGACTTATGAGTTAAGGAAACGAGTTATGAAGATAATGCAAAATTAATTCTGGTTTTAACTCGTAGTATTCTCCGGATATCATGGAATTAAGTAATTTATCTAACACTTTAAATGGCTCTCCCTTCTCACACAAATTGAAATTCTTATCAGTGAGACATGTCAAATTAAATGGGACAAAAATAATTGAAACCTAACTGAAATCATTATCTAAATTATTAATATCTATAAAAGTTTCTAATGCTTACTTCTTAAACATCAAAAGATTCGTTACAAGCCAATGAATAATAATTACCCAAATAGATTTTACTAGCATTTCGTATTTCAGAAATATAATATATATATGCATATATTATGTATATAAAATATTAAATTTAAATATAAGTTTTGAAATTTATTACAAAAAAAAATCTAATTAGTTTTTTTTATTGTAATAAATTTCAAAAACTATAAAAAATTCTAAACTTTAAAATTGTATTTAAAATTATAAAAATTATATAATTATTTAAAATTATTAATCATTTAGAATTACCAATTATTTAAAATTATTAATTGTTTAAATTATAATATTACTTAAAATTATAAACTTTATTTCTGTTGTTTGTTTGTTTCTTATCCCACTTGGCTGGCCAAGCCCACGAGCCCATACGTACTCATGATTGAAGGGGAAGGAAGCAGCTTCTGTTGTGATGGAGCACCCCGTAGGTAGAAGCCTGACTTTTGCTCCGTGACGCTCTTACAGTCATAGATGACCGGGACCTACGGCTTAAAGTGGATTCCGAACCACTACAGACATCCATGGCACCGCCGGGATTCGAACCCGAAACCTGTGGCACCGAGCGCCAGAGCGCTAGACACTCGGCCATTCAGGTCCCAAATTTGCCAACGGCACGCAGTGTTCCCAGGTGGTCACCCTCCCAAGTACTGACCGCGCCCAATAATGCTTAACTTCGGTGATCTAACGAGAACCGGTATATTCAGCATGGTACGGCCGTTGGCTTACTTTATTTCTTATTGCCATAAAATAGTGTCAAAATTAAAAACAGACCTGGCGCCATCTATCAGCATATTTCGTTAATTATTACAAAAGCGTATGATCGAAGTTCTTTCATAAGAATGTTTTCATTAAGACTTCTTTTCATTTCATTAAGAATGTTTTCATTAAGTTTTTCTGAAACGCGCAAATGGGAATTTTTTCCTTTCATATGAAAAACGAAAATTGCATATCTATTTCCAAAAAATTATGATTTTTGAATTGCAACAATTGATCCATTCATAAACCAATTTCTTTAATTTGTGTTCCAGTTGAAGTGCTTAAATTGTTTTGACTCATCGTAAAAGTCTATTTTGTCAGAGATCTTTTGTAATTAAAATTTTTAAAATCCTCTCATATCGCACATTTATAAACTAACTTGTTAATTTTTTTTATCAATTTAAGAATTCAGCTTTTTATATCAAGAACAATTTTCGACCAAATCAGTATCATTGAAACTTACTTATAATTTTTTACATCTTTAAAAAAAAAAAAAATGTCACTATTTGGGCAATAGCAATGCGAAAAAAAATAAAAATTTAATCAATTGAAAAAAGAAAATTAAAAAAACCTGTTTTAAGAATATTTCGGTGCAAAAAAAGTATTTTATCATTTTTCTTTAAAAATTTTTTGTCTGAAATTAGTATTACATGCAGATGTTTATGATTGTTACTAGACAAAAAAATAATAACGATAATAATAATAATAAAATTCATTATTTTAGCAGTTTTCCTTGAAAGTGGCTTAAGTCCATTTTTTATTATATGGAGATATTTAAGAGTTAATATTTGAATGGTTTGAAAAATATTAGTATATGTTATAGTGCTCATTTTATGTTTTTTAAATATTAAAATGATTTAAGTTTATAATCTGATAGTTTTTATGTTAGTTAAAAAAATTTGATACATTTTGATGACCTCAAATGAACTTATACCACTTTAAGTCCACAAAATGTAAAAGTCATACATTTATGAAATATTAAATATGGTACTTAAGTTGAATCACACCAATTTTTCTAATGAAATTTTTATTGAATATATCAAAAAAAGGTGATTTCTATAACATAATAAAATATTAAAATTAATTTAAATGTGTCAAAATAAGAGTTTATTTTTTAAATACCTATAGGAATCACTGTTCAATTCTAAGGTGACATTGTTCAATTCGAATATTATACATCTTTATTGAAAAATTTTTTTTTCCTTGTAACGCTAAAGAGATCAACATTTTAAACAATTTTAAAGTTTTTTATTGTAAATAGCAAAAGTTTTTGTCTTTGAAAGTTACTTAAATAATGTGTTTTATTAATAATTTCAAACTTTTCATAGAATTTTTGGATAGTCGTTTATTCGAGATTTAGTTCGATTTTGAATATTATTCCAGCATATTTTTGTCTAATTATTTAATATCTATTATTATTAATAAACATATATATTTGTATGTAACTATTATATTATATCATAGTTTATTAGTTCTTATTACTCTTATTATTTATTATTTTATATTTATATTGCCAAATTATTTATTAACTAATCGTGCGGAAAGAGTTTTTGTTTAAAAACCTTTTCGGATGATTTTTTGTGCTCTGTACTTCAAACACAACCAAACGATTTCAATTATGAAACTAAATAAAATTAAATTCATTTAATCAGCAATATTTTCTAAAATCGTTCATAAATTAGTTCAATCAGTTAAAGTAAAAGCCAAATTTTCAAATTAGTGGTTAAATTATAATCAAATATAATATATTTTATAATAAAATCTGCATATAGGCTATTATGGAACATCATTAATGGATGAGAAGTTTTAAATTGAAACTTATTAACTCAACCTCATTTTATACTATCTCGTTGGCCTGATCAGTTATCGACATCTTTCATTTTATAAGAAAGTATATCATTCAATACCATCATTCATTGGAGTTTTCATTGGACTGAAACACTTGAATAAAGAAAAACTTACAAGAAGAAGAAGTAATGAAAACCTTTTAGAAAAACTAAATAAGAAAACAATTTAAATGAATCGTGTTGTAATACCATTAAAATTCCATTAAGGCCGTATTAGACGAAAATTTTCATAGCTTTTTTTCCCCTTCCACTAACAAGAGACGTAATTTTATGACGTCACCTGTATTTCATTGGTTCTTGTCTTTGCTGCACTAGACAAGCAGCGAATTTAAACGATGTAAATTGCAAGTTTCATGTGAAATAATAAACTACTTTTTTTTAATGACGATTCTTTTTTATTCAATCCTTTGAAATGATAAAATAACTTATTAAGGGATATTCCAAGTATGCTCTTTTCTTATAATTAGAATACCATGAGTTAATTTGTGCAAAAATTAATTTAATATTGCGAACTACATTGTAATATTCTAAGATTTATTTTCGAAATATTTCGGACACCTGGTAAAAGACATTTCTGTCGCCATTTTATCTTATTTGACTCGACGTCTTTTAGTACCCAGAAGATTAATAAGGAATAATAATTGTATTCGGGCGTGATGACAAAGTAACTAGACCTCTGGCGCTCAATGCCATGGATGTTTGTAGTGTTTCGGAATTCGGTGTAGTTGTTCACTTTAAACCGTAGGTCCCGATCTAACATGACTGTAGGCGTAGGGATGACAACCCTACTCCGTGAAAAGGAAACATATCCTGTCACGAAATTTGACAATAGGCAGACGGCCTTAGCCCAACCTGGAGTTTTAGCTCAAGAAGAAGAGAATAATTGTATTCACTTGCCTTACTTTCCATTGTTTTATTCAAAATGAGGGAGAGTTAATAGTTTAGTGATAATAGAAGCGATGTATGGACTCGAAAACTCTAATGATGAATCGGAAGATTTTAGATGTGTTTCTTATCCTCGTGCGATTTCAATCCGAATAGCAAATTTAGACTTGATTTCTATACTAATAAATTAATATAGTAGGATTAAAATGTATTGATTGCAATTCTAAAATTAATTTTATTTCGATTTTAGTAAAAGTAACTTTTCTGAAACAAGACTACATTAATGTAAAAACTGATCCATTAAAGTATTAAGTCAGCGTGATGAAACCTTTAGTAAAATATTTTATAGTCTTTTACAGAAAATCGAATATACTGTCAACAGAATTACCATCTTTTGTTTGCATGTATAATATTTATTACCATTAAAATAACGATATTTTTAACTTAAATATCTGTATAATATGCTTCTTTATTTACAGGAACCCTTATCAGCGCATTCACAGTGTTCTGCGGCTGCACCACGGAGCACAAGGACAAGAAGCAGTCTCTCCTCTACAACCTGCTGGCGGCCCTACTCCAACTCCTGCTGTGCCCCATCGTGGTCGGATGGATATGGAGTGTCCTCTGGGGAATCACCTTCGTCAACATCAGCGGTTGGTACCATTGGCTATGCTTTCAAAAACGCGCCTTTTCAAACTCCAACATACTTGGAATACACCCCTCTATTGATAGGCTGTTCATAGTTTTGGATTATTGTAGAAATAGGCAGCATATTCAAGAATTACATGTACAAATTTATGTGAATACAAATTATTATATTATATGTACAAACTTATATGAATCAAAATCACATGAAAAGCATGGTCCAAAATGTCACCCGCACTCGACAGACACAATGCATGAATTCAAAAGCAGTGTAAAGCGTTTTATTACACACACAGTAACGTCTATACTAGACCTATAACGGCTCCAAGAATAGAGCCACTTTATGTATATATATATATATAAATTTAAAGAATAAATAATAAGCTCGAGACAGATGACTTTGAAGTCATATTGTTAGAGATACATATTGGTACAACATGGACTGTAGTTCCGGAGAGTTAATTTGTTACTTAGATTTAGAAATTATTTTTCATAATGTACACATTGATTATTATCAATAACTATTATACTCAATAGAAAAGAAGATTAAAGTTATCTTAAGGGGAAAATGTTAAAAAATGACACACATGTCCAAATTTTTGACTTCCTTAAATTGATCCAAAAGACATTAAATAGATTAAAAAATTTTATAAATGGCATTATGGATACTCAAGGTAAAGAAGCTATGTTATTTAGAGTGATTGAAATGCTTGAATAACAAGTGTCGATTTGCAAATGTTTTACATCTATTTAATATTTTATAATTGATATTGATTACATTTGAAAACAATTCTTCTCAATAGTGAGGTAAACGATTTTCTAATACACATTTTTAATACTTTTTTATCTTTCATTTCAGTTTCAAAAGCTGTTGAAGACCAGAATCAAAGCACCATGGTATAACTGCTTGGAATAAGGAAGATCTTTTGCAAGCACCATGAATTACATATTGGATGGGACTCTTGATAACTCTGTATGCCAAATAGAAAAGACTGAAGAACCATTATAATCTTTCGCACATTGGTTATTTTTTCTTCCTATAGAACTATGCAACTCTCTGAAGTAGTGATACAACCTCTACAACTGCCCAAAATCTCTTGGTGTACTTATCGTCTAAAGGCACACGTTAGCATTTAAGAATAATCTTTTCTGATACACATTGTTTGGATAACCGGCATAAGTAACTCGTCCTTTAGAGTGTGTTAACTAACTGGGCGAGACAGTTAATGTAGCTTCTTTTCTACAATGTAAATATTCACAAGAAATGCCAAATGCCTTTTTACACTAGTAAAGAGATTCTTCAGGAAAGTTTATAAAATATTTTAGTTGCGGTATCAAATGGAAGGAGAAGGGAGTTTAATGTATTTATTTCGTTGTTTAATTTTAATGAATACATACTCTATTTTCATTAGACTTCAATTGGCAAAATTTGTTTTGAAAAAAAGTTCGTTTTGAAATGAATTTTATATATGTAAGAGTTCATTTTGAAAAAAAAAGAACACGTTGGGATAATTTTAAAAAAAGAAGACGTTTTATTTAATTGAAGATGATTAATTAAGCTAATTATTAATTAATGATGATTAATTAGATTAATTAAGATGCTTAATTAATTAATTAAGTTGAGATGCACACAATTATTACCACATACAGCACCCCTCCTGATTTTACTTAAAATATATGGAGGGATTCAACGATCATGAGGCAAACTTTGAGGGATGGTAAAGCTGACTCAAACATACATTTTCTTTGTTGGAATGCAATGTTTGAGACATGAAATGTTGAGGCACGAAACAAAAAATGAGACATGAAAGAAAAACTCCATTGGAAAGGGCTCCTTTGATTCAATTTTTACAATAAATGCTCGAAATTGCGACCACCCACAGCAATATAGGCTTTTCCCCCTGGGGACGCTCGCTTCGCTGGATATTCCATTGCGCTCTGAAGCATACTTGTTGTCTCTGGTGGGAGTGGTACGTTAAGACCTACCTGCAATTTGTCGTCACGACTTGATCCTGGAGACGTTTTCACAGGGAATGATGACAATGACGTTGTTGAGTAATACATGTGCTTGGTAGCGACGAAGGAGTTGGTGGAGTTGGAGGAACGACATTGGCGAACAGTTTCGAAGTTGCCAGGAATTTCACAGACGCTTAAACTTCAATGGATAGTCGAGCAACGAGGTCCTCAAGTGAATCAACTGATGTTTCGTAAAGGAAAACATGTACAAACACAGAGTAACAATAAAACAGAATGCACATCGAAGTTACCAGCCAGAGGAATTGAAACTCATCATTTGTGGCATTGTGCCTGGCTGTTGTGTTCCTCAACGCTTCACTCTCGACATACATTGCTATACAAAAAATATATGCTTTAGAAAGTTGTACCACTCCTCAATGTTTAGTCCATGCCTATTGAATCATAGTTTTTTTTATTTTTTTTTAATATATTCAAATTTGGATGAAAGAATGCGATTCAATTTTATTATGTTACAAAATAAACATTTTAAAAGAAAAATATTTCATTCAATAGCTTCTATTTTATTACGGACTAGAAAATGATATTCTTTTATAAATAATGATCCTGCCGGGATACATTATTCTTGCCTACATATATTTTTTGTTTGTTTATTTACGATACTATTGGACAAAAGCATGACCCATTTTAAAAATGTTCTCATAAAAATAGATGCAGTTGTTGCTAGGTAATAAAGTAAAATGAGGAAGCCTGTTTGGATCAACATTAAATATTACATTAGCACAATGCATTAACATATTTCAATATAATACATTAAAACTGTAATAAATAATAATAAATACAACTTAAAACATTGCAATATAATACATTAAAACATCCCTGCCTATTTGATCAACATATTTTTATGAACAAATATTTTCAAGTATTAATATTAAAAAATCGGATCAAATATAAAAATTTTTAATCAATGACTTTATAATATAATATTTTTTGCTACATTATATTACTTATTTTTAATTATATATATATTTATATTTATAAATACATAAAACTTGGAAATTTTTTTGTTCTCCCTTTGTGCTAGCATCCTTACACTTAAGAAATTTTCTTTATTTTTGAACCGATATCATAATACATTCAACGTTATTGAATCTTAAACGCTTCACTAACGTATTTTACTTAATCTCAATTATTTTATTAAAAAATAGTCACATAACGAATATTGAATAACATCTTAAAATTGAAGAAATCGAAGTATTTGAAGGTCATTTCTTTTTTTTTTAATTACTTACATACAAACTTTATAATTCTGCAAAAGTTCTAATGGTAAACATTTATTTTTGTATTACCTTAACCAGAATGAGTTCAATGAAAAGGCAATTATTACAATCCTAGATTTTTTTCTTTCTTTATTGTAACTTTTTTTCGTACACTTTTTTTCCTTCTTTTTCAGTCACCTTTCAATAACTATTAAAAGTTTTACTCAAGAAAAAATTTCTTTAAAAGGAGTGTTTGCCAAAGGTTCTCGATCAAAATACTGCTTTTAAAAAACGTTTTTAAGGTCTTTTTCTGTATTACTTTGGTTGTCACTCAAGAAGTTAATGTTCTACTGCATATCAAAGAAAAACTAATTAGAAGAAACTAACTACTAACTATTTGATATTTAGATTCAACTATTAAATAGTTAATAGTTAAGTTACTATTTTTTATGTTTATATGTTTCAATTTCAATACAGTCAAATCTGATGCGAATATTCAAAAAATAATTATCAGTAAGAGATTAAGTTCATGGATAAAATACTTACATATTCATCACTTAAATATATTTTTTTATTTTAGAAAAAGTAAATTTAGAATATCTAGGTTGAATATATCTTATAAAACTTGTTATTTTTTTTTTTTTAAATTATGTTTTTTTAACATTGATATCCGGCAAATTATGCAAACTTAACTAGTATATTAAAAACAAAATGTTCTGATATTAAATTAACTCTAAAAAAATAGATAAATAAATAAATAAAATAATAATAAATAATAAATAATAGTGCAATAATAAAAATAAGTGCTAATATAACTAAGAGTAGTATTTTCTCGGAATGGACTTCAATAATTTTTTTATAGGAATTAAAAAATTTTGAGTTAAAATTCATTTAGTAAATACATAAATGACATTCTACACATCTACTGTTATGTAGTTCTTTTTAAATTTAATAAGAAAATCGTTAATTTTTACTGCCTGAAAATTTTTATCAATTAGTTTAAATAATAAAAAAAATCAATATTTTGTTTAAAATAAGCTCTAATATTTCTTAAATATTTATGTTTAATTTCTTGCAATGCATATATACTTGTGTGGTTTTTCTGTATGTATAAAAATAATGTTATACTTTTTTTTTATCGATTGTATTATTGTAATTCATTTTTCTATTTGAATTCTTTCTGTCTTTTTATGCATTTGAAAAAAATAATATGTGTGCTTTTTTTTTTCTACATGCAATGCATTTCTACTACGAAGAATGTTGTTATTTTATATTTGTTGTTCAATTTATGTTTGAATTGTTTTGCTTTTGTATTTCTGAATAGAATTGCAACGTTTGTGTTATACGAATTCTCCCAATGTGTTTTGGAGTGTGCATTATTGAATATTTTCTTTTACGAGTTTGTGTAAACTTGTTGTTTTGATAAAGCACGTGCACCACGATATTATTCTAAGTGTGATCACAAATGCATCACAATGTATGTGAATATGATTTATAATTTCACATGATAATAAATAATTATTTCACCAAGTTTGTTTGAATTTTTCTTTAGGCATGTTTTTATTTAAAAAATTTTTTTTTGATCCATAGAGTAGTTATAAAATAGAAAGCGCTTCCTTATTCAAAAACGACCAAATGTTGATGTCGATATCTCCTTTCTTTTTTGTACTAGAATTGGCACTACATCGCCACTTGGCTTTTTTTCCACCAATTATTTTAAATCAATTACTTTTCGCGTATTACTTTAAAAAAAAAATACATATGCAGTGTTTTTTATGTTATACATTTTTTTATTAATTGTATTTATGCATGCATAGGTTTATTAATCAATTACACACAAAAAAAGCAATTATATTTCATAAATTAATTAAAAGATAATAATAAATTTCTTATATTTCATAAAAAATAAAGAAGTAATAAAATATACTTGATAAATTACACAAATTAATGTGTATTAATAGTTAGCATAGAATGAATAATTTCCTAAGAACGTGCGAAATATCAAAATATTAAAAATACCGAAATTGAAAATAGGGAATAAAGAAACGACAAATTTCAAAATTGGTATTAATACAATCATAAATATCAAAACTGATAGTAGAAAATAAAGAATGACATATATTTAGAGAAAGACAAATATTTAGAAAATTAAATTTCCATAGTCGCTAAGAAATCGCCAAGCTACCATTACATATGGTATGCTACAAAAACTTGAAATACCTGCTTAAAACTACTTCCAAATCAATTAAAATTATTTTCATTGACAGGTGTGGTGTCTGTTATAATCAAAGACATTCAACCCCAGCTCAGTTTTTAAACATAAAATTTAATGTAAGACATAAATAACACATGCTCGATATTTACAAAAAAAAAAAAAAAAAAAAATCAGCAGCATTCTTTTCTACATGGAGCTTTGGCATGACCGCCACACACTAGCAGGAACGTGTCTGTCTCTCACCCTAAACCACGCCCAAACTGAGACGCTCTCCACATGGCAACAAAAGCATGTTGGAAACTTCTGTAGGCTTTTCGGCAATAACTATTCTCCTCTAGACTTCTCGCCTACGCATGTTAGCGCTTCGCCGGTCAGTACACAAGTGAGCATTATAACAATTCACAAAAATAAAAATTACCTATCTATCATGATGTATTATTATACAGGTTACAGTATTAATCAGATATAAATTGCATTACTCAATAAAAATGCTTTTAAACATTCTATATTCATTCGATATAACAAATAAATGGGTAAAATCGCAGTTTAGTGGACAACTGTACGAAGAGCAAAAGGAAAATAAAGGAAAGATGCAGGCGAATCATTACCTTGATCATAAATTATAATTATAATTATATACATATATATATATATATATATATATATAAATCTGTTGGGCTGGTTATTCATGAACTTCAAAAGAGGGATTGAATGCACCTAGACGATTTGGATTCGCTTAGCTGGTTGAAAATGCTTTCATGACGTGAAACATTGAAAACACCAGGAATTAAAAGACATCATGTAAGAAAATATACACTGAAGTGACAACAGTCATGGGATACCTCTTAATATCGTGTCGGCCCTCCTTTCGCCCGGCGAAGTGCAGCAACTCGACGTGGCATGGACTCAACAAATCGTTGGAAGTCTTCTGCAGGAATATTGAGCCATGCTGTCTCGATAGACGTCCATAATTGTGAGAGCGTTGATGGTGCAGGATTTTGGGCACGAACAGACCTCTCGATGATGTCCCATAAATGCTCGATGGGATTCATGTCGGGCGATCTAGGTGGCCAGATCATTCGTTGGAATTGTCCAGAATGTTCTTCAAACCAATCGCGAACAGTTGTGGCCCGGTGACATGGCGCATTGTCATCCATAAAAATCCCATCGTTATTTGGGTACATGAAGTCCATGAATGGCTGCAAGTGATCTCCAAGTAGCTGAACATAGCATTTCCAGTCAATGTTCTGTCCAGTCGCACCAGAGGACCAAGTCCATGCCATGAAAAAACAGCCCACACCATTACGGAGCCACCACCAGCTTGAACAGTGCCTTGCTGACAGTTTGGGTCCATGGCTTCGTGGGGTCTGCGCCACACTCGAACCCTACCATCAACTCTTACCAACTGAAATCGTGACTCATCGGACCAGGCCACGGTTTTCCATTCATCTAGGGACCAACCGATATGCTCACGTGCTCACGAGAGTCGCTGCAAGCGATGTCGTTCTGTCAGTAAAGGCACTCGAGTCGGTCTTCTGCTGGAATAGCCCAAGAAAGCCAAATTTCTCCGCACAGTTCTAACAGACAAGTCCCTTGTACGTCCCACATTGATTTCTGCGGTTATTTGACGCAGTGTTGCTTGTCTGTTAGAATTTACGACTCTTTACAGACGTCGCCGGTCTCGGTCGTTAAGTGCAGGCGGTCGACCACTGCGCTGTCCATGGTGGGATGTTATGCCTGAAATTTCATACTCTCGGCACACTCTTGACACAGTGGATCTGGGAATGTTGAATTCCCTAACGATTTCCGAAATGGCATGACCCATGCGTCTAGCTCCAACTAACATTCCGCGTTCAAAGTCTGTTAATTCCCGTCGTGCGGTCATCATCACGTCAAAACCTCTTCACATGAATAACTTGAACAGAAATGAAAGCTCTGCGAAAACATTGCGCATTTACACCTGTTCTACGCGATGCTACTGCCATCTGAAAATTTGCATATTGCTATCCCATGACTTTTGTCACTTCAGTGTATATGATTTATTAATCAATGTGCATCAACAAAAGTACAACAGCGCGCAAAAGGGAACTATAGATGCGTGTCATTTTCCCGAAAATTTCTAGACGATGTAGCTGGACATCACATCGTGGTGTGCTTTAGGTTGCATATCTGAACTTGGATTCTCCAAAAGACCAAAAATATATCACCTATGGTGAAGAGTAACAAAAAAATTCCGATATTTTTGTACCTCTAGCGTAGAAAAGTTGTAACATTAGAGAGCTTTTGCATACCGTATTTTGGACGTCCGTTAGCTTTTTCTCCCTAGCGCGCATGCTCATAGGAAACATTATTACAGATACGCATGCGCAATTTCCTATGAGCATGCGCGCTAGAGAGAAAAAGCTAACGGACGTCCAAAATACGGTATGCAAAAGCTCTCTATTATTTCAGAAACATACATACAAAATTTTCATATTAATAAATAAATATCTTCCGGTTCCACTTTAAGTTCTAAATATGCAAAATTAGCCAAAATTGATGTAAAATTTCACTCTTCACTTTCTTTTTTTAAAATTTCCGCTTTCTCCCCCTTTCTCAATAGCGCTATAAAGTTACATATATAGAGTGAGTAATGTCTGTGCAACGCTTGCCTTAAGGCATCCAAGACAGCTGTCTCAGTGTTTGCCAACTGCATTAGAAAATATATATGAAACATATGTACAAAATTTTAGAATAATCAATAAATATTTTATCTTTCGACTTTTAGGTCTAAAAATGGACAATAGATGGCACTAAAGCACTAAAATGAAAACATAGACAGGCTTATTCTTTCATTCAGTGGATAGTGAAAATGTGAATTGTTGTAATAACGAGGGTTAATATTATCAATATCCATTGGATTCCTCTAAGAGAACTTGCGATTTAAAGAAACGGGTATGAGATTTGCTTTAAATTAAGTTTATAATAATGTGTAAATGATTCTCATAATCATTATTTTTATTTTTAACTACTAGTTAGGAGTTTTGCAATCGCTTCATTTTAGTAAAAAGTAAACTTAATAAAAACTTTTATACCACAAATCTTACTGAAATGAACTTACAAATTACTTAAAAACGGCTTATACAATTCTTTGGTAGTTCTTTTTATCATCATATTTTTTTCTACTTTTTTTAATTGTATTCAGATTATTTATACAATCCATTAGCATGTTTTCACATGTTTCACCGAAAAGGAACACATATTTGTATTCCTAAAAAATTCTATTATTCAATCATTTTTATTAACAATTTTTTTTTTTTTTTTACATTCTATCAAAAACACTCTATACATTTAAGCTACACCTCCCCCAGTTGAGTATTATAAAATTATTCGTATGTCTTTAATAGTTATTTTATTATATACAATACATTTAATATTTGAGAAGATTCAATAACAAACTGTCATTGTGAATCACTTTAGAATTTATGTACGAAGTAGAGTTAAAAAACAATTTAAATTGCTTTAATGGTATTAAGAAAAGTGGCTGAAGAACACGCAAAAGAGTAAATTACAGATAGCCATTTAATATTCATTTAATTATATAGCTGCAAATTAAGAAGCTATTGTTCCAACTGTTCCTATCATACTTAGACAATTTCTAATCACATTTGAAGTCTTGAAATATTATCTTTGTTTATATACGAGGTCTTGTTTGCATTCGTGAGATACATTAGCACGTTTTGGTGAGTTCAAAAACATACATTTTAGAAAATGCATTTAGTCGAATGTGGGTGTAATTGCATTAGTTTTCTGAGAACATTCGGAAACCACAAAAAATAATTCCTTTTTTTTTTTTTTTTGTTGTTGTTGTTGTAAAAAGTTACGAGTAGTTGTAATACAATTTAGCGTACTAACATATTTATTATTTCAAATGGTAAACTTGGTTTTAATAGAGGTGAAATAGGGGCTGCAATGAAGTAGAGTTAAAGAAAATAATGAACTCACTTTAGCTGGTGCATAAAGCTACATACAGTGATCGATCAACCGCTTTCATTTTAAATCAACCAGAAGATTATATTACTGCAAAAGGTCAGTGCCAGTGATAAGTTTTGGGACATTTATAACTATAAACTGCCAGTTGATTTTCTTCTCACTCCAAAAATACAGCTTAACTAACAGGGCTACGCAAGTTTTAATTGGAGTTGCGCTAGCTGTATTAAGTTCGAATTCTGGTGCAGTTCATTTATGTGCCTTAAACACAGGGGGATTACAGAAATATTAGCTCTCGTACCTATCAAATAAATTTTGTATCAAAGAGCAAGAGGTACAAGTTAAGTTTCATAGTCATTGGTTTCTTCAAGCGATCGGGCCATTCAGTTTCATGACAAGTTAGTTTTTTTAAATTATCAAAGTTGTATACGTGTTTTAGCTTTTTGTACAAATTCATTGCTGTACCAACAGAACTTGAAATTGTATGGATTAGATCTAGTTCTGCTGCTACTGTCTTTGAAATTTCGGAATCTACTGCGGGATCTATTGCGAAAAGCAAATTCTAGGAATATTTTGCTTAGTGAAGCAAAAGCTTGCTTCTAACGCTTCAATTTTCTTACTTTCAAAAGATGATGAATTGGTGACAGTAATTATGATTGATTATGATTGAGCAATTGTAAATTATGATGAATTACAGATAAAAATAATATGTTCCATTTCTACAGCATTGTACAATGGATTTTTACTGAAAAACAAGTATAAAAAAAATATTTTTTAAAGTCAATTACTACATTTTTTCACTATATAGCAAAAACGTCCTTTACAAATAAAATTGAAATTTTGTTTTTAAATCTGGTGCCATCTGTTATTAGATACATGCAACTTAAATGTAAAAAAAAATATAATTAATTAATTAAATTTAATGAATGAATTAATATTTGAAAAAAACCCTATTAACATCGAGTGTCCTCCACTACAAGTTAAAAAAAAAAAAAATGTATTTGAAGTTGAGTGGAGGAATAAAAAGTATTTTATGAACGATTGAAAATTTGAACAAGATATATATAGGGAGAGTGTGAACCAACAGAAGGAATTGAATAAAAGGGTTTGCGATTGTTGAAGTCGACTTTGAAATCACAGTGGGTTTATCACTTCTACAGATGTCAAACTATCAGCTAGACCTTTCATACGTCGTAATAAATTTGATGGACGTATATCCCTAAGATCGATGTCAGCTAGCAGCTTTTTTTAATATATATTTTAAATTCTTCAGTGTTAGTTAACCTTTTAATAAAACTTTTTTAGAACATTGTATCTTTTGGCATATTGGATAGAATATCGGCAACGTAATCTAACGCCGCAATGACAGTTATCGCTGCTATGAATTTCGTTAAGTCAACAATATTAAAAAAAATTTTGTTGGAAAATTGGACCTCATGTTGAATAAATCGTAATTTTATCAATCGATTGGTCAACTACAATTTCTATCGCAAGTAGTTTTTAAAAACATCTTAGAAAAGCAATAAATTAAAATGGTAAAGGTGAACGAAATTGTCTAATGGAATTAATATTATAATTATACGAAACAATTGTTATTAATTTACGAATAATTATTCATAAGATTAATTCCAATTCAAAATTATCGACGACAACACAATCGTAAGAATGTTATAGAGTAGGTGTAACTTAAAAATAGTCCA
Organism: Caerostris darwini; assembly: GCA_021605075.1. NCBI lineage: Eukaryota > Metazoa > Arthropoda > Arachnida > Araneae > Araneidae > Caerostris > Caerostris darwini. The sequence continues at coordinate 383,753 of BPLQ01000371.1, read as the reverse complement.
AACAAATAAAAGAATGAATCAGCCAGATATTACGAGCAAGCGACAAAAAAGAAATTCTTCATTGATGTAAGAATTGAAAAGGTTTGAGTATATTGATAACACCACAAATCAATATCTAATACATATAAAAACCTTAACCTAAGATTTAAAATCATCACGCAAAAATTTCGACTAATTATTAGAAATATTCTAAATAGTAGGATAGTAATTCGGAGATCCTCTTATAATTTAATTGACTATTAATTATAGGATATATAATTTATTTATATATTTTTTTGTTCTAATGCAGCTAGCAAACACTAAGGCAAGTCTTTGATGCCTTAAGGCGAGTGCTGCACCAACGTTACTCACTTTGCATTACCCAGGGGGCGCGTGTAGCTTGAAGATAAGCTACGGACGCAGAGTAACAATACACCCCGCAATGCTCTACGATCATGTTAGACTGGAACTTACGGTTTAAAGGGGATTCCGAACCACTACAAACATTCATGGCATTACCGGGACTCGAACTCGAAACCTGGGGTATCGAGCGTCTGAGCGCTGGCCACTCGGCCATTTAGGCCCGCTTCTCACCAGATTAATAGATGCATCCTCAAACATTTTAGATAAATTATGAGAAAAACATTGATTTTTGTATACCTGTGGTTTATAGATTGCTTTTTCGCCTTCATGGCAACTGTTAAATTAATTTATTTACAATTATTAATAATTTATTTAAATTTTAATAGAGGGAAAATTAGTTTCTTTCAAAAAAGAAATGGAATTTTGCCCATTTAACTAATTTATGTAATAAAAATTGATACAGAAATAGACTTTACATCAATAAATCCTTCTTAAAAGAAATATTATTTTGGATCACTGATACATGTTATTAAGATAAAAGACGATTAAAGATAAATAGGCTTATATTTTTATTACGGAAGGATTAAATTTTAGAAAAAATCACAAATGCAAGTGTGTTAGCAAAATCTTTATTACTGATAATAAAGATTTGCTAACAAACTTGCCGATCTATTTTTAAACTGATCTTAACTAGAAGACAATACCGATTTCAAAACTCTAATCTTTGTACAACACTCTTCATTTTCTTCAAGATGTATTACTAAGTAATGGGTGCGCAAAAGATCTACCTCCCCGTGGTGTACCTGGTAACACTCTTTAGTGGCTAAAAGATCTGCAACTTGGCATTATTGTTGGATTAATGAACTCTGTTTCAGCATGCTTTGTTGTATTATTTTGTTGTTGTGGTATTTTTTTTGTTGTTGTTGTTCCTTTTTTGCTGTAACTGTTCATAATCTGCCATTGGAAAATAAAATTACTAAGTAATAGGAAAGTCGCTGCACATATTCAAATTTTAATTTACTTTGGTAGGGAATTGCAGATTCGAAATTTTAAAATATCATTGCCATTTAGATTAATATGCATTTTAACGATATTTTACAGCTGTCATGTTGTACTTTTTCTCTTTTATAAAATATATATGAACTCTCTCCGTATAAATTTTGCATTTCATTCTTATTCTTCTTTCGAAGAAAATCTTAGAAACTTGTTTTTTCTTGTTCTTTATCTATTCAAAAATCTTGTCATTGCAAAAACAAAGTCACAACTATCAATACTGTGGTTAATACTTGTGTAAGCCGATAACCATAATATGAAATTGATTTAAAATTGTTATTAATACAAAATGTAATGCAAAAGAAAGGTTTTTTTTTTTTTTTTTTTTTTTTTTTTCCGTAAGTGTTAAATTTCTGCGCAATTTAGTAGTTTTATATTTGATATATTATGATTTTAATGAAGACTTTAACATTCTGCAAAAAAAAAAAAAAAAAAAAATGGTAATGTTTATTAACAACTTTATTTTTATTTCCCCATTTTGAGGCTAACATATTGCAGATGATATAATGCGAAATTCTATTGCGATATTACTAAATAAAATTTAGCCAAGGTAATTGGCTTGATTAAAAACTTTTTTACTACTTAAAAAAGTTATTTTTTGAAACTTTACTCAAGTATTTTGTTGCAGTATATTCTAATGCTAATTTTTTTAAATAACATGTTGTTGTTCGACCATTTGAATTTTCACCTCGAGAAGAATCTAAACTGAAGTGAGATAAATATTTATTTATTTTGAATTGGATGTGTTGAACGTTCGATTTGCATGTGTTTTAGTTAATATTGCTGTATGCATTTAGCTTTAAGACAGATTGTACACAGAAATTTCTTCTTTTTAGTGAAAAGACATTTTTCTAAAATGACTGATATACCAATGCATATGGACAAAAAGGGTGATAATCCGGAGAAATTAGAAAATCTAATTTTCATCGATAAAACCCCTTTTACTTCTGTTACTGAAGGGAAAGCAGAAGTTTTATTTCCAAGTTCCCATGATGTCTTCTATAATCCTGTTCAAGAATTCAATCGTGATTTGAGGTACCTATTCGTAATTCAGGGTGGTTAATTTTTGTAAACTTGAGTTTGTACGAACTTTACATGTGCATACACTACAATAGTTAGAATTGTTACTGACACTTACATTTAATATATATTACAATTATGTAATTTTTAGAAATTAAACAAACAACACTTAAAGAATACATTTTGATAAATCTGTGCAAATAAAATTTATGAATTTCACTGGCTTTATTAGTATGTAAAACTCAGTTGAAAATTTATTTATAAAAACCTTTTTCATGCAGTTTTCAAAAATATTTATAATTTCTTTTCTTGCAATCTAAGTATTTTTATGTGAACTATTCTAATAAAAGTATTGCCTGTCTTCTTTGTAAACAATGGTAATTAAAATTCCTTAAAATCAGACTGTTTTGGTTTATTTGAAAATCACTTCCATGAAATTATATTATAATAATAAATGTAATTTGATTCTTTCAAACAAATTCAAATATTACAAACTACTATTTATTTCAATGCGTCAATATGTTATTATTAATTTGCTTTGCTGATATGCAGTATTATTAAATATGAAACCTTTTTTTCTTCTTTGTATGCCATATAGGATGAGAAAAACATAGTAATATTCTGATAATATCAATTTATTCTTTATTGCAAAAAGAAAAAAAAAAAAATTCTACTAAAAGTATTTTATTTTAGCAACATTTTATAATTTTGGAAATTATTTTCTGGACATTTTAAAATAAACCTATCTATAATAATATATGATTAGAAGAGTTTTTCATGCAAACTGTTACATCAAAACATTGGCTAAATGCATGCAATCTAGTAATGAAATACTCTCTTCTAAGCTTAAGTTTTACATTGTAACTCTTTATTGCCTTCTTTGGGGATCATCAATTGAAATCAAAATCGCATAGCATTCTGGACTGGAATATTCCCTTTAAACATTAAAATCTGTTTTGTTTTAATTATGTACAATTTCTGTATTTGGCAAAAATATCATGCAACGCTTGTGGTCTTGAATCTTTTACTAATACAGTATATTTTCATGTAATTATTAAATTTTGTATTAATTTATTAAATTATTTCATTAAATTGAAATAAAAAAATTTAATTTCATTTTTATGGAACTCATTATTGTTTTAAGCATTGATGCAATTTTGTAAATGTAATAGATATAAGATAAGTAATATTGTTTAATTGTTGAAATGTATTATAAGTATTCAATCGATCTTCATAAACATTCTGAATAAAGTTGTTTAAAACTGTTCATATATTAATTAAAAAGATATAATTATTATATTATTTTTAATATATGTATATACACAATTTTTATTTCAGTATAGCAGTTTTGAAACAATTTGCAAAGAATCCACCAAAAGCAAAATCTAAAAAGGAAGCGAAAAATTATTCTGATGACAATAATGTAAGCTTTTTATTTTTGAAATGTTTTTATTTTTATTTTATAAAAATTGTTTTAATATGGCATCATTATTATACATACTTATATTTAAAAATTTTATGTGGAAATTTCTTTCATTTCTGCCTTAGTGTTATTATTCAAATGGTTTTATTCCTATAAATAGGATTGTTTGTTATTATTGGTTATATGTAGAAATTGCTTTAATAAGTTAGATTGATTTTTCTTGCTATTTTTTTTTTTTTTTTTTTTTTTTTTTTGTCATGAAATTTGCTGTCTAAGATCAAATAAATTTTATTATCTTGTAGCAATTTTTTCAATTCGTTTTCCATTTGCTATATTGAAATTAAAAACATCAATTTTTTTTATTGGCATAATTTATTTAAATGTTGGTACAATTATGGGAATTAAAAAAAAACATTAATAAATATAAACACATGAGGTGCCTATTTTTTCAAAAATTCACATATGTATTTAATAGGTGTGTGCACTTATTTTATATTTTATTTCTAATATTCTTGAGACATATAATTTTTTAAGTTATACTTTTTAAAAAAAATTTTTTGTCAGATATTATAGTATATGTTATATCAGATATATACTTTTTATTTAACTATGCATTATTTACATGAGTACATGTTATTATATAATATTGTTGGAGATTATATGCTGATGTTTGAATGCCAGTTTTCAAAGCTTTTTTTGCATAGTTGGTGAATACAAACAAACATGAATGAATAAAAATCAGTTATAGTGATTATGATGTCGTAGCATTCGAGTCAAAATACAATGTACCACTTTTTATAAGGTATCAGTGTTTATAAAGGCAATAATAATAAGACTAAATCATTAATCGTGTTTGGAGGAATGATTAAAATGCTAAAGGTTATACTTGATTTTTTAAATTTTTTTATTTATTTATTTATTTTTTTACAAATGAGTGTGCATTTAATTGAGCTTCTGGGGTTGGCACCTTTATAGATATACATGCCAAATAAAGTTATAATGTAAAATAAACAAAACATTAAAAAATTGAAGATATATCTTATCGAAACATTATATATTTTGCATAATTTATCTGTCTTATATTATTTTGTCTGCCATTGAATATATTTTCTTACAGTTTCACATTAAAATGTAGTGATGAAATTAGTACTGGAATTCATGCTTTATATCATAATTGTTTAAATTTTTAACATCTGTAATTTATATTTGTGAAATTTTTAAGCACTGTAAAATTGTTTACTACTGCACCAACTAGAATAGACTATGACAACTTAAACATTTAATGAATCAAAAATGTTTTCTATTGATTTATTTAAAAAATCAGCTGAAAAAATCATATGTAATTATTGAATTTTTAATAATCATTTATAGTTATTAGAACAAAAAGTATATTATTCAATCTGGCCATCGGAGAAATCAAGTATATATATATAACATTATTTGAAGTTGCATTAAGCCTTTTTTATTTTGCTAATAAACTGTTTCTCACTTATCTTATCACTTATCATTAATATCATAATGATATTAATTTTATTAATAATTAGAGTAATTAGAAAACTTTTTGCATTATTGTTTTTTTTAACGTTTCACTTATATAAATTTGTTATTCCAATTGATTACCTTGCATATCTTGTTATAATAAATTTTTTAATTCTGTTTAATATCTGCTTTTAGTCTGGAATTCGTATCCTTGAAGCTTTATCAGCATCAGGTCTGAGATCTATACGTTTTGCTAAAGAATTACCAAATTTAGAAAAAATTGTAGCTAATGACAGAAATATACAAGCATTCCTCAGTATACAAAGAAATATCAAGCATAATAAAGTTGAGAACATTGTTGAAGCAGCTAATGAAGATGCTTCGTAAGTAAATTCCAAACTAAAACATTTTTACCACAGTAATGTGAACAAATTTTATTTGTATAGTTCATTTAATGCAAACTTAAGTAATAACAAATAAATATTATATTCAATAATTTTTAAGCTTGAGTTGCTTTTAAAACTTTATATTCTTAACAAGATAAAAACTATTACAACCTTCTATCCTCCCACTCTACTTTTGTTTATTTAACCAAATATCATTGTTTTATTAATATTAAGATATTTTTTAAATAGTAATACACAAATTAGCTTTTTTTTTTTTTATAATTTAGATTATTAGATTCCAAAATAATTACTTTTGTTACTTGCATTTAACCATTTTTTTTTTAAATGAGAGAACTTTTGACTTTAATTTTTCTGCTTTCATTATGTTTATTAAAAACTAATGATAACTAATTAAAAGTTGTTTAATTCCTTGATATTTGCTCCCCAGAATTAAACGTATTTCACTTTTCACACATTTTTTTCTCTTTCCCTTCAATTCAGTATAGACATTTCTATTCTTGAACTAATTAATTAAAATGTGCATGTTATATATGTGTGTTATGAGTTTGTTATAATGTCTGTTTTATCATGAGTATTAGTTATTAATTTTGTGTTAAAATTTTTTCCTTTTCAGTTTAATAATGTACAAAAATAGAGGTTTCAAAAACAGATTTGATGCTATAGATCTTGATCCTTATGGTACTGCTGCTCCCTTTATAGATGCTGCTGTGCAGAGTGTCAAAGATGGAGGTGAGATTATTTCAGTCATTTGAAATTTCTTAAATTTAGTTTGGTTTTAGTATTAATAACTTTATATTTTTAAGAAAAGTCAAATGAAATTTGAATTTCCAAAGTAAGAAATATTATGGAAAATGCGAACAGTGTATAATTTGATTAAATTTATTTAGCATATAATTTTCAATTGTAAATGTGAAAAAATTTAACAAGAGTAATAAATAAATGCTATGACTTACATCATTCAAGAAGATATTGTATTATTATTTTTTTGTAAGACTTTTTAATTTGTTTCGAATTTAATAACAAGCTTGAATTATTTTATTTCAGTTTATCTTAAAATGATTTTCTTTTCATATTTAAGGTGGTCTGTAATTTTCTTTTTAAATGTAATATTTTAATAATTTTATTATTTCCATAATATTTTAATAGATAGTTTAAAAAATTATATTGAATTCTAAAATTGAAAATGTATAGAATAGTTTTATGATAAGACTGTAAATGATTTTAATGACATAATTCTATACCAAAATTATTCGTATTTCTAAAGAGATTATGATACACAATACAATTTACTACTTACAATACACAATACGATTTACTATTTTATAAAAAATTATGTAGTAAATAATATGCCATTTTTAAAATTATAAATATTTATAAAGTAACTGTAAATTTTGAAGAAATTTAAAAAACAAACAGCTCATAAAAATTTTTTTAGAGAAAAATTTATTATTTCTTGTATTATTTTTTTCAGGACTTTTAATGATCACTTGTACAGATATGGCTGTTTTATGTGGGAATGGTGTAGAGGCCTGTTTTGCAAAATATGGATCTGTATCAGCAAGAATTGGCAGCTGTCATGAAATGGTATAACAGATTTTAATTCATTTATTCGGAAATTCAAAATAATAAGTATAAGCACTCTACTTTTCTATATGACAAATTTCTTATCCAAATTTTTGTATTTAAAATATGAGTGACTTTTTAAATATATGGTAAAATATATAAATGTAATTTTATTACATAAAATGTATAATAAAGTTATCATTAAATATATAATGTGAGAGATAAATGATATTTTCACAGCTTAGAAATATTATACTCAAGTGTTTAGAAATTAAAACTTTTTTTTAATATAAACATCTATTTAAAATGGCTTTATTTTTATTTTATTCATTTATATAAATAACTAATAGTTGTTTTTAAAGTGTCATTTCTATCTTACTTTTACATAGGCCTTGAGAATAGTTTTACAATCTATTCAATCTCAAGCAAGTAAATATGGAAGGTACATAGTTCCTCTTTTATCATTAAGCATCGATTTCTATGTTCGAGTTTTTGTACAAGTATTTACAAGCCCATCTGTAGTGAAACAAAATATTTGGTAAGAAATTCTTGAATTTCCAGTTTAAAATATGTTTCAAAGAAATTATTTTCATAACTATTCTTAGTATTGTATTATTTATAAGTAATTGTAATATTTATAAAGATTTATACTAAAAAAAAATAATAATAATACACCTTCAGCTTTTTTTTAGAGGTAAAGATAAATTATAACATTTTATTGCTTTATTTATGTTATGAATACAAAAAATATTTATGGGCCAAATATTTATTAATCCTCTTAATATATATATATTAAGTGGATTATCTAATAAATGTTATTTTGATATATAGAGAAACTCAAAAAAAGAGTATTACAATCATTAACCGAAGTATTTTATATATAAAGTGTATTTTTGTATATTTTTCATTTTAGAAGTGATACAGTTATGTATAGATATTGTGTAAATCAATGTGGAAAATATAAAATTCATGTTTTATTTGAAATATATTATTTCAAAAGTAGAATAAATGCACATTTAACACAGGCAAGAAAATAAGTATACATTTCTTATTTATTTATGAAGTTAATTAATTTCTGTTTTTTAAATTTTATATTTTATTTTTAATAACGTTTAATATTAACATTTACTTTCAGTTTTTAATAGTTGATAATGTATCTTAATTTTCAATTAAAATATCATTTCTTCCCCATAATATTAATAAATGTATATTTATTTTCAAAATTTTTGAGTATTTAATAAATATATATGATTGATATGTTTTTTCAGCAAAACATCAATGGTTTATACTTGTTTTGGATGTGGATCATTTTATTTACAGCCAGCTGGAACTAACACTTTAACTCCTAATGGGTATTTTTTTTCTTTCCACTTTTAATTCTAATTTGTATAATATTTTGATAATTAATTTTTTTCATTATTATTATCTTATAATTATTTGAGTAAATTTGAAATGTAATTGAAGTATAAAAGCAATTCTTCAATTCTATAATAATTGATTAATTCAATATGTAAATTCATTCAAAACAAATAAAAAAATTCTTCAAAATGTTAATGTTTGTTTCTGTACTATTTTTTTTTTCTGTGCTTTAATGTATTACTAAATTAATGACTTATGTTAATTTCCTTAAATTTAATGAAATAATTCAATAATGCATTGCTAAATTCACTATATTATTTCAAAGTTCCGAAAATATAGTTGTATTATAAAATTTTTATGAAATACAAGTAAATATGCTAATATATATATGACTTTTTTTAGGTTTAAGTAAATTATAATATTAATATTAAATTATTGACTTATATATAAATTGGTAAATTGTTTTATTTTATTTTTATTTATTTATTTTGCAGTCAAAAATTTACTCCTGGTGCTGTGATACAGAATAAGAATTGTAATATATGTGGACATACTTTTAAAGTAAATATCTTTTTACTATTTAAATTTGTTTAGTAACATTGATGAATTATTTTTATAAAATAATTTATTTAATATTTTATGTTATTGATATTTTTATGACATGCAATGTATTATAGATAGATTAATAATTTATGTAAAATAATAGTTCAAGAGCATTTTTTATTTTTATTTCAGATGTGCGGTCCTATTTGGTCAGATAAATTACACAACAAAGAATTTATACAAAACACTGTAGACATGCTAAATGAAGAAATTGAACTTTATGGAACATCTAAAAGAATGTTGGGAATGTTAAATGTTGTATTAGAGGTGTGTTCTAATCTGAATAACATAAGTTATACTATATTCCTTGTATATATATATATATATAAGATATTCTAAATTCCATTTAAACTAGAAATTGAAATTACATGTAGTTTGTATGGTTAAAAATGCTTGTTTGAAATGATAAAAATGATATGTTTGTATGAAAAAATTATTTTTTAATAATGTTCGTTAACAAAGTCAGTATTTAAATTAAAACTTGATTGCTGCAATTTTCATTCCACCATGACTTAAGTTTTTAATTTTTTTTAAGTGTATATATACTTTTTGAAAGTCCTTTACTGATCTCTAAAAAAAAGTAATGATTTCATTAGTTTTAATATAGGTTTGCGATTTTTTAATAAAAAATATAGATTATAATTAATTATTTCTGCTACTTTATTATAAAAGAAAACTATCTTTCTTGGTTATTTTATAATTTATTTTATATATATATTATTGATATTTTGAAAATTTCAATTTTTAACAATATCTTGAATCATGCTCAAATACTGTCAGAATATGTTATACTTCATTTAGATATTTTTTTTATAATTAAATTATTATAATAAATTGTCCAGCTAACAGCAATCTTGTATGTTTTTGAATCATTTTCTTGTGTTACTGCATTATATATATTGGAAAACATATGTATTTAAAAATAAAAAAAACTACCTAATTTTTATGGATATTTTTTTTATTAAAAATAAAAAGAAAGAAGAATTTTTTAACTGGAAGGATAATAACTATAAACATAATGTATTTGTTGTAGATTTTAAGTTTGAAATTCTTTTATAAGGTTTTTAAATGGCAAATGTACTTACATTTATAATTTTTGGTGAAAAGGTATTGCAATAAAGTTTCTTTTTAAGTTAAATCCAAAATTAGAGCCTTAAGAAAGTGATTCTTATCTGCAAATAACTTTAACCTGCATTGATTATCTATTAATGAATGTTCAATTATGTTTGTAGATAATTACTTTTAATTTCTTAGCTTTTTAGAAGAGGAAAATTGTTCATTTCATTGCAAACTTCATTTCTATTTTATTTTTGTTTTAGGAGCTTGAAGACTGTCCATTATTTTATAAAGTTGAACAGTTATCTAGTATCGTTCATGTTAAATCTCCATCTAGCAATGAAATTAGGTAATTATTTATTATCATTATTCATTAGTAGAATAATACCTAATTTGTATTAGAAATATAGTTTTTTTTATTTACAAAAGAAGCTTTCTGAAAATATAATTAACTATAAAAATTGTATTACACTTATAAGATAATGTGCTTGTTTCATTTTCTTTATCATGTCTCTTTTCTAATAGCTATAAACTTCATTTACTTTGTAAACCTTGTAATAGTCTACATTTATAGCAATCAATTCTCTTTGATCCAAAAATGTTTCAATCTTACAAAAATATCTAACATTATCTAGTTTCTGTTGTGTTATTTGATATGTTGTTGAAACACACACATATATATTATTTAATTAATCTAGTTAAGTATTTTGATTATTATTCTAAAAATACTATTTACAAATTTATTTTGCAACAATATTAAATGTTTCAATAAGTTTTTGTACCTTTTTAAAAGGTGTTGACTTTATAAATATTATGTGAGGTTGTTATTTTTATTATTTGGATTCACTTTCAAATTTGTTATAAATATTCTATTTACTAATTCTGTTATAAACATTCTATTATTCATTAAGATAACTATATAATTCAACTTAACAATGTCATTAGTTCTATGACTTTTAAAGTACTGTTATAGAATTTAATTTTCAACAATATTTTTATTTATGTTGTTAAAAATATTGATTAAACAAAATATCTTAAATTATATTAAAAATAGATATGAAAAATATGTGTCTTAAAATAAAAATTCCAATAAAACATTTTTTTATTTTTCAGATCTGCAATTTTAAATGCTGGCTATCAAGTTTCAATATCGCACGCTTTACCAACTTCCTTAAAAACAGATGCTCCACCAGAAATCATTTGGGATATCATGCGTGCTTGGGTTTGTTTTTCTTATATTAAGTTCACAATTATAAAATTATAACATTCCTTTTTACATTTCATTGAAATAATTTCATGTTTTATTCTCATTATTTTTATGCATTGGCAATTATGCCACATTGAGAACTACACTCAACAGCCAAAACATTATGACCACCCTACATTTTGCAATGAACTCGCCTGGATGACGTGGAAGGCACGTGATCAGGTGGAAGTGGTATTTAACTGGTATTAAGTGGTGGTATTAATCCATGCCAAGGCGGGTTGAAGCTGTGTTGCGCGCCAAAGGTGGGCCAACTCGATATTGACGGGTGGTCATGATGTTTTGGCTCTTGAGTGTATTTCTGTAATATATGTCTTGTATTCTTCTTTTTTTTCCCCCCAATTCTCGCACTTATATTTATTTGTACCATCCATTAGCTGATTTATTTTATGTTATGCATTTAGTTGTTATGCATTATTACACAACTTTATTTGCAACAGTTATAATTATCAATATTCATGTACAGCCACTTAGAATTAAGATATTTTGTATGATCCAGAAGTATTATGTATTCTTTTAAAATTCTTATTACAAATTAAGATTTTAATTTTTATTATTTCTTAAATCAGTAAAGGAATTTTTAGAAAATTAAATCTATAAATGGATGTTATCAATATTGAATTAGTGGGACACAAAGGAAAGATTTGATTAACTTAAAAAACAGACTGTGAAAATTTCTGTCACATTCAGAAAAAATGAAGATGACAGATTTTTATTGTAGAATAATTCATTTATATATTTTGTAGGTAAAATTCAAGAACTCTAGCTGCTCAAAAATTAAGAGTATGATTACCTTGCAAATGTGGGGGAAAAAAAAAAAACAATCATAGAAATAATAAAATGTTTTGGCAAAATAAAGGAAAATGGTTAAAAATAAAAAGATCTCTTAAATAAATTAGTTTTTGTTTGAAAATGCTATATCTTTTAAGAACTTTATATTTCATAATTGGGGGTAGTGTTACTCACGTCTGTACTATATCTTCAAGCTACATGTGCCCCTGGGTAGTGCTAAATGAGTAACAGCATTCGTCAGTGTAGTTCTCACAATATACCTTCATCAAGGCTAGTTTGTATTGAGTTGCTCACAGGAAAATGGTCAATACAACCAGTCCCCACCGTAATTAATATATATATATATATATTTCACGACTTAATTTTTATTTTTATTGTTAAGATATGATAATTTTCATTATATTCATTTTAATTACTTTAAAGTAATAAGGAAAGTTTTGATTCATCTATTTTTTGTTAAATAATTTTTGTTTTGTCTTGTGTTTGTTAGAAAATCGAAAAATCTTTTAAAATACTGTCACAAAAGTATTTTCATTTTATAATTTTTTCTTTTTCATTTTTTATGGCACTATGGCTTATTTTTATTTTTATTATTTTTAACAACAAAAAGCATTATTGCCATTAAAAGAAAACTACTAGAATAAGAAAAAAGTAATCTAAATCAGTCAAATAATTCTAGAAAATGTTTGAGTGTTGCTTGAAAACATTACATATTTTAACTCAGCAGAGAAATGTGATATGTATGTATGTATCATGTTATTAAAAGCAAACTGAATTTGTCTTTTATTATATACTAGTTTGGCTTCATAAATATACTTTTTCATTCTAAGATTTACTTTATTTAAATAATTCTGTTGTTTTTTTAATTATATGTTTGCAAGTTTTATTCTATGTTTTTAAATGTAAAAAATATTTCTTCTTGTGTATTTTTAATTTTTATTCTTTTAGAAAGCATTATTTTAATTGAAACAAAAATTGGCAAGTATTTTTTCAGATAATAATATGATAGGTGCAGCAGAATAATTTTTTTATACTATACTCATTACATTAAAGTTTTGAGTTATTATATTTAAAAATGTTATTCTTTTAACTCTTTAAATACATAATAAAGTGATATATTATTGTGTTATAATTTTTTTATTGATTTTAGGCTAATCTATATCCTGGTAAAAAGACATTTGAATTAGAACCCTCGAAAACTATTATGTCTAAAAAATCCAGGTAATTAATTTCTTATTTCAATATAAACTTCAAAATATTAAACTATTATGCTATAAGATTTTAAAATTTGATATGCTCTTGACCATTCCTTGAAGTTTTATTTTAAGAAAAAATTATATATACAATTTGTTATATATTTCTTATATGTGAAATAATATACAAAATTTATTCATGATAAAGTAATATTCCTATTTATTTAGTATTTCTTATATTACTCATTCTTCATAATCTTTTATAAAAAAAGGTATAAATTGTGTTGATAATGTAAAAGAGAATTAAAGAAAAATAAATAAATAATGGGTACAGAAATGAGAGGTTTTTCTTGTTAACTAATATTAATTATATAAATATATATATATAATCAATATCTTCATAATATTGTGTTCAAAGTTTGTGTTGTACTTGCTTAGGAAAAAAATTGATCTTCTGTTATAGGTGTTAGATGTATTTTTTTGACATGGAGAGATACAAAAATATCTTGATAGAATGTAAAATGTTTCAATAGACAGTATTTAAAACAGCAGTCACCAACATTTTGGAATTTGCAAACATACTAAATTCATAATTTTAAATCCAACACATCACTAATGTGAATTTTTTTTTTTTTTAAGATAAACTGATTAGAAAATTCCATTTTATAAATATGAATTGTGCCTAGGTAATATAATAAAATTATTAAAATTAATTATTTATTTAATTAAGTTTAATTATAAAAAAACTGAGGTTTATTCCATTTACACATTTTGGTTGTTTTTTCCTTGCGTGAAAAAAAAAATTGTTGATTGCAAGACAGAGCATCACATTCACTTAACAATCTCAACATAGAGATTGTTGTCAAATTTTAATTGCTATGACAGATGAATATATCTCTTTGCACAAATATGTTGTTGAAGATTGAATTCAAAATTTTCATTACTTTTTCACTTAGGAATAACTCACTTTATAAACTAAAAATTGATGTTTTGATAAAGATGACTGAAATTTAACTTTGAGATTGTCAGATGATAAATTAATGTATTTCTAGTTCATTCATGTTAAACTGCTGTGTTGCAAATGGATATATTATCTATATATTGCTATGTCTAGAATTTACTTTTGTTAGGTAGGGGGAGATAATAACATTTAACGGATTCTGCAAGTGCTGTTAAGCAATTGTTACAATTTATAATTTGACGTCATTCTCATTCATCAAAATTTGAAAACATTTACAGATCTTGTTTTTTGGAAAGATGTATTTAATTGAATTAATAACGAAAAATATCAGCCAAGTATGCAAGTTTGAGTGCCTATTCATTTTTAGATAAAACTTCATTAAGGTTTGGATTATTTTGTTGTTGGAAAATTATTTTGGCACTTTTAGCCAAGACAAACAATCCAGTTAGTATTTAAATTTGCTATCAACAAAAATGATTTAACCAGAATCCATTTCTTCACTAAATGAATCAAATATTTAAAAACTGAGTGATTTGTATTGAATTTCATGTATAATTTTAATATCATTTGGTAATACTTTGAAGACATATTTTACAACAATTATACTTTTAATATATGTTACAGTGTTTGGACAAAATGTAAGTGTGGGCAACATTTTTTTTCCATTAAATTTCATGTTCAAGGAAATAAATTTAAATGCATTAAAGTTCTTAGTGTTAGTTATTCTACTTGACAATGAAGAGTACTTTCTGAATGAATGAAGAGTACTTTTTTTGTAATTCACACACTCCACCTGTATAAAAAAAGTGAAATGCATTATATATGTTAATTTGCTTTTATTGAGTGAAATGGAGAATTTTTCATCATTTGTTAATTAGTTAAAGTGATTTTCAATAACATCAGCCTTCAGATCTGCACTTAGTGGTGTTATTGGACATAGGTAAATAAATACTAGCAATAAAATAAATCCAAACCTGTTTATCAAAAAAGGCTTTTAATGCACAAGACATGTACTAGAATATAATAATAATATTTTGCAAATTTTATGCATTATAAAGGTAAGTTAGTGAAGGGTATATTAATATTGTACAGTATCATTAGAATATTAATATGTGCATGTTTACAAAATTACATTAATTATTATTATTATTATTTTCATTTATAGCATAGAAGTTTCATTTGAACTCCATCCAAATGCTGAACCTCAATCGCGGTGTAATAACCTTTTAAGATTTCAAATAAATCCTACTCCTAACTGGGGTCCTAAATGTCGAGCTACTACCAGGTAATTTCAGAAATATTTGTATCTTTTTTATGTTATAAACTGTGTAATTAAAATTAAGGAAATGCATGTTTTAATTTAATTTTCAATAAGTAATTTAAATTATATTTATTTTTGTGCTTTTTTTTTTTTTTTTTTTTTCCTTCTCCATTTTGTGATCTAAATTTCTTTTTATATACCATAATAAAGAATCATAATTCTAATCTTACTCAAAACTCAATTACCCCAACCCTTTTTTTCTCTAATTTTCTTAGTTTTCTTTCTTTTTTTTTTATAGTAAAAGTAAAAAAATATTTTTTAATGTATTATTTAATATAAAGAAAACATGATAATTTACTATAGTGAACTAAAGGATCATTGAAATTAACAGATTCAAACAATTGTTTCATGTCAATTGTCATTACGATAAAAAAAAATTTACATTTTGAAATTAGTATCTTATTTTATAGGAGTACATAAAGCCAGATTGTAATAAATATTTTCTTTTTTCTAAATTATGTAGTGTGAATCATGATAAATTGCAACAGAGACAAAAAAGAAAGTCAAAACTTAAAGAATCAGAAAAGAATAACAGAGAGAATACCAAAAAAGTCAAGGTATGTTGTCTTAAATTAGAACTATCTCTTATATTTAGTAGTTAATACTTAATTGGAATTCACTTTACTAATTCATAGCTTTAATTTGCTGTAGACTTTTATTCCTTTAGTTTTTGAAAGAATATTTATTAACATTGCACCTTTTAATTTGCATTTTATTAACACTTTATTAAATTGATACAGTGTGAGAATTATTATTAACAATTATTATGATACAACTTCTTTATTGAATTTCTAGCATAAATTTGTATATTCCCATTATAATTATGTAATGAAAATTTTTATTACTGAATTGTATTTTATTATGTATATACTTTATTTATTTAAGAATTTAAATAATATTTTTACAACACAAATTATTATCTTATATTTGTTTTTAGTGCGTAAATTTTATCTATATTTTATATTCATTTTTTTTTGTTGTTGTTGTTTTTAGGGAGAAGAAAATAATATCAACACAGAGAATACAAAACATATTGTGTAAACATGTAAAATAAAAATTTTTTTATATACATACTTTTTATTGGTTTAGCTTTCCTGAAGAAAATTTAAAAAAAAAATAACACAATTGCAAATTATTTTTTCATTTATATTAATTTAACTATGACCAATTAGAAATCAGAAAAAAAATATGACAATTCAGTGAATGGAACTTGTAGCAATATTATATGTATATTAACATTTTTTTTTTTTTTTTCTCCTTTTTTTTACCTCTGTGCCAATTTTAAGGATTGTTAAAGTATATTTTCATAATAACATGCATTTAATTTTAAACTTCTTGTTTTGTATATTTATGTGCTGCAGAACATTTATCATGATAAAATTACAAAAACATTAACAAACAAATAAAAATGCTTTGTTTACTTTTTAAATTTACTTGATGCTTTTTCACTCATAATAGTATATCGTAGTAGTCATACATTTCTATTCGCTAAATATATGAACCAATCAAATTTCAAATAGTGTTGGAAGAAAAGTTGGTAGATTAGTTTCAAAATTTGGGATTAATTATGGTGCATTTCAATAAATTTCAGATAAGTGAAAGAATTAATATTTTCAAATTGTATTGCTGTTTATAGTATTGGCAAAAAAGTATAGTTATATGTATATAACTATACTTTAGTTAAACTATTATACACACAATCTTAAAAATTTGATTTTTTGAATTTGATCAATTTGATCTTAAAAATTCAAACTGTAATCTTGCACAACAAATCACATTATATAATATTTGGATTTCATTCATATCTGGCAGTCCATTTATATCTATTTAAGTCTATTTAGTAATTTATTGTAATTGGGAGCAAAAAGATAATATACAATAAACTCTGTATTTATATTTTTGTACAAATAACATTTTTTATTTCTTTTAAGAAAAATTTCATTTTACATAATTTTGTAAATGATTTATTGATATTTTATAAATTATTTTTTTAAATTTAAAGGAAAAGTGTCTTTTTAATAAATTGTATTTTAACCTAAATAAAATAAAGCATAAGGGAAAAAAAATTATAGAAATAAAGAGAAAGATTTTTAAAAAAAATTTCTCAACTAATTTGATTTTTGTAACAAGTACAATTAATCTAAATGTATCATACAAATTTATCCTGGTTTTGCTGCTGGCCCATAATTAATATTAGAATTTTTTTTCTGGTAATTGTGAGTGAAACCAAATTTTTCTTCAACAATACCAAAGCAGAGAATGTAGTACAATATAAATCAATATTTCTGACTTAACATTTTACAGTGTAGTTGTCCTTAACTTTTAGTATGTTAAATATATATCAGCACAATAGAAAATGTTGGAATCAAATAAATGAGTCTAAGTTGTAGAATACTATCATACACACATGAAAGAAATATAATTAGTCAAATACTAAAAATTTTTAATTAAATTTTGGAAGAAGTTTAGCTGCACTAGTGTGTAAAACAACTTTTCTGATTTTGCCATAATTCCACAAAAAAAATCAACATGAAATTCATATTACAGAGGCACAATTCAGTACTTATAAGATGAAGAATATTGTAGCTAAAAAAATGAATTGCACGCATACATTTTGGAACAAAGCAGAAAGGGGCTTTATTGACAGAATGGCGTTAGTAAAAAACATTGTTTGGCCATGAGAAAGAACAACAAACCAAAGTCCCTTAGAAAGGGATATGAACTCTCTTAACTGCAATGGCTGCATGACACCATCTGATCAATTTTTTTTTCTTTCTAATGCAGCGGGCAAACACTTAGACAGCTTGGTCATGGATGCCTTAAGGCAAGTGCTGCACAGACGTTATTCACTTTGCATTACCCAAGGGAGCATGTAACTTGAAGATAAGCCACGGACGCGGAGTAACAATGCCCCCGCAACGCTCTACGATTCTATTAGACCGAGACCAACGGTTTAAAGTGGATTCCGAACCACTACAAACATCCATGGCACCGCCGGGACTCGAACCCGAAACCTGTGATACCGAGCGCTAGCCACTCGGCTATTCAGGCCCCTATCTGATCATACTCAGTACCAAAATTTCCAGTAGTTCTTGAGGTAAGAGTTGCCACTCATCAAGGAGCATCCGCTTCTGAGGAGGATAGGACCTTGTGTCCAGACGTCTCCCCAAAGCATCCCACACATGTTCGATGGAATTTAAATCAGAGGAGTATGCTGGCCAATCAATTCTGCAGATATATGTACTTACTAGAAGCTCCTCAACAGCAGAACTCCTGTGTGGACCTTCATTGTTGTCCACAAAAATAAAGTCTGGACCAGTGGCCCCTCGGAGCCGACACACGTCTGGAGGATAATTTCATCACAGTAATGATCTCCGATAAGTGAGTAGCTGTCGAAACTATGGAGCTCCGTTCGTCCATTAAAAAAAATGTCTTCTCACACAAGCACTCCAGACTACCCCAACATTTTTTTTTTCTCTTCATGCTAGTAAGATGAAACCATGTCCCTACTTCCCTCCATATCAACTGGCGCTGAGAATCTCATCAGTAAATAGAATGTGATTCTATTGATGAAATATCAAGTCTTTGTGTTCTTGACACGACTGTAAACGGTGCTGCTGTTAATGGTATGCAGTGTTCAGGGCTATGGGCGAATAGGCCACCTTTATGCAGCATGTAGAAACGTCTGGCCACATTAAACCATGATACCTACCGTAAGCAGCTGCTGAGCGATATTACAACTACACCACACCTCATCACTGTGCCTAGCGCTGAGTTGCCCCTTTACTATCTGGGAATGATGTGGGTGAGAGAAGTCTGACTGGGCTCTTTGAAGCTCTACGGTCATACGAGACCAAGACCTATGGTTTTAAGTGGATTCCTATCCACTACAAACATCCATGGCACCGCCGGGACTCGAACCCGAAACCTGTGGTACAGAGCGCTAGTCGTCAGGCCCTTGCTGAATAATTCTTGTGCTCTTTAGACCATCGAAAATGTAGTGAAATTATCGTTGAACCTTCGAACAGGTGATGAAATTATCGTTGAGCCATCGAAAAGGTGGTGAACGCAGAATTTACTGAGATTTTCCCACTTTAATTTCACCTGAAACTTTACTCAGATCATCAAGAATACATAGACGTTCTGTCCGAAAAAATGTTTTTGTAAGTGCGAAAAACAGAAAGTGGGGGAATCCATAGATACAGGGTTTTTTTGTTTTTCCTTCTAGCTTCGTTTTTTATAGAGAACTTCTACAGTACGTCCCAAAGTACAGTACCCCCCCTCCCTTCTACAGTACCTCGTACATTGAAAATTTGTAGAAAAAGTCTTACAATGTGGTATTGAAAATTCTAATATAAAGTTCAATATTATTTCTTATCCTATCCATATGTTTCTGAATAAAAGTGAACAGTTTTTTAAACATTTAAAAAATCGTTTGTCCTTTTAATCTTTGCTTGCTTAATTCGTTATATTCTTTTGTTATTTAAAAATAGCTCTTAAGAAAACAATGAACAGTATTTCAAAATTGATAAGTTTTCATTGTAGTAGTATAAATCAGTAGGGAATGTTGCTAAATTATTAAATTTATCTTATTCTACGTACGTGATAAGACGCTTTAAAGAAGAAAATCGGATTGAAAACCAGATAAGAAAAGGTAGCCCGGCAAAGTTAACTCAACAGGATCAGAGACTGATTTATTCATAAAAAAAATTGTGAAAGATCCACGTTTGAGTACAGTCAACATTTCTACAGAATTTACAGAACAATTTTTTTTTACTTCATTTTCATCTGAAACTTTTGGACAAGTGCTCAGATAAGCAGGATTACATAGACGTTTTACGAAAAAAAAAGGTTTTGCAAATTCGAAAAATAAAAAACGTATACTTTTCCTTTGCGAAATCATTGATGAATATATCCGAAACGTACTGGAAGTTTGCAGATAAAAGTAAACTTAACATTTTTGGTTTCGTTGGGCCTTTAATTTTATGAATGAAAAAAAAATCAAGGAAATGAATCTCGAGAAATTAGTAGGAACAGTAAATCATGGCGATGGAGATGTCCTTGTGTGAAAGTGCATGTCAGCAAGGCTTGTTCAAATATTAAAGTAACTTTTAATTTAATTACGTCGATGAGAATTAACGATCAACTCCAGTCGCAAAGCTAAGAATTAACTGTTATTTTTAACAGTGGTACCCGAGCCACTCGATAGATGGCGTTAGGAGTGAAAAGCAAAGGAGCTACTAGGAGTTAAGCAAAACTTAATTTATTTCTTTTCTAGTCCACTTATATTAAATAATGTATCGCTTGATAGTTATGATTTATTTTTAATTTTTTGAAATCCTTTTTGCATAGTGAAATTAAAGATGCACATTACAGCGAATATTTTGCGAGTTTAAACACTCGTTTATTCTCCTTCGGATAGTAAGGGTTTGTTAATAACAGTTGATATGAACAGTTATATTAATATCAACAGTTATTGATATTAATAGTTAATATCAACAGTTATAGATATTAATAGTTAATATTAACAGTTATATAACAATACTTCACAGGCGTTAGGAACAGCGTGAATTATCAATTGGTTTTAACGCCTGTTAAAAAAAATAAACATTTTCTACAGAAAAAGATCGATTAACAATGGCAATGGATGTACCAGTTACGGAGTGCCTATGTAAAATTAATTACAACAAATTTCTCATCTGAGAAAATGCAACAATAAATATTAATGTGGCAACAGAATTTTAAGTTAGGAAAAATTTAATTTTAAGTGAGGAGTGCAGTTACTTTGGATGAAATGAAAAAGAATGGATGACATCTCTTTTAAAAGGAGAGGAAGGTACGCACTCGCAGTTGCGTTATTTTTTCAATTCCAAATAAATTAAGAATATTTAAAATTTAAGCAAAACTTAATTTATTTCTTTTTCACGTCCACTTATATCGAATATTTCCATCGCTTGATAATTATTTATTTAAAATTTTTTGAAATTGCTTTTGCATGATGAAATTATAGATGCATATTACAATGAATATTTTGCGAATGAGGTTTGTCCAATCGTTTAAAAATTTCATCAGCTGCGTATATTACATATAAAATGACATCATTAGAGGACATCATATATTGCATATAAAATATGATATTATGTAATAAATAAATTTTTTTTCTTTCTTAAATCTAATTCATCTACTTTGTTAAATTTTTTTTATTAACAAAACTCGTTAACTAAAACAGAGCAATGATGGATCAGTTCTATTTGTGATATATTAAGAATTATTGGACAAAATATGTTAAGTGTCGCTCTAAACTCAGAATAAATTTTATCAGCTGATCAAGAGATCAATTTTTATGCGTGTATTTATGATTGCGTCCTTTTCAGAGAAGCATTTACGAAAAAGATATTGATATTGGGATCTGATGACTGAGTGTTTGGCGCTCGGTAACACAGGTTGCGGGTTCAAGTCCCGGGGGTGCCATGGATGTTTGTAGTGGTTCGGTATCCACTTTAAGCCATAGATCCCTGTCTACTATGAATATAGAGCGTAGGGGTAACAATTTTAAATCCGTTAAAAGAATAACAATAGCTCATGTTTCGGAATCTCCCTGTAGACAGAAGACCTTGGCCCATCATGGGGCTGTAGCTCCCTCCATTCAAGAATATATTGATTTTAAAGTATAAAGAAGTTCACATATTCAAAATCATATTTATCTTATCAATCTTCTTTAAAGGTTTTCTGTAATACTTTATTAATAAATATTTTAATTTATTTTATTAACCAACATATTTATTGTGATCAAAAATTTCTAACAACAAATATTTCATAAAAAAAATTATCGTTTTTAATATAGATTGTTAAAAAAAGAAATAAAGTCAAAATCCTTTTTTAATTCATTTAGTTTTGTGTATTAAAGATGATTTTTTTTTTTTTTTTTTTTTTTTCCCCCCCAAGGCCAAAAAAAAAAAAAAAAAAAAAAAAATCAGTATAATTATTGTATACAGAAAATATAACACAGAAACGTAAAGTTTCTATTTTTACGTCTCCCGCTAAACATATTCTATGTTACAATTCAAGTTAAAGTTGTTAGTAAGTTATATATGCATATGCATAACTTATGGATACATTGTAAAATTCTTTTTCATTGGCGCAAAAGCCATATTATGGACTAAGGCCGTCTGCCTACTGACAGATTTCGAGATGTTTTCTTTTTATGGGTATGGTTGTCAGCCCTACACTCTACAATCACATTAGACCGCGACCTACAATTTAAAGTGGTTTCTGAACCACTACGAACGTCCATGGCATCGCCGGGTCTCAAATTCGAAACCTGTTTCACCGTGCATCAGAGCTCTGGCCATCATGTAAAATGTCAGGGGTGTTAAAGTTAAGAGTTAAAATTAACCGTTAATTTGTATTAGCCTTAACGATTTTGTTGTTGTTTAACTAGTGATAGGCAACTCTCCTTTCTTGCATTAACATAATTTTTGTGGTGAACAAAGTGGTTCCCTTATTCTTGTAATGTACGAAATATTCTTACATTCTTGTAATAGTTTCTTTCTTTTACTTCGCAATTTAAAAATTGCTAAGTATTCTTTTTCTTTTTATGATTTATTTGACTTGATTTTGAGGTTTATGTTCGTCAGCTGGCTATTTCTTCTAATTTTTGATCCAATCGCAATTGGATAAGCGGATATACTACAAGCAGCGATCAAGCCAACATGAACAAAAGACAAATTTGCAATTTTCCTATAACGCACCTTCGGGTATGCAATAGCTCTACCGATATTTTCCCCTGCATGCATAGGTATCACGCCTGCAAGGTTATCAATGAATCTTATAAAATCCACAGAACATCTATATGCATGAGTCAACAACCTATAATTAAAAGAAACATTAAAGAAATTTACAAACTTTAGTTTCATAACTTATACTTCAATTAACTTAACTTATAATTCATATTTACTTTTAGTTAAATTAATAATTGGGGAATCGTTAGCAACAAAAAAAATATGACGTTAAATTGGAGGATAGAGTCACCAGTGTAACTTAGATGAAAGGAGCCCCAAACGTGGCAATCGCCCATATATTAGGATGCCATGCTATATTATAAACATCTATATTATGTAGATATAACATCCGAATCATAGTAATAAGAATTCATTGGTGTTTTCAATTTTTGAAGAATTTCATATATATAGTTAATAAAGATTAAGTTTCTTAAGAATATATTTGCTAATATAAAGTTTTAATGCAAGCTTAATAATAATAAAAAATTGGATTTGATTGCAGAGAAATAGTTCATCTGCATTTTTGCCTCATTGAAAAGCGGCCTGATGCTAGCGCTCTACCTTTGCCATACCAGGCATCAAGTTCGAATCCTGGCGAAGGCATGGATATTTGTTAGCGGTTCAGAATCCACTTTAAACTGTAGGTTGCAGTCTAATGAGCCCAAAGTATGCAGAAAATGATCGTAAAGCGACAAACCGAGCAATATCCAATCATTGAATAAGAATATAAAAATTATTTGCCGAGTTAAAAAATGTAATTTTTCTCACTCTTTCATCTTAAAAAAAAACCCCTTAGGGTGTTGCCTAATAATTACCGTTCAAAACCAAAATTCGTTCTTAGGAATTTTAGAAACAATTTACATTGAGTCGCTCTCGCATTACAATTTAGATGTAAAATAGTTTAGAAAAATAAATATGAGGAATGTTGATCGGAAATTTATATTTACCATACTTAAACTTACTTACTACTCCTCCTTAAACTTCTAACTTATTTCCTGATAAAATTTATGGCCCGATGGCCAATTCGCTAGCGCTTTGGCCTTTGGTACCACAGGCTTCAGATTCGAATCCTGGGGTGGCATGGATGTTTGTGAGTGATTCGCAATCCATGTCCGTCTATTAGTCCAAAGTGTGCACAAAATTACCGTAGAGAGTCAAATCAAACCAAATCCTGATAACATTTATCTCATTCCAAACTATCATATAATTGAATTTTTTTTAACTAAAAATACAACATTAAATTAATAATTGGTGAATCGCTATCAACAAAAAATATGACGTTATGTTGGTGGATAGCGCCATCAATGTAACTTAGAAAAAGCAAGCCCTAATCTTGGCAATCATCCATATAATAGGATGTCATAAGGCCTGAATGGCCAAGCATTCAGTGCCGCAGGTTTGGGGTTCGAGTCCCGATGGTTCCATGGGTGTTTGTAGTAGTTCATAGTCCACTTTAAGTCGTATGTCCCGGTTTCATTTCACTGTAAAAGCGTCACGAAGCCAAGTCCGACTTCTACCTACAAGTGCTCCATCACAACATAAGCAATCCTTTTACCCATGTGTTCATGTGGGCTTCGTCTAGATGTCTGCCAAGTAGGATAAGAAACAACAACAACAAACAGAATGTCATGTTATAATATAGTTATCTATATTATATAGATATAACATCCATGTTATAGTAACAAGAACACTCTAATATGAATGACATAACTAAGAATATGACATTATTTTTATGAATTAGCTTTTGAACTAGGGATCTCAGTATAATATAAATGATTCTTGGTTTGGTTTGTCGCTCTACGGTCATTTTGTGCACATTTTATGCTAATTAGACCGGGACCTACAGTTTCATGTGGCTTCCGAACCACTCACATGCCACAGCCAGGATTCAAACCTGAAGCCTATGGTACCAAAGGCCTGCCAAGTAGCAAGAGCCAGACCATTAAAAGATTCTTGTAGCATTCTGTATCTGTACAGGAGATATATACAATAAATCCACACCAGCTGCATGGAGAGGCATATGCTCCATACTCATTCAGCACTACACACATATGTCCAACCCAGAGAAGTATATCCAGCTACCCACGACTTCCGAACAAAAGAGCAGAGACATTGTTCCCCGTCCTTAACACGTACTCATTACCACTCTGTGAGAACCTCCATCGGATGAAGTCCGGAGACATGGTTCCTGGGACCTTATTGTATCTCCCCCGACAGACAACATAGACGATACAGATACGCTATGTGTAACTCATACCTAATGAGCGTCCCACGGGGGGGATAACAATAAATCCACAGACTGGAAAGTTATTCTGTTGTGTTTAACCCCATGTGGGCCTGATGACCGAATGGCTAGCGCTCTGGCGTTCGGTACCACAGGTATCGGGTTCAAATCCCTACTTTGCCATGGGTGTTTGTAGTGGTTCGGATTCCACTTTAAGCCGTAGGTCCCGGTCCTAACAGGATCGTAGAGCACTGCGGGGGCATTGTTACTACGCTTCCGTAACTTACCATCAAGTTACACGCGCCCCCTGGGTAATGCAAAGTGAGTAACATCGGTGCAGCCCTTATGGCGAAGATCACGGTCTATTTGCCAGCTGCATTAGAAGGATGTTTAACCCTTTGGGTAAATTTGACAACTGAGTTTCGTCATTCTCTTCATTTAGAAGACGGATGACGAGTCTAATTCGTCATTCAAACTAGGACAAAATATAAAAATATACATTCTTGTTCATTGGAAGAATGATTCGTAACAGTTGTAAGAGGATGGTTCTTCCAGTGCTTCAGTGAATCTTTTTTTATGATACATTGTCTGAAAATGCCAGAAATAAGTAATATATTATACGACAGTTTTAATGAAAGAGAAATAGGATGATGATGGCTGTAGTGAACGACAAGATGAAAATTTCGAAGACAATGGCGCACTAGAAAGTGAAATATTACCAGGAGGTCAAAAACGCACCAGACGCTCATCGAGCAGTTACAATGAATGTTCTAGTGAAGAAGGGCCAGGGGAATGGTTTTGGAAGGAAAAGAAATTCTTGCTGATGTGATAAAATTTTCTGTAGCACCTGGGATCAGTTCTATGTGTCTAGTCTAGGTGATAATTCTAAAGCTTTTGATGCTTTGAAAGAAGTCCCGATTGAAGACTTTTGGGATATTAAAGTAAATGTTCGTTTAAAAAGTTTAAGTTTATTACTGTGTACATCATATCACACAAATAAATGAACTTTATATACTATTCCTCACATCAGCAAATTAAATCCGTTCCAGAGGTAAGAATTTTTTCAGTAATGTATCTATTCATAAAACAACGCAGAAAAAATTATCATAAAAATCTGGTATGAAATCCATTGAATCAATCTTAAAAAAAAAATAAATGAAATCCATTGGATAAAACTTCGGTCAATTTAATCTCAATGAATAAAAAAAACAGTACCTGTTACCTAAGACGGTTAACCAAAACAGAGTAAAAAATAATTAAATGAAATCTAAATATCTTGATTTCCTGTAAAAATGCATGAACTATTTAACGATACTTATATCAGAAAGAAATGCAGTTATTAATTTATCAATTTTATTTTATTAATGAAGCCAAATTGGGATATTTTATTTAAAAATATTAGTAATTTAGATAAAAGGAATAAAAAGATAAAATTAATCTGAAAAACTGCATTGAAACTAGAATTTTTTTTTATATGAATGAATTTATCGATTTCATTTTATTAATGCGCATTCACAACTAATCTATATTAATGATATAAATTAGAAATGTGAGATATGCTTTTGAAAATGAGATGTAAAAAGATGCAAGATGCTTTTGAAAATGAGAGATGCTTTTTTAAATGCGAGAGAGCATAGAAAAATATAAATAATTGTAACATTCCAGAATTGGGCTGGAGTGAGGCACTTTGGGTGTCTGAATTCAGTGTCTGCTAGGTTCGAAACCTGGCAAGCGAAGCCTAACCAAGAAAGTTCATGTTTTAGTTGGAGACGGACATATAAATCCGTCATCACGATAGTCCATCAGTTGGGTGCAAGGGTGTGGGGAAAAGGGTACGAAGCTCTGCAATACCATTCTTGTAGGTGTTCCTATAAAATGTTAGAATGAAGTATGGAGAAGCTACTCATGGTGTAAACTCTGAATTTGATGCGTATCTGCATTTCTAGGGACAAATAATTTCGGGTCAAATTGCCCGACTTTCAAAAGTACCAACAACATTTACGACTAGAATTTTAAAAGATTAAATTACATTGTGAATCGAAAATAGATAATTCACAAATGTAATTTCAGTTCAGCATTAAAGAAAAAATCCATACAATGTGAATGCAGAATTGCTATAAGTATACGGCGATGCAGATGTACACTGGTGTGCAAAACTTAAGCAACAGGTGGGTTTTTTGCATAACTCCACGAGAAATCGTCTGAGAGACATGACATTCAGAAATGAGGGAGAGCATTGTGTACGCAAAGGATGACGAAAGCATCGGCGCTGAAAAAGGAATGCAGTGCGTACGGTATGGAATCAAACAGAAACAAGCTTTACTGAACGCATAGTCTATCCAAGAGGAAGAACAACACCTTAATATGGGATATGCCCTCCCCTCACTGCAATGGCTGCTTCGCACCGTCTCCGCATACTCAGAACCAGCTGGTGCAACATTTCTTGCAGTAGGAGTGCCCATTCCTCCATCAGCATCTGTTTGAGTTGTTGCGTGTACTCCGGAGGCTGTAAGCGTGCTGTAATGCGTCTCCCCAAAGCATCCCACACATGTTAGATGGGATTTAAATCTGGGGAGTAAGCTGGCCAATCCATTCGAGTGATATCTTCACTTTCCAGTAGCTCCTCAACAGCAAGAGTCCGATGTGGCCTTGTATTGTGATCCATAAAAATGAACGCGTAGAGAATCGCTTTTGGTACAGAACCGACTCACATCCGTAAAGAGGACACGACTCCATTGATCAGTTGGCCAGTTTTTGTGCTCTTTGTACCACTGTAAACCGGTGGCGTCGGTGGCCAACTTTCAACGGGAGGCAGAGTTCAGGACGGCGGGCGAATAGGCCCACTTTGTGAAGGCGCCTGGCCACAATAAACCGCGACACTCTGTTGCCCCTTTGCTGTACAGAGTTGCTGAGCAATGACGCTTGCTGACTGTTGTCGGCCTCTTTTCGCCTGCAGGACGATATATCGGTCATCCCTTGCAGTTGACTTCCTCGGGAGGCCACCACCAACCTTTCTAACAGCTGTACCTGTGGTTTGGAACGCTTTCCAAGCGCGCGAAACGACATTTTTGTTAATTCCGAACTTTGCAGCTACACTGGTGACAGTACGCCCCTCCTCCAGCTTTTTGATCATTCTCCTATGTGTGAAGTCGTCCAGGTTATTTTTTCTAGCTATATTTCACGAACTAACTCATTAGCACTTGCAGCGAATATGTTGAATTGCGTCTCCGTCCTTCCTTTTATTCTACTGTTGAGCTGCGCGCGCCGACATCACGCGTTTTGCGTACGCTCACGTCGCCTCCGACGTTTCGTTCCTGATATTTGCATACGCATGACGTTTCTACTGACTTACGTATTCGTTGTACTGATCTCCAGACCTCCTTTTCTGCAATTTCATGGCTATCTGCTAAATTTTTATAATGTTGCTTAAGTTTTACACGCTAGTGTAATTTTTGTACATATAATGTTGTGTGACTTATCCTCAGTGTCCTGCATTGCGGGACGGACATCCCATGAGTAGTCTACCCATGGATGGTGGGAAAGGGCACAGCTTCTGTTGTGATAGAGCACCCGTAGGTAGTAGTCTGATTTGGTTCCGGGTTACTGCTTTTTACGGGGTAGCGTTGTTAGACCTATATCCAACACTCATATTAGACAGAAAACTACGATTTTAAAGTGGATTCCGAATCACTACAAACATTTATGGCGCCGCCGGGACTCGAATCCAAAATCTGTGATACGGATGGCCAGAGAGGTAGTCACTCGGCCATCAGTTAATGTTGCCGAGTCCCTTCTCTTTTCTCCTCCCTCAAGGGATAAATAATAATTAATTATATGTATTTTTTTTTATTCCTCCACCCACAAGGGCCTGATGCCTAATTGGCCAGCGCTCTGGACGTTGGTAGCATAGGCTTCAGGTTCGAATCCTGGTGGTGGCATGGATGATTCTAAGTGGTTCGGAATCCACATTAAACTGTAGGTCCCTGTCTAATTGGCCTAAAGTGTGCACAAAATGACCGTAGAGCGACAAACTAAACCTCCCACAAGAATTCTTCTTGGTGAATGACACTCGAAAGGAGATTAAAGACTAATTTCTTTTTAAAAGACTTTTGCGGAAAACTACCTCGCATTTGTATGATGCAGGGAAAATTAAAAACTTCGATGAGATAATCGATTGATTTCATCCCGTTATTCTTTGTTGAAAACTGTATCGACTTTACTCGTTTTCGAAAGTGTATATGATGCACGCTTACGAGTCTGAAAGTGCAATTACTCGATTACGAATAGGCTGTTCGTTGTAAAGCATGCAGCTATACTCACTGTAAAAATTCCTTTTAAAATTAATGGTTTATTTGTGATCCAGTGATAAGTCTTTTTGGTTAGCATGCATTTAACTTCAGGCACTGACACATCTTCGGTAAACCAGTAGAATCTAAAGCGTTTTCAACAAAAAGTCTGACTTGGTTTGTCGCATTATGGTCATTTTGTGCACACTTTAGGCTAATTAGCCAGGGACCTACAGTGTAACGTGGATTCCGAACCCTCACAAACATCCATGCCACCACCAGGATTCGAACCTGAAGCCTATGGTGCCAGAGCGTTAGTCAATTGGCCATCAGGCCGCATAAAGAATCTGGTATGAACAATCGAATGAGTTGAAATTTTCAGTTTTCTCCCAATTATTATTATTATGTAAATATGTTTTATAAATATTGCGTTTTATCACTTTTAATTATTTTTTTATTTATTTACTTCTTTATTTTTGAATATTTTAGATGACAGTAATTTATTAGTAGAATTTAGTAATATAATTTATCAGTTATATAAGATTACAAAATCGATTTGTTTAAAAAATTATTTAATGCTTTTGCTAGCATGAACTTGGTTATAGAGATAAAATAAATTGAAAATATCTGAATAATAAAAAAGATTGGAAATATTTAAAAAATATATTGAAACAAAACTATACAAAATAAACTAAGTTTATAAAAATACTATGTATGCAAAAATTATTGTTCTTTTCCGCAAATTATTAATTTATAATATATTTTATCATTAGTCCTAATTTTCTTAAACATCATAATCTTTGAAAAAATGTTTAAAATAGAATTAAACATTTCTTTCTTTCTTATTTTTATTTTTTGTATTTCTGTTTATTTAATTAGATGTAATTTTCAATGAATGCTTCTAATACATTTATGTAACGTGCCATGGATATTTGCAATGGTTCGGAATCCACTTTAAACAGTAGGTCTCCGTCTAATAGGATCGTAGAGGGTTGTGGGGGTAGTGTTATTCGCGTCCGTAGCCTATCTTCAAGCTACACATGCCCCCTGGGTAGTGTTAAATGAGTAACAGCGGTGCAGTTCTTGCTTATGGCATAAGAGATTAACTGTCTCTCTATCGCCAACTGCATTAGATCAACAACAGCATTTATGTAAGGATAAAAATTAACACAAATTTGAAATTTTAAACTGATTACTTTATGAATACTACATATTATTTTAAACTCTTAATAATAAAATCTTATTCATAAATTTAAAAATAAAAGAATTCAAATACTTATTGTTAAAAGAATTATTATATACATTAAACTAAATATGTTTATAGTTTTTGTTTCAATATTTTTTAAAATATTTCCTATTTTTTTTATTATTCAGATATTTTACATTTATTTTATTCATACATCCAAGTTCATGCCAGCAAAAGCATTAAATATCTTTTAAAAACAAACAATGCTATATCAGAGATTCTTATAAGTCTTTTTAGCAAACGATGTTCCATTTGGCGAGATTGGCGACAAACTCGCGAAACACCGAAAAGCTAACGCTTTTAGTCACCTGAGACTTGTTCGTTGCTCCAAAGCAATGAATCCGAAGCTGCGCTTGCAGATTTGCATTTCTCAAAATTATTTGCATCGCTTTCAGTTTTGACAACTTCAGATCCGTCAGATGACTGCGAAAAGCGTTTTTCTTGGTTGCATCGCTGTGGTGAGTTCATTTTTTGGTTGTTATTTTGGAAATAAATATTAAAAAATTCCATGCTTTGAATGATTTAAAAAAAAGATTTATATTATTACTAATATAAAAATTACATTTTATTTTTATTGTTAAAATTATTCAAAAGTTTTTTTTTATTTAAAATATTACATTTTACGTGAATATAAATAGTTTATTATTAAGTTATGATGAAATAAAGGTAAAATAAGTAAATATGCTACAAAATTGATAAAATAAGTGCATAATGCCACAAAATTGAAATTTACTTTTTGATCAAAATGGAATAGAATTTAATATTAATATATTTTTTTTTTTTACAAAAATGTTCAATTTTTATTTATATAATTCACTAGAGTTTAATTATTTAAGCTTAGGATTTTTCCCTTTTTCTTTACTAAAAATTTCAAATGTTATTTGAGATTATTTAATTTTAATTTAAAATGCAATTCATTAAAATTTACTTACTTAAGCATACGATTTTTTGCTATAAATCTATTTCTTTACTAATAATTTCAAATGTTAATTAAGATTATTTAATTTTAATTCAAAATGCAATTCACTTAAAATTTACTTATTTAATCATACGATTTTTTTTCTTATAATTCTTTTTCTTTACTAATCATTTCAAATGTTATTTGAGATAATTTAATTTAAAATGCAATTCACTAGAATTTACTTATTTAAGGATATGAATTTTCCCTATAAATCTTTTTCTTTACTAATAATTTCAAATGCTATTTAAGGTTATTTAATTTTAATTCAAAATATATTCAGGTAATTAATTCAGAATATTCCTTATTTAAAATCTATAGTTTTCAGTTTGCTTTCAAATCTGTTCAATATATATCTTTTCTGTTAAAAATCTTTTAGTTAAATGTTTTGAATTTTTTAAAAAACTTTTTAGGGATATTTTTTTTTTGATGAGGCATCTAATTTAAAAAACCAATTTATCTGAAGAATAAACTGTTTTAAATTCAGCATTGTGAGTTATTTTACGTTTCAAAGGATAATTATATTTAAATATATAAAATTATATGTATTAAATAATCTAAAAGAATATCTGAAGTCTAACCTAATAAACTGATTTCGTTTATAAAGGCAGGAAATACTTCAAAATTAAAAAAAAAGCTAAATTTAAAATAAAAACATCCAAATATTTTTAAAAAATCTTAAACTTTTGATTCCACATTCTAACGTATCGATTTTTCCGTATTTAACCCGATTTTTCAATAATAAAAAATTAAAAAATAAAGTAAAAATAATAAATAAATAAATAAAATAAAATAAAAATAATAAATGAATAAAATAAAAAATAATAAATAAATAAAATAAAATAAAATAAAAAATAATAAACAAATAAATAAATAAATAAAATAAAATAAAAATAATAAACAAATAAATAAATAAATAAAATAAAAATAATAAATAAATAAATAAATAAAATAAAAATAATAAACAAATAAATAAATAACTTAAATTAAATAAAAATAATAAATAAATAACAATTTTAAAAACAAGTGAATACTTTAAAATATTAAACTAAAACTACGAACGCCATAAGAACGAATATGTTTCAAAACAACAAAATATGAGTTTTAATAAGAATATTTGAAATGAATAAATATAAAATAGTTATATTCAATTTTGCAAAAAGAAAAATTTATTTGTAAAATAGCATGATAAAATATTTATAGGACATTAGAAAAATAATAATTTGTTATTAAAATAATGAATTAATTGAAAATTAATTACGTGCAAATTAATTTCAAATTCTAAATTTTTAAAAATGTCACCAAATAATAATTATATGATAATTTTATATATTACTTTGTAACTATCAAATTCTTTCATTTTAATCCAATTTAATAGCTTTTGTTTGTTAATTCGTCTTAACATGTTTTTGTATTTAAATTATTTTTAATTGAAAATTATCTTATTAGAAGTATAAAATTGCTAAATAATTAAACTTTTATTTTATTCTGTTCTAAAAAGTTAAAAAGATCATTTGTCCAATGTTCTCATAAGTTTTTATTAAAGCGCAATCAAGTAAAAATAAATAAGTATTTGAATAAATAAAATAATTAAATAAATAAATAAAATAATTAAATAAAAATAATAAAACCACATTTTCATCTATTAGCGATAAATAACTAGAACAAAAAAGAAAATGTAGCCTTTTTTGCTCGTGATACACTCTTACGTGTATTTAAATTACTTAATAGAACTGCCTTAAATAAAAATTCATTAGTAATAGTGATCTTCATTGCTTTAAGAGACATGAAAAAATGGCGTAATTTTATAGAGCGGTCCCAAAAGCATTTTAAACTATTTATCTCTCACAAAATGTTGTCATTAAATATTTTATTGAATCTAAATTGTATAATTGCGATAAAATAATAAAGTTGTGTTTTTATTATATTTAAATAAACAATTTCAATCATTTTTATTGTTAAAACACCATTTTCAATGAGTTCAAGCAAATTTTTCTTGCTTTTTTTTGTAATCATAACAAGAAGATGGTAACATATTATTCAGATAATGAATGAAACTATTATAATATTGTGTACGGGCCCTTTTCTGTAATTTTAAAAATTGCTCAGTTGATTACGTTAGAATTCTCGGGTCCTTAATGAGAAAATTTTGAATTAGCGGCTAATTTAACTATGTTAATTAATTCTGTTTATAAATTGCATTGCACTACAAGTTAGCTCCCTTTGAGCCATATTATATGATACCACTTACATGAAAGTGTAATGATAATTACAAAAGTTATTAAGAATGTTCTTTTCCTTCTTTTTTTTTGTCATCTGTACTATGATCATATTGGATGAATAAATTATTTCAAATTCTTTTGTAATTTCAAAGATGTTAATGTCTGTAGAGAAGACATTGTTTTACAAAGAAATATCTTTTATATTTTTAAACCTCCACTGAATTTTAACGGTTTTCTTTCAAGAGATACCGATGAATCAAATTAATTCTCCAAATTTTCATTATTAATTAATTGCGAATTTGTATTGAAATATTTCAAATTAATTTAAACTTTTATTTAATAATATTCAAATTATAATTGTGTCATCACAATTTCTAAGTCATATTAGACTGGTTTGGCTTGCCTCTCTACGGCCATTTTGTGCACACTTTAGGCTAATTAGATCGGGACCTACAGTTTAACGTGGATTCCGAATCACTCACAAACATTCATGCCATCGCCAGGATTCGAACCTGAAGCTCAATATGACTGTAGAGCGTTGGGCTTAGGGATGACAATCCTTCCCCTCCCCCAAAAAAAAAAAAATAAATAAAAACATTTCCTGTCTCGAAATTTGCCAGTAGACAGATAAAATAGACTTGGTCCACCATGAGGCTGTTGCGCCATTGAAGAAGAAGAATGCTAACTATTAATGAAACCTAAGTAAATTCCTCCAATAAATTTTTTATATACAATTAACAAAGGGATGTTATGTTATTAATAATGTTATCATTGAATAAACTGGAATAAAATTATTTAATTGAAATCTTTTTATCCAATATCCACAAAAAAGAATGAAACTTGAGATTATCTTTAAGTTTATGGGGTCAGTTATTGAATAATTATCCCATATAAGTATCCTTATATCCCGATGGTTTAAGAATTTTATCATTCAATCTATGGTAAGATTGGAGAAATTGAGTAAAAGCGTCTTTCAAAAAAACCCTTATTTATAACTGGCAATGGAATAGTATTAAGTCTGTCGACCATAGCGATTTTGGAAAATCACTTATCTTCTATGAGCAAATGATGAATATTAATAAATTTTCAGGGTCCAAAATGGGTGAATAACCATAAACCATGCTATTTCTTATTGATAAAAGAAGGTGATAACATGATATTGATTAAAAATTGCATATCTTTCCAATTCCAACCGGCAAATAAATCCTCCTCATCATCATATTTAGCTCAACAGCCCATGGTTTGCCGAGGCTCTACCTACTGGCAGATTTCGAAACATGATAATTTTTTTCTTTTTACGGGGTAGGTTTGTTATTCCTACGTCCAATCAATTCCTTGGTTTGTAGCTCTACGGTCATATTAGATCAGGATCTAGTGGATTCCAAGCCACTACAAACATCCATGGCACCGCAGGGACTCGAATCCGTGGTACCGAGCTCTAGTCACTAGGCCATCACTCCTACCAAATGTCCATTAAGACACCAAATTCTACTATTATTAACCAAGTTATTCATTAACTGTTGTATTACGTACCAAAGTTATTGATTGCAGTTAACAGTTGAACTTAATAATAATGACAATTGACAGTTGAACTTAATAATAATGACAATTGACAGTTGAACTTAATAACAATGACAGTTAACAGTTGTTCTTAATACAGCAGTTAATGGTTGAAAAAAATTCCTTTCACCACAAATACTTCTTAGAATTGTTTATAGTTTCTTCTTCAATGCTCGCGTGGGACCTGAATGGCCGAGTGGCTAGCGCTCTGGTATTCGGTACCACATCCACTTTAAACCGTAGGTCCCGATCTGTTTAGCCTAAATTGTGCATAAGATGACCGTAGAGCGACAAACAAACCAATCTTCAATGCTCCCTTCAAATTTTAAAGCCAATTTTTTCCACACTATACATTTATTTCATAGCTATGTGATTTTAATGGTACCCCAAACCCTATTCTCCAACAACAAATAATAAGTAGCGAATAAAATACAAACAGGAATGTCTTTATGGTAAAAGACCCCCTTAAAAATGCTGTATAATATTATTATTTTATCACTATTCTTTTCGATTATCATGGCCTCTTGGGCAAAGTGGTGGTTAGCACATTGAATTTTTGATCCGTGGGGACTTACTTAGTTTGAATTTTAGTAAGAAAAGCACATGCTTTATGCACAGAGAGTTTTCGTTTTTATGACGAGTTTGAGTGCAATAAACCGGTAGACCAGAAAGTCTTTTCATCGTATTCGAGAGAAAAAAAGTAGTGTTCGAATTCTCCAAATGAAGCACTTGGAAATTCTCATTTCAAATTGCAATGGCACTAAGTTCCATTGTAAAATCAACGAGCATAGTAGCTCCATGTCAACACGATGTTTAAAATTATATTGTTCATCAAATACCAAACATCAAAACATTAAAAATTAAATGAATTAAAACTAAATAAATTTAATTTAAAAATTTGTTTTAAAAAAATTTTTTTTTTTTTAAATTTAATAAAATGAGCATGAAAATAAGTGTTTTAATGAAGATTTAGATAAATTCGATAAAATATACGAAATATTAAAGAGCTTCACTTTTAGAAAAATGTCTAAGGAAACATCATAGTAGTATATTTCCTATTAGAAAAATAATATTTTAAATAATATATTATGTGAACAATTATAATATTATTACAATTAAATATTATTTAAATAATATAGTGTTAAAATTATAATATTATTTAAATAATATTAATTAAAATAATATTTAATAAAAGAAAGATAAATTCGAAATTTTAACGAAATATCTCAATTATGAATAGACAATTAAGACAGATATAGTTGCAAATATATCGAAATTTTTTTTATTTAAAACTATGTATGAGCAGACAAACGATCATTTTATTTAAATGGAAGAAAATCGAATAATGCCAGTTCATATTGCAATTTATCTTAGAATTAAAATATTGTAATATACTGATACTTAATAAAAAAGCAAAAAAATCTCATATCCAATAACAAATCCATAAAATTATCTTTTTGCCCTTGATTTTATTTTTTCCTGTACTGTCTCATTACTTTTAATTTAATAAAATGAGTAGTTCTTAATGAAGAATTAGATAAATTTAATAAAATATATTCCTATAAAATAGTTTATTTCCTATTAGAAAAATAATATTTTAAGTAAGTAAAATATTAATCTTATTTCGGCAATTATAATATTATTAAAATTAAATATTATTTAAATAATATAAATTTAAATAATATTTTATAAAAAAATACATTCCTAATTTTAACGAAATATCTCAATTATAAAGGGAGAATTAAGATAGATTTAGTTGCAAATATATTGAAAAATATTTTATTTAAAACTATGAACAGACAAACGACCATTTTATTTAAATGGAAGAAAATCAGAAAATCGAACAACGCCAGTTTTTATTGCAATTTGTCATAAAATTAAAACATTGCAAAATGCAGATACCTAAAGAAAAACAGCAAAAAAAAAAAAAAAAAAAAATCTCATATCCAATAACAAATCCATGAAATTATCTTTTTGTAATTTATTTTATTTTTTTTCCAGTACAGCCTCATTGGACCATTTTGTTTCATTTTATTCTTAAATCGAAACCATGATAGCCCTATTAAAGAAGGGAATTGTAACATCCATTTCACTTGTTTTTCATGCATATACAATGAACTTATAAATATTTTATTCCTTTTTTTTTTTTTTTCGTTCTTTGAAATATTTTTTTTTCTTTTTCGAAAAACACAGAAGTGCACCTGCTCACTTACAATTTCACGCAGACGATATCATAGTATCAGATGGAAAATTCGATCGTTTTCTCATTTGCTGTTCAACCAAACGATTTTTTTTTTATTCATATTCCTAGTAAAAAAAAAAAAAAAAAAAAAAGGTCTCTTTATCGACTATAGAGTTAAAAAAAAAAAATAAATAAATAAATAAATTTTTTTAACCTATCTTTTAAATATTCATTCGATTGTTAAGGATTTCGGAACAATTTAATAGAACTCTTTAATAAAATTGAATTCATGAATTATTTTGCTGTTGCCACTTAAATGCTCGAGTTTAAAAGAATGGAATAATCTTCTCTTTGACATGGAAAGAGATAGGGATTTTTTCCCCTTAAAATTATGCAAATTTATTGTCTTTTTAGGTTTCTATAAAATATTGAAATGTATATCTATTGAAAAAAAAACAATATGTAACTTACTGTTAATAGGAATTTTTCGTTTACTTTATAAAAAACGTTGTTGTCGTTTCTTATCTTTCTTGGACGACAACAAATAATATAATAATATACAATTATAACCTCACAAAAGTTTTGCATAGAACTGCCATGTATATAAATTATAAAATAAAACAAAATTTTAAAATTTATGGCTTTCAAACATTTAAGTTTGAATATATTTTTAATTTATTTACACTTTGTTTTAATTATTTAGAATAAATTTATTTTAATTATTATACCTGATTAAAGAATTCATTTTATTCACCAAATCATACAGCTTTTCTAATTTATTTTAATATTGGGATTATATAATGATATAAATAAAAGTTATTATGTAAATAAACATTAGACAAAAGCAATGAAATATATTAAAAGGATTCTTTTATTTAAAAAAGTAAGTTGTGTTTGAAAAAATATATCTGAATTACGATAAAAAAGTAATGTTATTGTTTCTTATCCTTCGAACCTAAAGCTCAATATGATTGTAGAACGTTGGGCTTAGGGCTGACAACCCTGCCTCATAAAAAAGAAAAACATTTGCCAGTAGACAGATAGACTTGATCCACCATGAGGCTGTTGCGCCAATGAAGAAAAATGAAAACTATTATTGAAACCTGAGTAAATTCCTCCAATAAATTTTTTATATACAATTAACAAAGGGATGTTATGTTATTAATAATGTTATCGTTGAAGAAACAATAAAATTATTCAATTGAAATCCTTTTATTCAATATCCACTAAAAAGAATGACTCTTAAGATTATCTTTAAGTTTATGGGGTCAATTATTGCATAATTTATCCCATATAAGTATCCTTGCATCCCGATGGTTTAAGAATTTTATCATTCAATCTATGGTAAGATTGTGGAAATTGAGTAAAACAGCTTTCAAAAACTTTTTATATCCAACTGGCAATGGATTAGTCTTAAATCTATCGACCATAGCGATTTTAGAAAATCACTTATCATCCACGAACAAATGATGAATGTTTACATTAACGAAAATGGGTGAATAACCAGTTATCATGATTTTTCTTATTGGTAAAAGAAGGAAAACGTTAGATACATGATATCGATTAGAAATTGCATATCTTTCCCAACTCCAACCGATAAATAGATTCTACTATTCATCATCATCATATTTGGCTCGACAGCCCATGGTGGACCAAGGCTATACTTATTGGCAAATTTCGAAGCATGATTTTTTTTCTTTTTACAGGGAAGGTTTGTTAACAATACGTCCAACCCCCAAGTTTATAACTCTACGGTCATATTAGACCGAGACTTACAATTTAAAGTGCATTCCGGACCACTCACAAACATCCATAGCACTGTCGGGACACGAACCCGAAAGCTGTGGTACCGAGATCTAGTCACTAGACCATTAGGTCCCAAATCCCACAATTAAGTAACTATTATTAACCAATATTATTCATTAACTGTTGTATAAGCACAACAGTTAATGATTTACTAAAAAATTCCATTCACCATAAATGCTTCTTTGAATTGTTTATAGTTTTTTCTTAAGAGTTCGCTATGATGGCCAATTGGCTAGCAATTTGGTACTACAGGCTTCAGATTCGAATCCTGGCAGTGGCATGAATTTTGTGAGTGGTTCGGAGTTGACGTTAAACTGTAGGCCCCCGTCTAATTAATCTAAAGTGTGCAAAAAATGACCGTAGAGTCACAAATCAAACCAAATCTTCAAAGTTCGTTGCAAATTTTAAAGCCAATTTCATTCACTCTAATTTTTTTATTACATAGCGTGATTTTAATGGTATCACAAAACTTAGGCTCCAACAACATAAGAATAAGGCACGAATAAAATGAAATATAAATATGTGTTGATGGTAAAATAAACAGTAAAAATGTTACTTAATATCATTTTGTTATCATTGTTCTTTTTGATTATCACGAGCTCCGTGACAAACGACCATTTTATTTAAATGAAAGAAAATCGAACAACGCCAGTTTTTATTGCAATTTGTCTTAAAATTAAAGTACTGTAATATACATATACTTAATAAAAAAGCAAAAAAAGAAATATCATGTCCAATAACAAATCCATGAAATTATCTTTTTGTCCTTTATTTTATTTTTTTCCTGTACAACCTCATTGGACCATTCTGTTTTATTTTATTCTTAAATCGAAACCATGATAGCCCTATTAAAGAAGGGAATTGTAACATCCATTTCACTTGTTTTTCATGCATATACAATGAACTTATAAATATTTTATTACTTTTTTTTTTTTTTTCGTTCTTTAGAACATTTTTTTTTTTTTTTTTTTTTCGAAAAACACAGAAGTGCACCTGCTCACTTACAATTTCAGGCAGACGATATCATAGTATCAGATGGAAAATTCGATCGTTTTCTCATTTGCTGTTCAGCCAAACGATTTTTTTTATTCATATTCCTTGTAAAAAAAAAGGGGGGGATATATAGTCTTTATCGACTATAGGGATAAAAAAAAAAGCAAAACAAAAAAAATTGTAACCTATCTTTTAAATATTCATTCGATTGTTAAGGATTTTGGAGCAAGTTAATAGAACTCTTTAATAAAATTGAATTCATGAATTATTTGCTGTTGCCACTTAAATGCTCGAGTTTAAAAGAATGGAATAATCTTCTCTTTGATATGGAAAGAGATAGGGATTTTTTCCCCTTAAAATTATGCAAATTTATTGTCTTTTTAGGTTTCTATAAAATATTGAAATGTATATCTATTGAAAAAAAAACAATATGTAACTTACTGTTAACAGGAATTTTTCGTTTACTTTATAAAAAATGTTGTTGTCGTTTCTTATCTTTCTTGGACGACAACAAATAATATAATAATATACAATTATAACCTCACAAAAGTTTTGCATAGAACTGCCTTTTATATAAATTATAAAATAAAACAAATTTTTTT
Organism: Caerostris darwini; assembly: GCA_021605075.1. Classification (NCBI taxonomy): domain Eukaryota; kingdom Metazoa; phylum Arthropoda; class Arachnida; order Araneae; family Araneidae; genus Caerostris; species Caerostris darwini. The sequence goes on along the minus strand of BPLQ01000371.1, from coordinate 342,057 downwards.
TTGCTTTGAAACATTTAAATTTGAATATATTTTTAATTTATTTACATTTTGTTTTAATTATTTAGAATAAATTTGTTTTATTTACTTACAATAAATTTATATTAATTATTATACCTAATTAAAGAATTAATTTTATACAACAAATCTTTCAGGTTTTCTATTATAGTTTAATATTGTGATTATATAATGATATAAATAAAATATATTATATAAATAAACATTAGACAAAAGCAATTAAATATATTAAAAGTATTCTTTTAATTAATAAAGTAAGTTGTATTTGAAAATATATATATGAATTACGATTAAAAAATAATGTTGTTGTAATCAAGCAATATATAATGTTATTATTATTAATAATAATAATCCGATTTGGTTGACAGTAATATCTAGACCAAGTTCATGGACCCATGTATTTTCATGAAAGGAACAGAAAGAAGAGGAGGGGGGCAGCTTTTGTTTTGGAGCATCCGCACATAGAAGTCTGACTTGGCTCCGAGTGGCTGAAGATGGATGGCAGTGCCCTTCGGGAGGGGGGGCCCTACCCTTCCTTTAGGAGCAACTACCCCGCATTTGCGTATCGTGTGGGAAAAAACCCATAAAATTCCCACTAGATTTTTCAACTCACGAGGCGAGAGTCTGAACATCACAAACGCCATCGAATATCCTCGTTTTTTGAAACAGTGTCTACAACAAAGCTGCCAGTGGATTGAAGCTCAGCCCTAACGCTCACCACAGCGGCGCACATTGCCACTGAGCCACGAGTCGGACACTTTAAAAAATATTTTCTGCATATTCTAACATTCTCTATATATTCTACCAGAGACACGATCAGGGTTAAACTATCGTATTGCAAGGACTCGATTGTTTAAAATAAACTTTCTCTCTTTCTCTGTATATATATATACATATATATATATATATAGCTATTAAAAGTTTTATAGTAATTTTATTATAAAATATACAAATTTAAAAGAAATTAAAAAAACTTTTTTTTTAGATTGCATAAATTTAACTATGCCTAAATTAATTTTTAAAAAAACACTTTACAAAATTGGATCAAAAGTACGAATTAAATAACTATTAAATATCTCTTTTTAACTTAAAATTAAATTATCCTTTCATTCAGCAATAAAGACTGCCATCTCAAAGTCCTCCGCTCTAAAAGAACAGTTATCCCCACAACCAAGAGCCCGCTAAATTACCAATTGGCTTTAAAGACAGTTTCTGGGAAGGAAAAAGGGCAAAAAAAAAAAAAAAAAGTAAGCAATCAGCTCATAATGCCCGTGGATCGTTCTAAGAGAGCCCGAAAAGCAATTATTTTCTCTATAAATCCCGTTTCATACCTCCCAAAGGGTGGAATGAAACGAAAGCTTGCTAGTGGAGAGCCTCAGGGCGCGAAAACTTATTATTCGGCCGCTGAGGCAGCATTAATTCTCCTCAACTCAGCCGTTTAAATCACCGTCTGCGCTTTGTTCCAGTGATGGCGCGAACGTTCTCAGACGATTTGCCGAAATTCGGAGAGGAAGAATGTTTGCGTTAAAAGAGCATCGTCGCGTTTTCATTGCTGAGTGTTCTAATTTGAAAGTTCCCATATTTGTGTTATAGAACGTTTTACAATGACAGGAACTTTATAGTGTCGCCCAATTTATGAGAGAAAGAATTTAAGCAAATATGTAAAGAATTCAAATAATTCGCATAAATCTTCTCTTATTGCATTTGCTATAGAAAATGTGAAGCTAATTGTTTAGTCAATAGTAGAGATGTCTTTGTATGTAGATACCGTTTATTTCTGTTGAAATAGATGTATTGTTTATATTTTTGCTGTCAATATGAATTGTTTTATTTCGGATATTACTTCGAAAAAAAAATATTTTTTTAAATTTTTAAAAATTTATGAATAATTAAATTTCATTTTAAATAATTAAATATTTTAAATGAATAAATTTATTAATAATTAAATAATTAAAATTAAAAAAAATAAAAATTGGTATAAAGTTAACTATGCCTAAATTAAATTCTACATTAATAATTTGAAAAACACTTTACAAAATTGGATCAAAAACACGAATTATATAATTTTTAAATGTGTCTTTTTAACTTAAAATGAAATTACCTTTCATTCATTAGTGAAGGTGTAAAGTTAACTATGTATAAAAATAAAATTCTTCATTAATAGTTTTAAAGACACTTTGCAAAATTAAATCGCACAAATTATAAAACTATTAAATGTGTCTTTTTAATTTAATAACTTTTTAACTTTTAACTTTCATTTAGTAATAAAGAAAGCAATATCAAAGTCCTTTCTAAAAGAACAGTTATCATTACAACTAAATATTTGTTAAATAAATCCTCTCTCTTTCTCTGTCTCTCTCTCTCTCTATATATATATATATAGAGAGAGAGAGAGAGAGACAGAGAAAGAGAGAGAATTATTAAAATAGTATAAAATTAATTTAATTTGACAGAAATTTTAAAAAATGTTTAGAGGATATAAATTTAACTGCCTAAATTAAATTCTTCATCAATATTTTTAAAAACACTTTACAAAATTGAATACAAAATACGAATTACATAACTATTAAATATCTCTTTTTAACTTGAAAAATTAAATTATCCTTTCATTCAGCAATAAAGACGTGCCATCTCAAAGTCGTGCGCTCTAAAAGAACAATTATCCCCACTACCAAAAGAGCCCGCTAAATTACCAATTGGCTTTAAAGACAGTTTCTGGTAAGGAAAGGGTAACCAAAAAAGTTCACAATCAGCTCATAATGCCCGTGGATCGTTTTAAGAGAGCCCGAAAAGCAATTATTTTCTCTATAAATCCCGTTTCATGCCTCCCAAAGGGTGTAATGGAACGAAAGCTTGCGCGGGGAAGAGCCTCAGGGTGCGAAAACTTATTATTCGGCCGCTGAGGCAGCATTAATTCTCCTCAACTCAGCCGTTTAAATTACCGTCTGCGCTTTGTTCCAGTAATGGCGCGAACGTTCTCAGACGATTGCCGAAATTCGGAGAGGAAGAATGTTTGCGTTAAAATAGCATCGCCGCGTTTTCATTGCTAATTTGGAAGTTTCCATATTTGTGTTATAGAATGCTTTGGAATGACAGAAACTTAATAGTGTCGCCCATTTGTAAGAGAAAGAATTTAAGCGAATATGTGAAGAATTCAAATGACAATTCGTATATATCCTCTTACTATAGAAAATGTGTAGCTAATTGCTCAGCTAATATTGGACATGCCTTTGTAATGTAGAAACCGTTGATTTTTGTTAAAATATGTATATTGTTAAATTTCAACTGTCAATTTTTTTTTATAAGTTTTAAAAAATGATGAGTAACTAAATTTCATTTTAAATAATTAAATATTTGAAATTTAAAAATAATTAAATTCCATTTTAAATAATTAAATTTATAAATAATTAAATTTTTCTTTATTTGCAATAAGAATTATTATTTTTTCTTTAAGAAATAACTTTGTTAATAAGAATAATAACAACATAATAAATAATAATGTTACCGATAAAATAAAATGTTATAATTCAGACAATGTATTCTAATAGCAGTTTTGTTGTTGTTTTTGTGATTCTGATATCATGTAAACTTTATATATATACTTATATATAATTATTTTAATTAGGTTTTAAAATTATTATTATGTGTTAGCCTTTGAACAAAATTATTAATTTTTTTTCCAAAATTTTGTTACTAGGTAAATATTTTGCGTTTTTAGTTATAAATAAAAACTGAATGTTATATGAGTGATTTTCAATGACACTAATTTTAATATGAAAAAAAATTCATATCATGTAGCTATATATATATATATATATATATATATATATATAAGGATAGATAGATAGATATTTAAAGTTTTAGAATAATTTTAATATAAAATATACAAATTTAAATGAATTTACAAAAAAAATTAGAATTGTATAAAGTAAGTAAGCCCAAAATAAATTCTTCATTAATATCTTTAAAAACACTTTACAAAATTGAATCAAAAGTACGAATTAAATAACTATTAAATATCTCTTTTTAACTTAAAAATTAAATTATCCTTTCATTCAGCAATAAAGACTGCCATCTCAAAGTCGCCCGCTCTTAAAAGAACAGTTATCCCCACAACCAAAAGTGCCGGCCAGATTACCAATTGGCTTTAAAGACAGTTTCTGGGAAGGAAAGGGAAAAAAAAAAGTTACCAATCAGCTCATAATGCCCGTGGATCGCTTTAAGAGAGCCCGAAAAGCAATTATTTTCTCTGTAAATCCCGTTTCGTACGTCCCCAAATGGTGGAATGAAACGAAAGCTGGCGCGGGTAGAGCCTCAGGGCACGAAAACTTATTATTCGACCGCTGAGGCAGCATTAATTCTCCTCAACTCAGCCGTTTAAATTACCGTCTTCTCTTTCTTCCAGTAATGGCGCAAACGTTCTCAGACGATTTGCCGAAGTTCGGAGAGGAAGAATGTTTGCATTAAAACAGCGTCGTCGCGTTTTCATTGCTGGGTGTTCTAATTTGAAAGTTCCCATATTTGTGTTATAGAATGTTTTCGAATGGCAGATAGTGTCGCGCATTTATAAGAGAAAGAATTTAAGCAAATATGTAAAGAATTCAAATGACGATTGGTATATATCCTCTTTTGTGCAGTTGCTATAGAAAGAGAGTAGCTAATTGTTCAGCTAATGTTATAGATGTGTTTGTAATGTAGAAACCGTTTATTTTTGTTGAAATATGTGGTTTTTTAAATTTTAGTTGTCAACATGAATTGTTTTATTTTGGATATTAATTCGGAAAATAAATCTTTTTTTTATTTTGATAAATTTTAAAAATATATAATTAATTAAAATTTTTTTATGATTTATTTATTAGCAATAAATTTTTTAATTTTTCTCGAGAAATAATTTCGTTAAAAATAAAATGTTAATAATAAATAAATAAATAAAATATATTACATTCAGAAAATTTATTTTAATGACAATCTCTTTTTTTTTTTTTTTTTTTTCTTCTTATATCACTTAAACGCTATCTGTATACTTATAATATAAATATTTTAATTAGGTTTTAAAATCATTATTATATGTTAGCCTTTGAACAAAATTATTATTGCTCTTTTCAAAATTTTGTTACTAGGTAAATATTTTGCCATTTTTGTTATAAATAAAAACCGAATATTATATTAGTCGTTTTCAGTGTAAAAAAAATTCATATCCTGTAATTATATGTATATATATATATATAATTACATGATAAGGATTTTTTTTTACACTGAAAACGACTAATATAATATTCAGTTAGATATATATTATATTTGCATTATATATATTATCTTATAAATATATTATAATAAATAATATATCCTTTACTAATATGGATGTTACCATTATTTTGATAACCATCTAAATTTGTAATGCTAATTTAACGTATCTTTTCAGCACTAAAAGGAATAAAAAGGACTTACAGAATTTTGAATTTAGTAATACCAACCTTAGATCCTAAGCCATCATTAATTAATTTGAGTAAGTATTCCATACACCTCGAAGAATAGACAAAGGACTTTAAGGGTGTAATTAAAAGTGGATGCAACTTTTATATTAAAAGGATCCATGAATATTCTATCCGATTAAAGATTGGAGGTTGGCTAGTCTAAAGTGGTATCTTCCTAAATCTATTGCTTTGAAAGCCGTGATAGAGCTAAAATTCAAAGCCGTCGAATATTAAATAAATTAAAAATAAGCCGATATGCATCTTATTATTCCTTTGATCTTTACAAATTAAAATAATTCCTCCATCTCCAACCATGATGTAGTCCCAGATCATCATGATTCCTTTTATAAATTTTAATGCAGGGATTATGCATTTTAGATTATATGTTTTTCACATTGTTTTGTTTATGCAAAAGAAGTTAAAATTAGAAAAAAAATCTTTGAAAGGTTGATTTGCTTTTATTTGAAAAGTATTCTTTGAATTGAATCAAGATAAAGCCTATCTGACAATTTTATTCATAAAAAAAAATAAAACTTTTGACAAATCTTACATTGAAAATTTCATGAGAGTTTTTTTTTTTTTTTTTTAACATAAAGGCAGGTTTTTAATAGAACCGTCATTTTTTTCTGAATTTACATGTTTTCCAACCGAATCTTCCGAAATTCCTTTTTACGATTGTTGAAAGTTCACGTACATAGCCAGTTTTGATGGCTCAACAGCCAACATAAAATTCTTCTATAAAAAAGGTTTTTACATTGAGAAGTTATATTTTATATATCCGTCCGTTTCTTCTCGTATAAATCTCTAAATTTGTCTTCTATCAATGCTCCTGCAGCCTGATGGTCAATTGGCTTGCGCTCCACAGGATTCAGGTTCCAATCAGGGCGGTGGCATGGATGTTTGTGAGTGGTTCTGAATCTACGTTAAATTCTAGGTCCGGTATAACTAGCCTAAAGAGTGCAAAAAATGACCATATGGCGACAAACCGAACCAATCAACTTCTAAATATTAGTAAAAAAAATTTCTACAATTCTTGATGAAAAAGTAAGGAGTACTTTTTGTGGATGCCTCATATTCATACCACCGTCAGGACTCGAACCTGAAGCACCCAACCGCCAGAGCCTTACTTAGAAGTTGAAGTATTATTCTACTTACTGCGCCTAAAATTACTACTGTGATAAAAAAATAAGACCAATTTTTGTTTTTTTCAAAAACTCTTTATTTATTCTTCGAAATTTATTTCATCGCCTTCAAAGTCATCCCCTCCGTACACAATGCCCTTAAGTCAACTTTTTTTCCATTCATCAATGCATGCTAAAAAAATCATCGGCAGGGATGGCCTTCAAAGCGAACGGCTATTCACGTTGAATTTCTTCAATCGACCAAAACGGATCAGAATTCTATCAACGTGTCAGAAGTCGAACGGTTCAGGTTCGGTGGTTGTGGAACGATATGGGTTTCATTTTTGGCGAAAAAGTCGCGAAGAATCTACGCAGTGTGAACTGGCGCATTCAGTGTTTTCGGTGCCAATTGAAGATTTCACACGTTTGAGACCCAAAATGGAATTGATCTATTCGTTTGAAATTCCAACATCATCAGCAAGGCCTCTAATTGTAAATCGACGGTTTGCAAGCCCCGAATCTTTAATGTTTTGGACGTGAGCTTCGTCGATCGAGGTTGGTGGTCGACCAGAGGGCTCTTTGTCTTCAACGCGTTCTCTGCCTTCTTTGAACTGTTTATATAACTTCGAAACACTTCTTTCCGATATAGGAATGCTCACCGAATGCCTTCTGCAACATTCTATACGTTTTCGCAAATAAAGTTAAATGCAAGTTCTTTGCTCAATTCATTCAGACGGTTCAAAAGTCGGCAGAATCAGTTTTAGCGTCTCACAAAGCGAAGCGTAACTCAAACACTAATGAATACTTTGACGTGCGATTCCACACAGATGTCAAGAACAGTGCCAGGAACGTAAAAAAGATTGAAAATTGAAATTCCATATGCCCGGGAAATTTAAATAGAAAAATGGTTTTATTTTTTGGGCACAGTAGATATAAAGATATACAACCATTATTATAACCAATTCAAAAACGAAATTATCGTTATCGAAATTATCATTTTCTCCAATGAAATTTATTCCACAAGATAAAAAGTCAGAGAGGAAGATAATGATGTTAGCGAAGAAACTCAATCCTTTATTCTGCTCATTAATTCTAAGGAATCAGAAATTAGATAAAATATCTAAATAATTAGCTTCCCGAAGAAGCAGACAAGGACTAATACCGCAGAAAAGAATGTAATTTCATCATTAACATACGAAACACAGTATTCTCGCAGAGTAACAAAATCTCATTATTTTCATTGGCTTCTGTTGGGCTTAGTATGACTGAACATGATTCTTTAAAGAACATTTTATTCCAGACTTTGATCGTTATAATAGATTTATTTTTATTCCTGGTTGGATTACAAAGTTAAGTCTCAGTATATTTATCATTTGTGGTAAAAATTTGCATTGTAGAATAGTAAGTTTTATTTTAATGTATTGTAGCAATTGATTATTTAATCACAACTACAGGGATTTAGTTTGAAGTCTTTTCTACTATTGTAAAATTATTGCTAATTATTTATACAAAATAAATTGTAAATGATTCATGCATTTGAATAAAAAGTTATTATAAAATTGGATGCACACATTTTGATATGTTTTATCTCTATGCGTGTTCAAGTTGTAATTTACTCTGGTTAGGAGAATAAAATTTCAATTACCGTTTACATTAACCGCTTTGAAAAACAATACGAGAAATTAAATATTTGTTAATAAGTTGTGATAATTCATTAAAAGTGTAATGAGAATAATTTGAAATTCACTTTTATAAGCATTATAAAGTATACTATTTAATTGAATAGTGATTCTTTGATGCTTAGAGAAGGTCCTTTAGAGTAATTTTTGATAAGAACAACAATTAGGTACTGGTCGTCAGGATTTATGATGGCTACACTCACCGAATGTTTTCGATTAGGATCTATTCGTTATTATATGTACTAATTAACTTGCAAAAAGATTAATGTTTAATTTCAATTTGTGGCGGGGGTTACAATCACAGCTTTAAAAAAAATGGAGCGATTGTGCCTCACATCGATACTGAGACTACATAGTTGCAGTTACGATTTTCTCCTATACTTTAACGTGGCCTGATGGCCAATTGGCTAGCGTTCTGGTCTTTGGTACACAGGTTTCAGATTAGCATCCTGGCGGTGACATGGAAGTTTGTTAATGGTTCGGAATCCACATTAAACTGTATTTTCCGGTCTAATTAGCCCAAAGTGTGGAAAAAATTGACCGTAGAACGACAAACCAAAACAAACTTATTCTATACTGTAATGTGGGGCAGTTACTCGAAGTGATTCACGATAGTCTTTTTAAACCACTTCCAGATTTGAAACATCTAGGTGAACGTTCCAAGTGTTACAATTTGAATTAAAATAAGTCCAGCGAGGGAATTTTTATATTTGAAAAAGTCGTAAATAATTTGATGCTTGATCAAAAACTTAATCTAAGCTGAGTGACCTTCGAAATCAACACAGGCAATACTGCATGCCTCTTGATTTCCATCTAAACAGCAGCATTCCAATTTGGTGTGTGTTTTAGGGTATGCTCTGAAACATTTTACTTATTAACACGGACACGGCTCAAACGTGTTATGCTATAATTTAGCCAATGTTTGTCTGTTCCCTGCGTTGCAATTTGAACTAGAAAAAAAGCCTCTTAACTCCTCTTACAAGTGAATTTCCATTCGCCTTTTGGAGATTGTTCGAATCCAGAAACCAACAATGGATCTGGAGAGGGGTGGCCAACCCGTTGCCCGCTTTGAATTTTTTTGTGGCCCATGAGATTTATCACACTTTTACAAAATATGTTTATTTTACAATGGCCAAAGTAGTGAAAACCAATGTACTAAAAAAATGCATTATGTGTTACACATATTCAAAAATTAACTGTCGAAATGATGAGAAAAAATTAACTTTGATTTTAAAATAATATTCTGCCGAATACAAGACATATATTATCTGTTTTATGAGTTTACAGTAATGAGTTCGCTGAATAATTAAATTATATTATGCAAACTCATTATTTGCGCACATCTTCGAATATCTAATATAACAGGCTCTATGTGTTCACTTTAAGTGATCTTACTGACTCAGTGATCATCCCTAGATACGCACATTTGATTGGTGATAGCAGAGCAAACCAGATTATCAGTTGAAGTTGTTAGCGCTTTTGGTACAACTTACACCTACGAATCGATTTTTCCTAAAAAGAAATTGACCCAACACAAAGCCGCTCAAACATAACAGACTTAACACCCAATACGATGTGAAAATACCCTAATTGAGATCGATATGCAAAAGCTAAGGGAAAAAGTGGAGAAACAAATATCGCATTAGTAAAATAAATATTTTTTAATGATTTCATTTTGTTTATTTCGTTTATATTTATATATTTTTTGTCAATATGCAATTTCATTTTTATTGTCCTATATTTCTTTACAATGTGCGTTTCGTATCATTATTATTATATTATCTATGTTCACATGTAAGTATAATAGTAAACACAATAATAACTTATTATGTTTCAATTTGTCACTCCAAAAAAATGTCTATAGTGAGCCTAAAGCTAATAGGGGGATATGTAATTTTATATACGGCCCGCGGAGTTAGCATGCATTTCAAAGTGGCCTGCAAGATCATTTGGTTTGGCCACCCCTGTCAAGAGGAACGTATATTCCAACTAAAACTTCCAACGAAACCGTTTGGATTTTTCACCCTTGAATGGCTGGATGTAAATTATCAACAACTTCTACCAACTTCTGTCATTCACGGGGATTTTACTTCTCATCATCCTATTCTTGGATCCACCTCTTCTACCTACAGTTCTGAAACTCGGATGAACTGAATTATGCAGAATAATTTAAATATTATTAATATTAACAACCCCACTCATATTACTCCAGCTTCTACATCTCTTATTGATCTCTCCATCGTCGGTGCAGAAATATATCCCAATTTATCTTACTTTATTCACTCCGACGCTTTTGACAGTAATCACTTTCCGATACAGTTATCCATTGAATTCTTTTCTCCATAAAAAACTTACAGATCAATCATTATAGGGTTTAAAGTTCAAGTAACAGAATCTCGTTATCACTTTTGTATCATGTGCTAACTTACATTCTTTTTTGTCCCATGCTCTCCTTAATAATAAGAAACACTGCGAATCTATTGCCACCCAACACTACCTTGGTGGAATACACAATACTTTTATGACAAAAACACAAACTTTTGCATCAAGTTTGATCTCAACTTTCCAGCAACCTCTGGATTTCCTACAAGAAACTTTTAATCAAACTTCTTCGTTACATTTCTGAGCGGGAAGAAATGGCAGAGTGTCTAGCGCTCTGGCGCTCGGTGTCACAGGTTTCGGGTTCGAATCTCGCCGGTGCCATGGATGATTGTAGTGGTTCAGAATCCACTTTACGCTGTAGGTCCCGGTTTCCTATGACTGTCGAGCGTTACGGAACAAAGTCAGCTGCAAAGTCTATGGGTGCTGCATCACAACAGAGGCTGCCTTCTTTCCCATCAGAGTTTTCTCCTGCCATCTTTCCCAGCAGGACCGTGAGCTTGGTCTAGATGTCTACCAAGTGGGATAAGAAACAACGACAACAACAATATTTCTGAGTTTAAGAAACATTATGGGGATTCTGCTTTTTCCTCTATCAATAATTACAAAATATATAAAATTATTAAAACAATAATCTGGTCAGACAATAATCTATTGCTATATATATATGTAATCTATAGACAATAATCTGGTCAGCAATAAGATCTTCCCTTCATGTACTAATTTGATTATTACAGATCTTAATCAACAAACTAATTTGTTAGCATCTCATTTCTATAAACTCATCAACTAGCAGTTTATTCCTGTTGATCTTTCCAATGATTGCAGCCAGCATTACAATAGCCTATTACTTTTAGCTAGATAAAAGAAGCTATTCGCCCTGCTTCTGATACTTTTTCTGGCAGTCGTACTATTCCTGCAAAGTTAATTAAAATACTTTGTGATCATTATCTCCAACAGCTTTTTATCTTTAATATTATAGGTTATACCACAGGAATGGTAAACAGCAAAAATCATACACAATCTTAAATCTGGTAAAGATAGAATCCTACATCGCCATCATCAAATAGCCTTGATTTCTGTTTTGAGTAAAATCTTTGAACGCATGGTACTCAACAGGATAATTCACTTTACAGTTCCTGACAAATTCCATCCTTATCATTCTGGATTTAATCCTTTCAGGGATTTCATGCATGCGTTATCATTCCCTGCATCACAAAATAGTTGAAGCAATAAAATATTAAGACATTTTTTCGTTTTTCTTAAATTAGGATTTTCTTCTGCTTATGACACGACTTGGAGAGATGGACTTATTTATTAAATTTTACAGGGCACCGCTGCAAAATGCATTTATAATTTCACCAATAACAGGAATTTTTACTTTAAATAGAGAAACTCTGTGTAGACGAAATTATTTTCCATTCGTGGCGTACAACAGGTTAGTTTATAATGGTTCAGAATCTGCTTTAAGCCGTTCTGCTTACGGGTGCTCCATATCGCAACATAAGCTGCCCATTTCCCTCCATCCATGAGTAGATTACTCATGGGATGTCCTTGGCCTTTGGTATCCCAGGCTTCACGTTCGAATCCTGGCGGTGGCATGGATGTTTGTGAGTGGTTCGGAATCCACTTTAAACTGGAGCTCGCGGTCTGTTTAGCCCAAAGTGTGCACAAGATGACTTTAGAGCGACAAACCAAACCAAACCATGGGATGTCAGACCCACACCCTAGGACTTTGGATTAATGACAACAAACTTTTTTTTAGTTTTAGAGTAGTCCTTTTAAGTCAAGTCAAGAAGAAATTGTTCATGCAGTAAATTGGCATTTACAAACATCGTAACTTAATATAAGGGAATAATAACAATAATAATAATAATTAATAAATAATAATAATAATATTGATTTCAAAAAATTATAAAATATTCAAAAATATAATAAATATTAAATAATTAAAATATTATAAAATATTAAAAATTTTAATTTAAACCTATATTGAATGCAGTATAAAAAGACTGAAAATTGGTAGGAAAAAAAGAAACCATACATTTTAAATAAAAGAAAAAGCCATTTTAAAATTTACGTGAAAAACTAAATAGCCCTATATTTCGTATGAATAAGAAGTTATTTTTAACTTTGCTTTACTCAAAAATTATTTGAAACTTTCTTAAAAATTTTAAATTTAAAACCAAATTAAAAAATTACCTTTTATCAATAAATGTTACGAGACTTTGAATTTTATTTCAAAAGAAATTAGAAAGAATCAGTTTTACAAATTAATTCACATTCTAATTTTTTTAAACAACGAAATATTTTAAGAAAGTGTAAAAAAAAAGCTTTCTTTTAGTCAACAAACCATGAAAAACAGGAGCAGTTTCGCAAAATCAATATTTATTCAAACTCAAAACATGGAGAAGATTTCACTTCGTTCTCACCTTTTTAATTTTCTTTTTTAATATTTTCGCTTTTCAGACGATATTTCTAAGAGATTCTCTTTGTTCTCTTTTTTCCCCCGCTACGTTTTTCGCATCAATCAGCTGTTCTACTTCATTTCATTTCATTTTCGAACGAATTGCCAGGTCACGTTATTCTTACTAAGTATTCAAACCATACATCTCCGTTTCTTTACAAAAAATAAATAAATAAATAAATAAATAAATGTTTGGTTTTCTTTTTAAAATTTTATTTTCTTTCAGAAGATCAGATTAAAAACTATCATAAATTTCGTTTGGCGTTTATTTATTTTTTTTTGTAAACCTTAAGAAAAAAAAATCTTTTGAAATTCATCTGGTGTTCGATTTTAATGCAAGGAAATCTCGAGTTGGAAGAAAAGGGTAAATATTTAAAGCTGCATTCAATTCAAAACATCAGAAAAATGTATTTCAGAGAATTAAAATGCTGTAAGAAAGATCGAAATATGTAAAATTTTCGTTTTTACAGTTGGCTTAAAGGGAATAAGAATTTTCATCAATCATATTCTACTTAAAATTATCCTTCTAAAAAGTATAATTGATGACACAACTATTTATAAAAATAACAACACACTCAGACTTAGAAAAAAAAGAATATGAAATATATTACAGTATTTGTCTAGTAAAATAATTATACTCTCATAATATTTTATAATTACAGTAATAATATAATAATATATAATTATACGTTAACGAAAGTTTTGCATAGATCTGACATGTATACAAAATGTAAAATAAAACAAAATTTTAAAACTTATTGCTCTGAAACAATTCAATTTGTATATATTTTTTATTTTATTTACTTTTTGTTTAAATATTTAGAATAAATTTGTTTTAAACATTATACATGATTATTACAAAATCTTTCAGCTTTTCCGATATATTTTAATATTTTAATGTAATTATATAATAATCTTTTTCCCCGCTACGCTTTTCGCATCAATCAGATGTTCCACTTCATTTCATTTCATTTCCTAGCGAATTGCCAGCTCACGTCTCCTGGTCCAGTTCTCCTTTTCTTTACAAAAAAAAAAGAAAAAAAAATCGTTTGGTTTTCTTTTTAAAATTTTATTTTCTTTTAGAAGATCAAATTAAAAACTATCATAAATTTCGTTTGGCAAGATTTTATTTATTTATTTATTTTTTTTTGTAGCCTTGAAAAAAAAATCTTTTGATATTCATCTGGTGTTCGATTTTAATGCAAGGAAAGAAAGTTACAGTTGGGAGAAAATGTAAATATTTAAAGCTGCATTCAATTCAAAACATCAGAAAAATTTATTTCGTATGAAAGATTTCAGGGAATTAAAATGCTGTAAGAAATTTCGAAATATATAACATTTTCGTTTTTACAATTGGATTAAAGGGAATAAAAGAATTTTCATCAATCATATTCTACTTAAGATTATCCTTCTAAAAAGTATAATTGATGATACAACGAACTATTTATAAAAAAAATAACAAACACACAAACAGACTTAAAGGACAGAACAGGGAATATATTACAGCATTTGTCTAATAAGATAATTATACTCTCATAATATTTAATAATTATAATAATAATAAAATAGTATATAATTATACAATAACAAAAGTTTTGCATAAAACTGTCATTTATATAAATTGTAAAATGAAAAAAAATTTTTTTAAATTTAGTGCTTTGAAATAATTCTTTATGAATATATTTTAAAATTATTTTCTTATTTTAATTATTTAGAATAAATGTGTTGTAATTACTTAGAATTAATTTTATTTATTAGACATGATTAAATAATTAATTTTACCCACAAATCTTTCCGCTTTTCTAATATATCTTAATAATATAATTATATAATGATAAATAATGATAATATAATATAAATAAGAGATATTAAATAAATAAACATTACTTAAAAGCAATTAAATATTTTAAAATAATCTTTTTATTTAATAAATTAAGTTATGTTTGAAAAAAGTATCTGAATTACGATAAACAAGTATTCAAACCATACATCTCCTTTTCTTCACAAAAAAGAAACAAAAATCGTTTGGTTTTTCTTTTTAAAATTTTATTTTCTTTCAGAAGAACAGATTAAAAACTATCATAAATTTCGTTTGACGAGAATTTTTTTTTTTTTTTTTTTTTTTTTTTTTTTTTTTTTTGTGGCCTTGGAAAAAAAAAAAAAATCTTTTGAAATTCATTTGGTGTTCGATTTTAATGCAAGGAAATCTCGAGTTGGGAGAAAAGGGTAAATATTTAAAGCGGCATTTCCAATTCAAAACATCAAAAAAATGTATTTCTTATGAATGATGCCAGGGAAATAAAATGCTGTAAGAAATATAGAAATATATAAACGTTTCTTTTCTTACAATTGGTTTAAATTGAATAAGAATTTTCATCAATCATATTCTACTTAAATATATCCTTTCCAAAAATAAATCTTATAATTGATGATACAAAGAACTATTTATTAAAATAACAAATACTTTTAGAATACAAATACTTTTACAATACAAATACTTTTAAAACAATACAAATACTTTTAAAACAATACAAATACTTTTAAAACAATATAATACTTTTAATACAATATAATACTTTTGTAAGAATATTGTAATTATATTTGTATTTAATACTTTTTAAATACAAATACAAAAATAAAATAGGGGCCTGATGGCCGAGTGACTAGCGCTTTGGCGCTCGGTACCACAGGTTTCGAGTTCGAATCCCGGCGTACCGTAGATGTTTGTAGTGGTTTGCAATCCACTTTAAACAGTAGGTCCCGTTCAATTGGATCGGAGCGTTGCGGAGGTAGTGTTACTCGCGCCCATGTTTTATATTCAAGTTACACGTACCTCCTGGGTAGTGCTAAATGAGAAACAGCAGCGCAGCCCTTGCTTATGTCGTAATGATTAACTGTCTATTGCCAATTAGAACCACAACAAATACAATCAGGTTTACGAAGGTTAGAACATGGAATATATTACAGTATTTGTCTCATAACATTTTATTATAATAATGTTAGCCAAGATGCTAAATATCCCAAACGCCACTGAGTCTCCTCGTGTTTTGAAACAGTATCTACACCAAAGCCGCAATCGGACTTAACTTCAGCCCTCCTGCTCACCAGCGTAGCACATTGCCATTAAGCCACGAGTCGGGCAAAAAAATATTGTAAAGCAGACAAAATTAATACGAATCCGAATAGTATTGGAAAAAATTTCTGCGATTATTTAGACTTAAGTTGTTTTTTTAAATTTAAACTCACTATATTTTATTATTCGTATTACATACCATTTTGAATAACTTGACGTTTTTCTTTCCTGTAGAAATTTTTAAGGATTTTTACTTTTTTTCTTGGAAGTAAAAGACAAGAATTCTATAAATTCGAAATTTTTGTCTGGAACTGTATGTCTCTTTCCCGTGTTAACATTCAGAGATAACTGTCCCGCATTTCTTTGCCAAGATGGCAGAAACAAGAAAATCCCATCCAATTAATTGGACTCTTAATGCATTTTCATCGAATGTTTTAAAAACGATGATTAAAAAGCTCACAGTCCGAAGATTCGATATTCTTGCTCATTTGCAAGCCTTAAAAATGAAAGTCTTTCGCCTTTTTTCTTTTATTCAATCAAATTTCAGTTTCTGAAATTCTCTAACAGAATTTAAATAACATAAGGCAATCTCTATTTTGTGTTTTTCTAATAAAATAATAAAATTATTAAACATTGTGTCTTGTAACGTCTCGGCCTGTACTAGACCTAGAGCCGCTTCAAGAAGAGGGCCACTTTCGGGTTCATGGGAACACTTTGATTTTTATTTACAAACATTAAATACATATAAAAATTATGTATTTAATATTTACTAAAAAAATATATAGAAAATGATATAGAAAATTTATATTTTTTATGTAAATAGAAAAATGATATGAATATATTACTCTATTTACATAAAAAATGAAAATTAAAGATAATTTGATTCACTTGTAGTTCACTCCAAGATTGGAAACTTTCAGAGATCTCGAGTCTACGTCGGATCTATTTCATCAGGTCTGGATTCATTAATTATCACATGGCGTGAAACACGAGACCAGAAAGGGCTCATTTTGGAAACAGGCTGAAACTTTGGCCTGTTCTGTCACTTCAGAGGAAAAGAAAAAAACAATACTCTTTGTCGACTCTTCGCAGAATTCTCTCCTTTCTTCTTCCCAAACCTTCCTTTAAGAAAATCCGTCAAGAGGGAAGGGGGTCAGTTTCCTTCACTTCTCATTAGAGTGAACACTTTCTCAGTCCATGGTCTTTCACCAATCACGATGCAAAAACTCATCACGTAGTCCGTATTCCATCTATAATTGTTTCGACCAGTGAAGATCACACAAAAAATTGTTAACTTTATGACTTCTCATTATCCATATCTGCTATCAGATTTGCGTGACAGGTTCTTCTCATCAGTACAAAACACTAATTGGATGTAATATAACTACCCACAACACTGCTTGTCTGCTGTCAAATTTGAGTGATGGGTTGTTGTCAAAGAATATGCACATCTCTCTCCTGGGAATGAAATGCCAAAACTCCTCCACCTCCCATAGAGATTATCAGTTTTTATCAGAGATTATATTAAGTTTATAATTTTTATCACATATATAGCAATTAATTAATTAAAATTCATATCTGTTATTTTTACAGGGATCTATTTAAGTAGATATTTAATGAAGATTCCTGTAGAAATATCTTTTTTGCTGAATACGCAATTATTTCATCAGAATGACTTACTATTTTTTAATATTCTTTATTTTAAAATTTTGATGTTTAATCAATTTAAAGCAGGAGATAAAGCGAAGAAAACCTTGCTCGTATACCTTACGTGGGAGTAAGAAGTTGCTGATTTAGCAAAACTGAAGTTATCCGAATTAATGGACTTCTATAAGCCACTTAACGGCGAATTTGTGCCAGTTTTGATGACGATGCATACAAAATAATGAACAAACAAACACGAAGAAAAACCCCCAGCAAATTAAAATAGCATTATTCAGAGTTTCGTAATGAGTTTTCTGTGAAATTGACGAACTTCCAAGAATCTTTACATTTAATCACCGAGCGGAAAGATCCCGAAAACAATGAAAACGTAATGCATTTTTCTCATTTTAAATCAAGTTTCTCAATTTCATTAATGACTGACTTTGGAGAGAAACTTTCTTATTGGATCAGCGGGCTGCAACAAGAAAATAAAAGCTGCCAATAAGCTTCCCGCATTATTTTCAAAATTGAAACTCAGGGGGAAGATAATAGGAAAAGAAAGGATTGCCTTATCGATTCGATAACCAATGGCATTAATGGAAAGAAATCGGGAAATCTTTGGGAATTTCATTTGCCTGCAATGCTGGTTTGGCACCTTTGGAAGTCTTTTTGTCAGATAATGGTACTTTTAAAGTAATTTCTTAGAATGACGGAATGGGATTAAGGTGTATTTCATCAAAATGTTTCCTACCTTTGTGTTTAAAAGTAAATGAGATTCTTAAATTCGATTGTAAGTGCCAATTTATATTATGTGAGCTTTATTTAGTACTTTAATCGATAAAATCTATATAATGTCAAATAATAATAAAATTTCCATAAATATTGTTTCGTGATTTTTTGAAAAGACTAAATAATTTTGCGATAATTAATGATTATTCATTAACGGTGATTATCAGTTATGTATTTTATTTATATCAGTAATGAAATTTATTATATCAGTAATAATAATGTATTCATATCAGTATAAAATCTGACAAAAACTGATTTTCAGCTGCCTTTGTTTCCAATTTTATCCTAGCATATCTTTTGCTACCAAATTTAAACTTCGTAGGGGCCTGATGGCCGAGTGAGGCCACAGGTTTCGAGTTCGACCATTCATGATTTTTTTGAAAAGATTAAATTATCTTGCAATAATAAATTATTATTTATTAAATTATTATTCATTTTATGTGTATTTTATTCCGATCAGTAATGAAATTGCAACGGAAAAATCTGCCAAAAACGCATTTTAAGCTGTCTTAATTCCCAATTTATCAAAACATATTTTTTGGTACTAACTGTAAACATTATATGGGCCTAATTACCGAGTGATTAACGCTATCACCTTTGTAAGTGATATAGGAGAAAATCCGGAGCACTTCCACTAAGGAACATTCAAGATTCTTTACACACATTGCTACAATAGTCAAAAAGATCAGTCGTTTCTGAAAGCAATGACTGTAAAGGATGCCACCAATGAATTCATATCAAATTACTACCAATGAATTCATATCAAATTACTACCAATGAATTCATATCAAATTACTACCAATGAATTCATATCAAATTACTACCAATGAATTCGTACTGCCCGCTGGTTTCTCACATTACCACTAATCCACAAGTCGGGCATCAAAACGTATTGACATAAAAAATTTCGTATAACTCCTTCTTGGTGTTTTTTTTTTTTTTACCTTTCGAGTTTATAGACGTTTCACAACTGCTTTTTATTATTTCTCTTTAATCAAATGTATTTAATAACTAACTCCCTGGCACTACAATCCATGTTGGACCATGGCCGTCTGCCGACTGTCAGATTCCGAAACAGGAGATGTTTTCTTTTTACGACATAGGGATATCAGTCCTACGGCCCACAGTCATATTAGACCGGTAACTACGGTTTTAAAGGGTTTCAAAATCACTGCAAACATCTTTGGCACAGCCAGGACATGAATCCCAAATCTGTGGTACCGAGTACTAGACACTCGGCCATCAGGCCTCAATTAAATGCATTACTTTATTAAAAATTATGCACTAATTTATAAAAATAACAAATACTTTTTAAAAAAAATATAGATATGTTATGGAGGTATGTTAGGCAATCTCAAAATGTATTTAGCACATGAAGATTGGTTCACCATTATTCGTTAAATTTTGTTCGATTATTCTGCCCACAGTAAGACATATTAACAAATACATGGATTTCAGTGAGAGTTGAATTTTAAATTGAAGTGAAAAAAATCATTACTAAAAATGTCACATGTCTAAACATTGGATTAAAATAAGCTCGGATTTGATTAACTGGAAGCTGTTGTAAAAGAAATTTCACACAAAATTTTGAAAAATTCATCACCAAAAATCAATAAAATTCTAGGAAAAAGTGAAAATTTTTTAACTATTTTAATTTACCTGTTCTGTATAATTGTCGTATTTGTTATCATTCAAGCATATCGTTAATTGCTTCATGCTAATACGCTATTTTATCTTGCTAAATTGTAAGAAAAAAAACCCTGCTCAATTAATGGATGTGAGCACTGTAATTTGTCCTTTTATGTTTCCTTCAGGCATTTTTGCTTGCTTTTTCAAGAATAGATGAATAAGGTGAAAAAAAAATCATACAAAGTATACATGTTCCTGTCCTCTTCGATCAATTTTCCTTTGACTTAAGCAAACGAGCTTGATTTTTTTGGCTAACTTACGAAAGCCCGCTTTTTTAATTTTGGTGAGAGGAATGTCTACTTCTTGCACCTTGTTAAGCATCCTCTTCTGTCTCCAAATCTCTGGATGATCATTTGTCACATTCGTACATTTTCCCTTTAAAAAGGGGAAAAAATGTGGGGAAACATTCATCTCACAGTTGCGATCCTCCTTGGCAAGGCTCCATCGGAATCGATCGCATTCTTTCCTTCGTTCTGCAACTAATTTGTAACGACTATATACATGAGAATATTTGTTCGAACAAAGAATGAAGATTTGGAAATCGTTGATTAAAAATACAAAGTGTAGGGTTGCAATATTCAAGGTATTTTAAATAAAGAAGACATCTTTCCGAGCCTTATTTTAATGCAGATATGCTTATTTTAATCAATATGGGCATTGCTCTATAGTTCCACCGATGTCCATACAGTTATCGAATTCTTGACAATATAGATTTCTTAAGGTAGATATTAGAGCCTGATGGCCGAGTGACTAGCGTCGGTGCCACAGATTTCGCGTTTGAGTCACGTTGGGGCCATGGATGTTTGTAGTGGTTCGGAATCCACTTTAAACCGTAAGTAACGATCTAATATGACTGTTGGACTTAGGGCTGACACCTCTTCCCCCCAAAAAAGAAAACAACTAATGTTTAGCTCAACAGCCCTAATTGACGGGGACCTACCTGTATAAAGTGGATTCTAAACCACTACAAACATCCATGACACAGCCAGGACTCGGACCGAAGCCGGTGGACACCCAGTTCCCAAGCGTAGGTTACTCGGACATTAGGCCTGAAAAGCTGACTTGCAAGTTTATGAGACACCACTAAAGATGATGGAAGATCTGATAGCGTAGCTAGTTATCAATGCAGCAGAAATCCAGGATTGGAACCTGTCCACTAATCTTTACTATGTTATTTTGTCTGTGAAATGACATACAAGTGTCATTTTGAACAATTTAGTTTGTTGAACCTACGTTGGCCAATACGATTTTCTGTACCTATTCCTTTTTGTTGTTTCTTCTCCACATCTTGCAGACACAGTTTTTCCGTTTGATTACCTGCGATCTCTTTTCTGTTACATTCTGCGTTTGTTTTGATGCATGCAATCGACTCTCTAAGTTTGCCCGTGCAAGTTATATATACCTTATATACACTCAAGAGCCAAAACATTATGACCACCTGTCAATAACGAGTTGGCCCGCAGCCTTTCCCATCACACACAGAAGTAAGTGAAAGAATGATTCTTCAGACTCTCCAGCAGCAGTTAAATACCACTCCCACCTGATCACGTGCCTTCCACGTCATCCAGGCGAGTTCATTGCAAAATGTAGGGGTGGTCATAATGTTTTGGCTCTTGACTGTATATATGATTCATTTAGCCCATTGAAAAGTACTGATGAAGAAAGAGTTATAATCTTTCAGGAGATATTTAGGATGCATTCTGATATCCTAGCGCATGATTCTAATGTATAAGAGGAATTAAAAATATTACCAGAATAATCCTATAGTTATCGTTATTATAAGAGTGTAGAACAATGTTACGTTCCCACAATCATCATTGAGGGGCATAATACACATCGCCACCTGTTACTCCCCCACCCCAAGGACATTCATTTATGTGGGTATTTCATTGCTCTCTGTAGTGTACTTGTTATTTCTGGACAGTACATGAATACCTCCATGGAACTTGTCCGTTCTCAAGTCTGCTTGCGCACATTGTAGTAAATGATGCGTATCATTGAATATATTAGTTTTTTTATTACAAAATAAGATAAACGATTTAATATTGCTTAATTAACTTTTTTAATGCAGAATGAATAAATGCTTGACTTTTACATAATAAGACAGCTTAGATTTTATTTAAAATTAAAAATTATTATTTTTTCCTTCTGTCTGTTATTTTTTATTTATTTTTCTATTCAACAAGAGCAAAATTCTTTCAGAGATACTTTGTAAATATACAGAACATTTGAAAAACTTTCAGTTTGTTTATTTAAGACACTATAACCCTAATCGTGTTTTTAAATAATTCAATTTTTAAATGTTCTAAATATGTAGAAAAACTTTAATGCCAGATTTATTTATCTAGTAAAAAAAACGGTGAATGACATTGAATGATTCTAAACGATTTGTTAAAAGATCGCTTGACACTTAAATCAATTTAAATAAAATCAGTATTCTTCACTTATTTAATTAATTTTTTTTTCTTTCCAAGTCCCAATTCTTATTCATTTTCAATCGATTTATCCACTTCCAATTCGAATTCAAAATTAGATATTTCTGTTTTAAAAATCTAATATCTCAAATTTGATTTTCTAATTTTAAGAAGATACCAAAAAAAGCCAAAAAATAACTCTAACTTTTTTTCATCCAAAAGCTGCTTTAGAAACGAATCTGTCTCTTCAATACTACGGCTTTAAACAAAGAGATTTGCAAAACGAAACGTCTACCAAATAAATAAATGAATAAATACAAAATCGCATACTAACTTCCAAGACATATGCTGTAAATTTAAAGCGATATTTCTCTCACAGCCTTTGAGGTCGCTCTGTTTCACAAATCCAAAAAACAGTATTTGAGAAAAAAAAAAAAAAAAAAAAAATCGTTAAAAGACAGCAAAGATTCATTCTCGAATACAGATTTCATTCATGTCAGATTCCTACGCGTCTCCCATTCTGAAATGGAAAAAAAAATATTGGAAATCGTAAAACCTGTAAAGATTTTGGAAAACCATCCGGTCACGCAAAGCTATATCAATAGGGCAAGGGGAAAAAACGCTGAAAATGATAGGAGAAAGAAAATGCCACACTTGTTCTCTGTTGGGAAAAAAAGAGAATTACCATTTCTACCTTTTTCTCACGCACACACTCTTATATATATATTTATATATATATAACATATATATTCTCTTTTTTTTCTGTACTTTTTTTTGACTTATTAAAGAGTTATGGAAGGTATAATTAATTGGGAATAATTCATGACAATTGCGTTTTTTTCACAATTTCTCATAATTTCTCATATTTTCAAAACAAAAAATTATGTCATTTATTTTACGATATTCTTTTCCAGTTTTTTTCGTATTAGGGTTGCTATACCAAACACATATCTATGAAGAAATGACGTTTTTAATTTTGTGTGTCATTTTGCAGTTATAAGTAACATATTGATTTTTTTTAGATAAACAACTTTTTATGAAAAGAAAAACAAAAACAAGTTAAAGCATGTGAAGTTATTTCTTTATTTTTAAAAAGTTACGAAAGTAATAAAATAATAATAATTATTATTTTTATAATAATTTTTCATAACTTTTAAATATTTTTTATTCTAAATTTTTTATAGTTTTATAATAAATTTTTTATAAAGAAATTTTTTATAAGAATTTTTAAAAAAGTGTTATCTTAGAAATAAATTTGTCAGTGTTTCTACTCATGGTTTATTCTTTTTATCTTTGTTAAATTAAAAAATATGTTTTAAAATATGAAAATAATTTCAAAAAGTGGGCAAAATTACAGTAGCATGAAAATTTTGAGAAGCTGCATAATTATTAAGCAAATGATATTGAAATGCAGAAAAGGGCTTGTTCTGATCAGCACAGTGAACACCCAACTGAATAGTAGGATGGTTCGTATGTAGTTATTAAGGAAAATACGTCTCAGGTGATGTAGTGCGAACAATTCGTATTTTTTTTATTTATTTATTTTTTTTTTATTCAACAGGATTAAAATTCTTTTAGAGATATTTTGTAAATATACAAAACATTAGAAAAGTTTTCAAGATCTTTATGTAGGAAACTACTTATTATATTTCAAATAATTTAATTTGTAAATATTTTTTTTAAAGTTTTAAATATGTAAAAAAACGTTAATGCCAGATTTGTTTATCGGGAGTAAAAAAAGAAGGGAAGGGTCATTGAATAATTCTAAAGGCTTTGTTAAAATATCCCTTGAAAGCTAAATCTATTTAAATAAAATCAATATTCTGCACTTATTTATTTGAAATATTTTCTTTCTTTTCAATTGGCTGTTCTTATTCATTTTCAATTGATTCATCCATTTCCAATTCGAATACTAAATTTAATATTTCTTCTTTACAATTCTAATATCCTATAACAATCTCAAATTTGATTTTCTAATTTCAAGCAGATACCAAAAAAGCTAATTCTAATTCTAAAAATTCTCTAAAATTCTCTAAAAAATAATCTTCTAAAAGCTAATTCTCTAAAAAATAATTCTAACTTTTTTTTCATCCAAAAGCTGCTTTAGAAACGAATTCGTCTCTTACATACTATGTCTTTAAACAAAGAGATTTGCAATACGAAGCGTCTACCAAATAAATAAATGAATAAATACAAAATCGCATACTAACTTTCAAGACATATGCTGTAAATTTAAAACGATATTTCTTTCACAGCCTTTGAGGTTGCTCTGTTTCATAAACCCAAGAAACAGCATCTCAGAAAAAAAAAGAAGAAAAATAAAATCGTTAGAAGACAGCAAAGATTCATTCTCGAATTCAGATTTCATTCATGTCAGATTCCTATGCGTCTCCCATTCTGAAATAATATAAAAAAAATATTGGAAATCGTAAAAGCTGTAAAGATTTCAGAAAACCATCCAGTCACGCAAAGCTATATCAATAGGGCAAGGAGGAAAAAAACGCTGAAAATGATAGGAGAAAGAAAATGCCACACTTGTTCTCTGTTCGAAAAAAAGAGAGATTTTCATTTCTCCTTTTTTTCTCACGCACATATTCCCATATATATATAATATATATTCTCCTTTTTTCGGTACTTTTTTTGTCTCATTAAAGAATTTTAGAAGGTATAATTAATTGGACATAATTCATGACAATTGAAGTTTTTTTCACAATTTCTCATAAAACTTTGTATTCTCAAAACAAAAAATGTATATCAGTTATTTTACGATATTCTTTTCCAGTTTATTTTTATTTTTTTTTTTTTTATTTATTTATTTTTTTCATTTTTTATTTATTTTTTTTTTTGTATTATTAGGATTGCTGTACCATACACATATCTATGATGAAATGGTGTTTTTTTTTAATGTAGTGTCTTTTTGTAATTATGAATAACATAGTGATTTATTTTTAGATAAACAACTTCTTATAAAAGGAAAATAAAGGGGGAAAAACAAGATAAATATTTCTTTATTTGTAAAAAGTCAGAAAAGTAAAAAATAATAAAAATAAATTTTTCTTAGTTTTTTATTCTTTTATAATACATTTTTCATAATTTTTAACTTTTTTATAATGAATTTTTCTTATATTTTTTATAATAATTTTACATTTTTATAAAGAATTTTTTATATTTTTTATAATAATTTTTAATTTTTTATAATGAATTTTTTTATAATTTTTATAATTTTTAATTTTTTTATAATTAATTTTTCATAATAATTTTTTTTAAAGAATTATTTTAGTAATAAGTTTGTCTATCCTTTTACTCATGATTTATTCATTTTATCTTTGTAAACTTTAAACGAAATATTTTACGAAAATACTTTTTAAAAAAAGTGGACAGAAGTACACTAGCATGAAAATGTTGAGCAACGATATAAGTATTAATCAAATAATCATTGAAATGCAGAAAAGGGCTTGTTGCTATCTGCACGGTGAACACCCAACTGAATAGTAGGATGATTCGTATGTAGTTATCAAGGAAAATACGTCTCAGGAACGTAGTGCAAAAATTCGTATTTTTTAATTTTTTTATTCAGCAGGATCAAAATTCTTTTAGAGATATTTTGTAAATATACAAAACATTAGAAGAGTTTTCATGTTGTTTATTTAGGAAACTCTAATACTTATCATATTTTAAATAATTTAATTTGTAAATTTAATTAGAAAAACATTCTGATGCCAGATATGTTTATAGGATAAAAAAAATGAATTGCACGAATAATTCTAAACGCATTGTTAAAAGATATCTTGGTACCAAAAAAATCAATATTCTTTACATATTTATATGAAATATTTTCTTTCTTTTCATTTCGCTATTCTTATTCATTTTCAATCGATTCATCCATTTCCAATTCGAATAAAAAAAAATTTTTTTTATTTTAAAAATCTAATATATTTCACGAATTTAAACTTTGATTTTCTAATTTTAAGAAGACACCAAAAAAGCAAAAAAAAATTCTAACCTTTTTTTCATCCAAAAATTGCTTTAGAGACGAATTGTCCTCTTCAATACTAAGGCTTTACAAAGCGATTTGCAATACTGAACGTCTACCACATAAATAAATGAATAAATATAAAATCGCATACTAACTTTCAAGACATATGCTGTAAATTTAAAGCGATATTTCTCTCACAGCCTTTGAGGTTGCTCTGTTTCATAAATCCGAGAAACAGCATCTGAGGAAAACAAAAAGAAGAAAAATAAAATCGTTAGAAGACAGCAAAGATTCATTCTCGAATTCAAATTTCATTCATGTCAGATTCCTATGCGGCTCCAGTTCTGAAATAATATAAAAAAAAATATTGGAAATCGTAAAAGCTGTAAAGATTTCAGAAAACCATCCAGTCACGCAAAGCTATATCAATAGGGCAAGGAGGAAAAAAACGCTGAAAATGATAGGAGAAAGAAAATGCCACACTTGTTCTCTGTTGGAAAAAAAAAAAGAGAGTTTTCATTTCTCCCTTTTTCTCACGCACACACTCATATATACAATATTACATGTATATTCTCATTTTTTATCTACTTTTTTGACTCATTAGAGTTTTTGAAGGTATAATTAATTGGATATATTTCATGACAATTGAAGTTTTTTACACTGAAATTTCTCATAAAACAAAAAAAAAAAAAAAAAATTCTTTCAAAACAAAAAATATATGTCATATATATTACGATATTCTTTTCCAGTTATTTCAAATTAGGGTTGCTATACCATACACATATCCACGAAAAAATTATGTTTCTTTTTTTGGATATCTTTTTGTAGTTATAAATAGCTTATTGATTTTATTTTTTCAGGAATAATTTCTTATAAAAGGAAAACAAACAGAAAAAGCTAACTCACGTGAATTTATTTCTTTGTTTTCTAAAAAGTTACGAAAGTAGAAAAATATTAATAATAATAATAATAATTTTTTATAATAAATATTTCATTATTTTTAATAGTTTTTAATTTTTTTATAATAATTTTTTAATAGTTTTTTATTTTTTTATAATAAATTTTTAATATTTTTATAATAATTTTTTTTAAAAGTTCTTTTAGAAATAAATTAGTCTATCCTTTTACTCCTGGTTTATTCATTTTATCTATGTTACTTTTAAATGAAATGTTTTGCTATGTGAACATACTTTTCAAAAAAGTGGGCAGAAGTACACTAGCATGAAAATGATGAGCAACGATTTAATTATTAAGCAAATAACCATTGAATTGCAGAAAAGGGCATGGTGTGATTAGCATGAAGTGAACATCCAACTGAATAGAAGGAAATAGAAAATATGAACTGAATAGAAAATATGTCTCAGGTGACGTAGTGCAAAAACTCGGTTTTTTTTTAATTCAGCACAATTAAAATTCTTTTAGAGATATTTTGTGAATATACAAAACATTAGAAAAGTTTTCAAGTTGTTTATTTCGGAAACTATAATACTTATCATATTTTAAATAATTTAATTTGTAAATATTTTTTAAACGTTTTAAATAATTATAAAAAATTTCTGATGCCATATTTGCTTATCAGGTTAAAAAAAAATCTCTGAGGGTCATTGAATAATTCTAAGCGCTTGTTAAAAGAAATCTTGAAAATTAAATTTATTTAAATAAAATTAATATTCTTCACTTATTTATTTGAAATATTTTTTTTTCTTTTTTTTTTTTTTTTAATTCGCTATTCTTATTCATTTTCAATCGATTCCCTAATTTCCTATACCAGTCTAAAATTTTATTTTCTAATTTTAAGAAGGTACCAAAAAATTCTAACATTCTTTTATCGAAAAATTCCTTTAGAAACGAATTTGTTTCTTCAATACTACGGCTTTAAACAAAGAGATTTGCAATACGAAACGTCTACCAGATAAATAAATGAATAAATATAAAATCGCATACTACCTTTCAAGACATATGCTGTAAATTTAAAACGATATTGCTCTCAGATCCTTTGAGATTGCTCTGTTTCATAAATCCAAGAAACAGCATTTGAGAAAAAAAGAAGAAAAAAGAAATCGTTAAAAGACAGCAAAGATTCATTCTCGAAATCAGATTTCATTCATGTCAGATTCCTATGCGTCTCCCATTCTGAAATAAAAGGAAAAAACTATTGGTAATCGTAAAACCTGTAAAGATTTCAGAAAACCATCCGGTCACGCAAAGCTATATCAATATCGCAAGGGGAAAAAACGCTGAAAATGATAGGAGAAAGAAAATGCCACACTTGTTCTCTGTTGGAAAAAAATGGATAATTTTCGTTTCCCCCTTTTTCTCACGCACACACTCATATATATATATTTCTATATATATTTTCGTTTTTCGGCTTTTTTTTGACTCATTAAAGAGTTTTATAAGGTATAACTAATTGGACATAATTCCTGACAATTGAAGGTTTTTTTGCACTAAAATATCTCATAAAACTTTGTATTTTCAAAACAAAAGATATATATTAAAAATATAAAATAGAGATTTTTGGTTTCTACCTTATTCTCAGCACACACTCATATATATATATTCTCTTTTTTTTACTTTTTTTTGTCTCATTAAAGAGTTTTAAAAAGTATAATTAATTGGACATAATTCATGACAATTGTAGTTTTTTGTACACAATTTCTCATAAACCTTTGTACTTTCTAAACAAAACATACATGTCATTTATCTTACGATATTCTTATCCAGTTTCTTTTTCATATTAGGGTTGCTATACCATACATATATCTATGAAAAAATGTTTCGTTTTTCCGAGTAACTTTATTCCATTATAAATAACATATTGATTTAGTTTTAGATAAACAACTTTTTATAAAATGAAAATAAAGAAGAAAAGAAAACAAATGAAGTCACATGAATTTATTTCTTTATTTTTAAAAGTTATAGAAGTAGAAAAATAATAATAATAATAATTTTTTACAACAAATTTTTTTAAATAAATTTTTAATCAGAAATTTTTTATAATAATTTTTTTAAAGTTATTTTAGAAATTCTGAATGATTTTACTCATGGTTTATTCATTTTATCTTTATTACCTTTTAAAGAAATATTTTACTGCATGTAAATACTTTTCAAAGAAATTATCAAAAGTTTATTAACATGAAAATCTTCAGCTACGATATAATTATTAAGGAAATAGCCATAAAAGTGCAGAAAGGGCTTCTTGAGATCAGGATCGTCTGCCAGACAAATAAATGAATAAATATAAAATCGCATACTAACTTTCAAGACATATGATGTACATTTAAAACGATATTTCTCTCACAGCCTCTGTTTCATAAATCCAAGAAACACCATTTAAAAAAAAAAAAAAAAAAAAAAAAAAAAATCGTTAAAAGGCAGCAAAGATTCATTCTCGAATTCAGATTTCATTCATGTCAGATTCCTATGCGGCTCCCAGTCTGAAATAATATAAAAAAAGAATATTGGAAATCGTAAAACCTGTAAAGATTTTAGAAAACCATCCAGTCACGCAAAACGATATCAATATGGTGAGAGGAAAAAACGCTGAAAATGATAGGTGAAAGAAAATGCCACACTTGTTCTCTGTTCGAAAAAAAAGAGAATTTTCATTTCTCCCTTTTTCTCACGCACACACTCATATGTATAACGTATATATTCTCCTTTTTTTCCGTACTTTTTTTTGACTCATTAAAGAGATTTTGAAGGTATAATTAATTGGACGTAATTCAGGACAATTGAATTTTTTTTACGCTAAAATTTCTCATAAAACTTTGCATTTCCAAAACAAAAAATGTATGCCATTTATTTTATGATATTTTTCTGCAGTTTTTTTTTTTTTTCATATTAGGGTTGCTGTACTATACACAACATATACATCTATGAAAAAATTATGTTTCTTTTTTTTAGTGTCTTTTCGCAATTATAAATGTCATATTGATTCTTTTTAGATAAATAACTTTCCATAAAAGGAAAAAAAAAAGAAGTTAAGTCATATGAATTTTTTTATTTCTTTTTAAAAAGTTACAAAAGTAAAATAATAATAATAATAATTTATTATAATAAATTTTTCATGATTTTTTATAATAAATTTTTCATGATTTCTGTAATAAATTTTTCATGATTTTTTATAATAAATTTTTCATGATTTCTGTAATAAATTTTTCATAATTAATATTAAAATATATTTTTGATAACAAAATTTTCATAATTTTTATAATAAACTTTTCATAATTTTTATAATAAAGTTTTTATATTTTTTGTAATAAAATTTTTCATAATAATTTTTTTTTAAAGAATTATTTTAGAAACAAGTTTGTCTATGTTTTTACTGATGATTTATTCATTTTATCTTTGTAATCTTTAAACGATATGTTTTACTGAAATACTTTTAAAAAAAGTGGGTAGAAGTACACTAGCATGAAATTCTTAATCAACGATATAATTATTAAGCAAATAACCTTGAAATATAGAAAATGGCTTGTTGCGATGAGCACAGTGAACATCCAACTGAGTAGTTGGATGATTCGTATGCAGATATCAAGGAAAATACGTCTCAGGTGACGTAGTGCAAAAATTCGTATTTTTTTTTTTTTTTTTTTTTTCCCCACAGGATTAAAATTCTTTTAGAGATATTTTGTAAATATACAAAATATTAGAAAAGTTTTCAAGTTGTTTATTTAGGAATTATAATACTTATCATATTTTAAATAATTTAATTTGTAAATATTTTTAAACGTTTTAAATAATTAGAAAAACATTTTGATGCCAGATTTGCTTATCGCTTAAAAAAATGCGATGAGAGATATTGAATAATTCTAAAGGCTTTGTTAAAATATCCCTTGAAAGCTAAATCTGTTTAAATAAAATCAATATTCTGCACTTATTTATTTGAAATATTTTCTTTCTTTCCAATTCGCTATTTTTGATTCATTTTCAATCTATTCATCCATTTCCAATTCGGATACCGAATTTAATATTTCTATTTTAAAAATCTAATATCCTTTACGAATCTAAAATTTGATTTTCTAATTTTAAGAAGATAATCAAAAGGCCGAAAAAGTTCTAAATCCAAAAATTGCTTTAGAAACATATTTGTCTCCTGAATACTCCGGCTTTAAACAAAGAAATTTCCAATACGAAACGTCTACCAGATAAATAAATAAATAAATAAATGTAAAATCGCATACTAACTTTCAAGACATATGCTGTAAATTTAAAGCGATTTTTCTCTCAGAGCCTCTGAGATTGCTCTGTTTCATAAATCCAAGAAACAGCATTTGAGAAAAAAAGAAGATAAAAAAAAAAAATCGTTAGAAGACAGCAAAGATTCATTCTCGAATTCAGATTTTATTCATGTCTGATTCCTATGCGTCGCCCATTCTGAAATAAAAAAAATATTGGAAATCGTAAAAGCTGTAAAGATTTCAGAAAACCATCCAGTCACGCAAAGCTATATCAATATGGCAAAAGGGGAAAAAACGCTGAAAATGATAGGAGAAAGAAAATGCCACACTTGTTCTCTGTTGAAAAAAAAAAAAAAAGAGAATTTTCATTTCTCCCTATTTCTCACGCACATACTTATATGTATATATATATAACATATATATTCACATTTTTCATACTTTTTTTTACTCATTAAAGAGTTTTAGAATGTATAATTAATTGGACATAATTCATGACAATTGCAGCTTTTTTACACTAAAATTTCTCATAAAACTTTGTATTTTCAAAACAAAAATGTATGTCCTTTATTTTACGATATTCTTTTCCAGTTTTTTGTCATTTTAGAGTTGCTATACCATATACATTTCTATGAAGGAATTATGTTTCTTTTCTTTTTTTTTTTTTTTTACTATCTTTTTGCAATTATATATTTACAACAACATATTGATAACATATCTTTATCACATATTTTTTTGTAACATATTGATTTATTTTTAGATGAACAACTTCTTAAAATGGAAGGGGAAATAAACCAGCTAACTCTCCTGAATTTATTTTTAAAAAGTTACATGTAGAATAATAATAATTTTGTAATAATTTTTTATAATAAAATTAAAAAATTTTTATATAAAAATCTTGAGCAGCGATCTAATTATTAAACAAGTAGACCTTAAAATGCAGAAAAGGGTTTGTTGTTATCAGCACAGTGAGTACCCAATTGAGTAGAAGGATGATTCGTATGAAGGTATCAAAAAGAAAATAGAGAGGATTTTTGCATACCGTACGTTAGTTAGGATGGACGTCCGTTAAGCTTTTTCTAGCGCGCATGCTCATAGGAAACTGAGCATGCGCGCTAGGGAGAAAAAGCTAACGGACGTCCTACGGTAACTAACGTACGGTATGCAAAAACTCTCTATTAAGTCTCAAATGACGTAATGCACTAAACGCATTCAGTTGAAGACTACAAAAGAAAAAAAATTTAAGGTAACGCCAATAAATAACACAAATAAAAACTCCAATAAATGACCAATATACTGTCCTCGAAGTGAAAAGTGACACCTTTGTCCCCAACTATGTGCGCTACAGTGGAAAGACAAGTGTCAGTTTACTGTGATAATAACTATGTTCATAAAGATAGCCTATTCGTCCACTATTTTCAACACTGCAGCTCATTGGCATCTGTCCATCGGCAGAATCGTTTAGCCCGAGGATTGTTGGATATTATGCAAGGAAAGAATATTTGCAATTACGAACGGATATGAAACGCTATTACGAGTGGAGACTGGATTTATGAATATTTGTTCATATCTGTAACTTTTAATTGGTTCCTGATCTCTCGTTACACAATGGCACACGGCAAAGATGGTGTTCTACCCTCAACAATCCCTGTCTACAGGACCATGCACCAACGTGGCTACAGCATCCAGACAAGTGGGGTATCCAGAACGAATCTGCCGTTATGAACACTAATCACATCTAAGGTTGAGAAACATTCAGGAAAAAGATGAGATTAGCCGAGTTAAAAAAAAACCTGAATCCAAAGACACACTCAGAAGGTATGAAAGGAAGCTTAAACCAAAATGAAGATTATTGCAGCATGGAAGAAAGTAAACTTTCTGTCTATCTATTGCAGTAACAGTAAGAACATTAAGCAATACGCCTAAAATAAAAAATGACTATGACACAGAAAATTTCTTACTTTTCTCGAAGTTGTTGCTCTCATGCCTTCATTCAAAAATATCATGGATTAAGATAAAGTTCGAAAGAGGAATGTTCATAATGGAATGTTCGGCTGGAATGTTTTTTTTTTTTCCTAATGCAGCTGGCAAACACTGAGACAGCTTGGTCTTGGATGCTTTAAGGCAAGCGCTACACAGACGTTACTCACTTTGC
The DNA here is from genome assembly GCA_021605075.1 of Caerostris darwini. Lineage (NCBI taxonomy): Eukaryota > Metazoa > Arthropoda > Arachnida > Araneae > Araneidae > Caerostris > Caerostris darwini. Next base: position 308,002 of record BPLQ01000371.1, on the reverse strand, counting down.
ATGACCCAGGGGGCGCGTGTAACTTGAAGATAAGCCACGGACGCAGAGTAGCAATGCCCCCGCAATGCTCTACGATTCTATTAGGTACGGTTTAAAGTGGATTCCGAACCACTACAAACATCCATGGCACCGCCGGGACTAGAACCCGAAACCTGTGGTACCGAGCGCTAGCCACACGGCCATTCAGGCCCTTCGGCTGGAATGTTCATAGGTTCAACTAAATTTATGAACATTCACTCAAATCTGCAATGTTCAATGAAGTCTTTGACACTTAGGCAGATTATGCAAAATAGAAGCTGGACATTGTCTGAGGATTAGGGTCCGGAAGGATAAAATTTCCTCTATCTGATATTGGATCCACCCAATGATAAATTTAGGAAATGTATTGTTATTGCTGTTATGTTCTATTTCTCTTTATTAATGTAAATAATTTTATTTTTTGGAGGAAATGATGTTTATTACTTCTTATGAAAATATATTATTCTGAACATAAATGCAAGTGAGGGTTCCACCTTCGCACTGCTTTATTAGAGATACCAAAATATTGTTACGATGATCTTGGACACATACCGAAGCCATAATTTTTATGAATAATATGCAATACCAAGGGCCTCCCATGTACAAATATGGCTTCAAGTGTTTCAATATGTTACTAAGATGTCCTTGTGCTTCTGTATATTTCCCTGTATATAGAAAAATATATTTATCTATCTGTGTATTACTTCACATATCAAGCAAGAGATTTGTCTAAAAAACTAAATAGATTAAAACTTCTATTTGACTAATACAGATTGCACAAAAAATTAAAAAAAAATTTTTTTGAATTTATTATTTTTTTTATCTGGTGCGAGAGCCAAATTTACTAAAAAAATCTTTTTAAATTATTTTTTTAATTAAATAGAAACTTTATTTTTTAAACCAGAGGCAGCAGCATTTTTTATCGATAAAAAAATAATGATCAATTAAAAATAATTAATAATAATATAAATATTAATAATAATACATATAATTTTGTATAATAATAAAAATAATAATAATTTTTTAATAAAAAATAATAGCAAAAGGATGGCAGAGTCTTTTCACGTATATCCCCATTTTGATATTTTGTTTCTGGTTATACTGGCCCTTGTGTTCATTGTTTGTATTTACAATCGTTATTAAATTTTTTGCACTTCTGAACTTTTTTCTAATTGTTTTATTTTTTATTCACTAAAAAAAAGTTTTATTTTCGGTAAAACACTAGCCTTTAATAAATCTGTATGAATATCGTTTGCCAAAAACATGTATATTCTATAAATGGAAGCACAGCAACTAAAATTGGATAATACTACTGTGTCCAAAAAGTAAAATCAATTTTCCATTTAAAATTCCCAGGACTGACGGAATTTAATTTTTTTTTTTTTTTTTTTTTTTTTTTTTTTTTAGGTTGCTGGCATTGTCCTTGACATCTGTGTGAAATTTGACGTCAAAATATTTATTAGTGTTTGAGTTACGCTTGACTTTGTGAGACGCTAAAACTGATTCCGCCGATTTTTGAACAGTCTAAATGAATTGAGCAAAGAACTTGCATTCAATTTTGTTTGCGGAAACGTATAGAATGCAGAAAGCATTCGGTGAGCATTCCTATATCGGAAAGAATTGTTTACAAGTGGTATAAACAGTTCAAAGGAGGCAGAGGAAGCGTTGAAGACGAAGAGCCCTCTGGTCGACCCTCAACCTCAACCGACGAATCTCACGTTAAAAAAAATTAAAGATTGGGGGCTTGCAAACCGTCGATTTACAATTAGAGACCTTGCTGATGATGTCGGTATTTCAAAAGGATCTGTCCATTCCATTTTGGGTCTCAAACGCGTCAAATCTCGATGGGTACCAAAAACACTGAATGCGCCAGCTCACACTGCATTGATTCTTCGTGAATTTTTCGACAAAAATGAAACCCATATCGTTCCACAACCACCGTATTCACGCCGTGTGACTTCTGGCTATTCCCTAAATTCAAAAGACTCCTCCGGGGACACCGTTTTCAGTCGATTGAAGAGATTCTACGTGAATCGGCGCTCGCTTTGAAGGCCATCCCTGCCGATGACATTTTAGCATGCCTTGAGTATTGGAAAAAAAAGTTGTTATAAGTGCATTGTGTACGGAGGGGATTACTTTGAAGGCAGTGACATAAATTCGGAAGAATAAATAAAGAGTTTTTGAAAAAAAAATAATTGGTCTTACTTTTTGGGCTAACAATTGGTCTTACTTTTTTCCAAAGTACCAACATTTTATTAAGATGGCATCTATATACAGTATCTTTAATAAATGGGCAAAATGGCCGAATGATTAAACCTAACCTCCCGCAGTATTTGTGAATTGGATATCAATTTATCTTTAATAAATTTTTGCGAATGCCGCATGCAAAATACATACTAATCAGTAACTTATAGTTGCAACAATCATTATCAGATGCTATTTCCATGGACAAACATGCTATATTTTATAGGTTATCGACCAAGCAACTAAAATTGCATAATATATGACATTCCATGACTGAACATTAATATGATATTGTATATATTGCCAATGTACCAAAATTTTATTATGACAACATCTATATATCTTTAATAAATGGACAAAATGGCCTAATGTTTAAACGTTCGTGAATTCGATATCAATTTATCTTTAATAAATCTGTGCGAATACCACATGCAAAATACATAATAACCTGTAACTTACAGTTCCAACAATCATTATCAGATGCGATATCCATGGACAAACATATTTAACGTAGAAGGCTAATAACCATGAACCCTAAATTGTTGCCAATTTTATGAACCAATTTACTACAGAAAAGCGACTATTTCAGGACCCAAGCTTGTTTAAACCGAATAGTTGTTGGGGCCGTTTATTCAAAGTCCGCGGGAAACTTTATGCATTCGTCATTGGGATAAGTGGTGAAAGGTGGCAACCCGGCCGGCGATGGGAAAGTTGTCAGCTGGGTCGATCGTTAAAGTACTCGAGATCCTCCAATTGCGTGCATTTTGCAAACTGAAACCCACCGTTCGGACTCCCTGCTCCGACCCATGCATAAAACGGGGCGGTTTTTTGAAACGCTTTTTACGAGCGATATATTTTTTTTTCTTCTTTCTGTTTTATTCGCTTCTTTTCTTACGCCATTGAAATACTTTTTTTTTTCACATAAAGGTTTTGTCTTTAAAAAATTCGATAAAACCCTACACGTGGAATAAAAATATTTCAGTTGAGGTATCTCTAACATTTTGTAAACAATATATTTAAAATAAAAAATACATGTGTTTAATTTCAATGTAATACCATATTAATTTTCGAATGAATAAGGTTTGTTTTAGAGAATTGTTAAAGTCAGTGCAATTTTTGTTGTTTTGCTTTTTACTATAAAATCTCGGTAAAATATACTTTCATTTATTTCTAAAAAAATTATTTTAACTTTAGAATGTATATCAACTTTTGGATTGTTTGTTATTTACCATTATAATCTTTTCGTAGCTCTTAATTAGATTAATAAACTTAGAAATTCGGTGACACAGGTTTCGGGTTTGAGTACCGGCGCTGTCTTGGATGTTTGTAGTGGTACGGAATCCACTGTAAACGTAGGTCCCGATCAAATATGGCTGTGGAGCTTTGGGCGTAGGACTGACAACCCTATCCCGTAAAAAGACAACGTCTTCTTCTAGAAATCTGTCGCTAGGCAGACGGCCTTGGCCCACCATAGGGGCTGTTGCAACACTTATGATTATGATACTTAGAAATAACCTACAAAGTAACTCGTAACAATGTGGAAACGTGCGACGTTGCTGAGGAATAGGGCTGATGTTCAATCCCCTGGCCTGGCTTTGTTGTAGACACTGTTTCAGAAAATAAGAGGAGACTCGATGGCGTTTGGGATGTTCAGCATCTTGCCACATGAGTCGTACTACTTGGTGAGAGTTTTTCTGGGTTTTCTCCCATATGATACGTAAATGTGGTGTAGTATACCCTAAAGTTCCTTCCGGAAGGCAGTGCACTCCTTGTTCAGTGACATGGAGCCGAGTCTGACTTCTACCTATAGGAGCTCCATCACAACGGAAGCTTCCCTCCTTCCATGAGATCACACGGGTTCATGGACTTGGCTTAGATGTTGTTGTCGACTAAGTGGGATAACAAAAAGAAATGCACTGCAAAAAATTTCAATATCATACTTGCTTATGTCTCTTTTATTTGCCTATCCATATCTAAGTCTTATTTTTTTAAGCTTTTTTTGCTTATTTTAAGAAGTAGTTTTAGACCAGGAAAATCCTGTATAAAAATCATATATGTTCTTGTTAAATAAAATCTTTTAGCTTGATAAAACTTGTTAAAAAAATCATTAATTGTTATCTAAGAAAATTCCACAACATCACACCCGAGAAAAACATATTGTAAAGTAAAAATATGAAATGGATTAAAATTGATTAAAAATATTACGGCAAGTTGGCTAGTATTAATAATTTTAAGCTATTTTAATTGGGTCTATAGATAATATGCACATTTTGAATATATATTTAATATACAATTGTATATTAATGTATAATTTACAATTTACATTGTATGATGCACATTACATTATTCAATTATTATTGTATTGATTTCCTAATTAGAGGAGTTACGTTCGAATTAGAAACACACACACACACACATATATATATATATATAAACATCCCATGGAGGGCATCTGGGATATATATATATCCCAGATGCCCTCCATGGAATGTTTAGAATAGTGATTAATAAATATGGGTGAAGTGTTGTAGGCTCTCCTCGCTGTACACCCTAATTAATAATGAATCGGCTACATATGACTTTTCTAGCCTTAAATGACCTAAGGTCAAACTGTCCGGCACTTGAAAGCAACAACAATATTATATTGGTCCTTTTTAAGCCATTGATTGTGATGAGAAAAGTATTTAAATAATTAAAATCCTCCTTTACTATTTAAGGCTATGCTTTTATATGTTTCTGATTCCTATCTTCCCAACTTAGTCTCCAATTTTTTATATAAAGTTCTTGAGATATGTCAATATATTTCAAAATATTTGAGGCAGGCTTTAATGCACTGTTCACTACGCTGAACTGTAGTACAAAAGCTAGCCCCCGATAGGGATTACTTAAAAATTTTTAAGGAAGAAAAATAGTAATAATTGAAGTATGTAATAATGTAATAATGAAAATGTAATTAATATGTAAGGGTGTAGTAAAAATTCTTTTAAAATTTTTTCCCTCTTTTTCCACAGATACTCTTGTGGTTGCCAAATCTCCGAGCGAAAGATGTCTTCCCATTCATAGAGGAATCTTTGCTCAGACTGGAGGGAAAATCACGGGAGAAGAACAGTGTGAGTATAGCAATTCATATTTTTCGATAAACTTCATATTATATTTTTAAAATAAATATTTATAATACTCCGCTTGGCACATTGTATTCATTATAGTGATGCTAAGTCATTGCTGGATCAGATACAACAAAATCTGAGCAATTCAAAGACAATAAATAAATAAATAATAATAAAAATGAAAATACATCTTTAGTTTGACTGCGGAAAACGGAAAGATGTCAGACCACAAGTTGCTAACACCCTTACGGATAGTAGGCATTGTTTTGGTGCATTATTTTTGCCTTTTACTGCTACAATTATTGCTGTGTAAATTCGGTGGAGTTTGTTAAAGAATATCTCGTTACTCCAGTGGGCTTATAAGGTTACAATTTTCAATGGACGATTTACGGGGTACATAGTTAAAGAATATATCATGTCTACATTGGGATTACATGGTTGAGGTTTCTTTGATATTCACTTGCACCATGGATTCGCACTCGGTAGAGATTGTTAAAGAACATCTCGTGCCTACATTGGGATTACATACACTTCTGAATATTCTCCTGCACCATGGATTCGCATACTGTGGAGATTGCTAAAGAATATCTCGCGTCTATACTGGAATTACGTAGTTGTCTTCTGAGTATTCTCCTGTTCTGTGGATTCGCACTCGGTTTAGATTGGTAAAGAATATCTTGCTTCTTTAGGGGGATCACATAGTTGTGGTTTTCTGGGTATTCTTTTGCACCATAGATTCGCACTCGGTTTAGATTGGTAAAGAATATCTTGCTTCTTTAGAGGGATCACATAGTTGTGGCTTTCTGGGTATTCTTTTGCACCATAGATTCGCATTCGGTTTAGATTGGTAAAGAATATCTTGCTTCTTTTAGGGGGGATCACATAGTTGTGGTTTTCTGGGTATTCTTTTGCACCATAGATTCGCACTCGGTTTAGATTGGTAAAGAATAACTTGCTTCTTTAGTGGGATCACATAGTTGTGGTTTTCTGGGTATTCTTTTGCACCATAGATTCGCATTCGGTTTAGATTGGTAAAGAATATCTTGCTTCTTTAGGGGGAATCACATAGTTGTGGTTTTCTGGGTATTCTTTGCACCATAGATTCGCACTCGGTTTAGATTGGTAAAGAATATCTTGCTTCTTTAGAGGGATCACATAGTTGTGGTTTTCTGGGTATTCTTTTGCACCATAGATTCGCACTCGGTTTAGGTTGGTAAAGAATATCTTGCTTCTTTAGGGGATCACATAGTTGTGGTTTTCTGGGTATTCTTTTGTACCATAGATTCGCACTCGGTTTAGATTGGTAAAGAATATCTTGCTTCTTTACGGGAATCACATAGTTGTGTCTTTCTGAGTATTCTTTTGCACCATAGATTCGTACTCTCGTCAGATTGCTAAAGGATATCTCGCGTCTACAGGGGGATTATATGTTTAGACTCAACACCGTTGACACTCTTCAATAACAAACAATAATTGTAGTTAGTAATAAATAATAATTAATATAAATTAAGATTTATTTACAAAATTAAGTACTGTTATTCCTCGCTGTGTTAAAATAGTGGGATTATTATGTTTTCTTGAAACAAGTGAAAAATAAAGGAATTATTTATTACTAAGTGCCAAAATAGTTCAATTAATATGTTTCCTTGAATGAAATGGGGAATAAAGGAGTTACTTATTATTTTAATCCTAAAATAGCTGTAAAATAAGTATAACTGTTGAAAAAAACAAATATAATTTTTATATTAAATAAGTTAAATAATTCTAATTTATTTACAAAGAAAACATAATCACTAAAGTTATTATATCTAACAATTATTCAATGAGAAATACTATATGCTGTTTTACATGGTCGTTTTTGAGAATGTTTAATAATTACTATTAGCTTCAGATTAGTAGGCTGTTGGTGAGCATTAGGACTGAGGTTCATCCATTGGCGGCGTTGTTGTAAACACTGTTTCAAAAAACGAGGAGACTCGATGGCGTTTGGGACGTTCATCTTGCCTCGTTAATTGGAGTACCTGGTTGAAGTTTTCCGGGTTTTCTCCCATATGATAGGCAAATGTGGGGGCACTTTTAGGGGAAACTCGCGGCGGTGGTAGGAATGCGGGGGTTAGTTTCCCCTAAAAGTGACCCCAAGGTAGGCACTGCCCTCTCTATCTTCAATGATTCGGACCCGGAACCCAGTGGGACTTCTACCTACGGGTGCTCCATCATAACAGAATCCGCCCCCTTTCCCTCCATCCACGAGTAGACCACCCATGGGGTGTCAATTCCTCACTGCAGGACACTGAAGATTAGACACAACAATAACAACAACAGTTTCAGATTATAAATTAAATAATAATAATTTAAACATAAACTTTTTATTTAAGCACATATATTTGAAGCAAACTCATAGTTGTGTAACAAAACTTTATTTGTTTTTTTACATATATGTAAAATGTTACGCAATCGTAAAGAAATTATTTTTCGAAATAGAATATTAAAATTATTGTCTTAATTACCACGAAAAAGAATTTGATCGGAATGGATAAAAATAAGTTTTTTTAAAAATTATTACTAAAATTATTTTGGTTCTTGGTAAATGAGTAAAATTAAAATATTTCCTTTTACAAAATAAAGAATAATGATTTAAAGAAGCAAAAATATTTCATCGTCGTTTTAGTGTTCAACAATAAATTTTCTTATTTTTATGATATTTTGTTTGGGAAGTTAATATTTTCAATTGCTAGAGGCTTTTACAAATACTTTTATTTCTAGACAATACTTAATTAACTTTTGCTTTATAAGAAATGTGGTGCTATAAATATTCTTTCAATTCTTTTTTTATGGAATTTAAAGCACCTATCTTGCAAGATAATTGCAATTTTTAACTTCAGACGTAATTTGTAGTTTTGCCTCTAAGCCATGTTTTCTTTCAATTTTTGTTCTTTAAAACAGAAAGTAATTCAATATATTATATTTTTTGGGGGGGAATTTTAAAACTGTATTGAAATATGGTTTGAAATTGAAGTCTTTTATTCAAATATGCACATTTGAATAAAAGACGCATACAAAGTTTTCAACCATTAACGCAGACAAATTTTAGTTATTTTACAAAGAAAAAAAAATAGTACAAGAAATAAAAAAAATAAAAAAATGCTTCAGAAATATCGTGGAAAGAATAAAATATGATGTATGATGTGAAGTTCAAAAACCAAATTGAAGCACACAAAAAAATTATTTTTTTATTTAAAACATTCATAAATCATATTATATTTAAGAAATATATGCTTAAATTTGCAGCTATTATTTAAGATACATCATTTTTAAATATTAGATTTAATAAGCATTTAAGTAAAAATAAACCTTTAATAATTATTAAATATTGTTATTATTTTAGTAGAAAATTTTTGGTCTAAGGTAATTTTTTTTTTTTTTTAAACTTAAAGAAAAAAAAATACTTTAATATACTTACTCAATATAATTAAAAGTTATTTAAATATACTTAATAATTAATATACTTTTTAAAACAGAAAGTAATTCAATATATTATATTTTTCGGGGGGAATTTTAAAACTGTATTGAAATATGGTTTGAAATTGACGTCTTTTATTCAAATATGCACATTTGAATAAAAGACGCATAATGCATACAAAGTTTTAAACTGTTAACATTTTAAAACTGTATTGAAATATGGTTTGAAATTGACGTCTTTTATTCAAATATGCACATTTGAATAAAAGACGCATAATGCATACAAAGTTTTAAACTGTTAACATTTTAAAACTGTATTGAAATGTGGTTTGAAATTGACGTCTTTTATTCAAATATGCACATTTGAATAAAAGACGCATAATCATACAAAGTTTTAAACTGTTAACATTTTAAAACTGTATTGAAATGTGGTTTGAAATTGACGTCTTTTATTCAAATATGCACATTTGAATAAAAGACGCATAATGCATACAAAGTTTTAAACTGTTAACATTTTAAAACTGTATTGAAATGTGGTTTGAAATTGACGTCTTTTATTCAAATATGCACATTTGAATAAAAGACGCATAATGCATACAAAGTTTTAAACCGTTAACATTTTAAAACTGTATTGAAATGTGGTTTGAAATTGACGTCTTTTATTCAAATATGCACATTTGAATAAAAGACGCATAATGCATACCAAATTTTCAACCGTTAACGTAGACAAATTTTCGTTACTTTACAAAGAAAAAAAATAGTACAAGAAATAAAAGAAAATGCTTCAGAAATATCGTGGAAAGTATAAAATAATATAATGTACGATAGAAAGTTCAAAGACTAAATTGATTATAATATTAGAGTAAAGAATAAAACTGTTATTTTTATTTAAAACATTCATAAATCATATTATATTTAATAAAAATTAAATATTGTTATTATTTTAGTAGAAAAATTTTTGTTCTAAGGTTTAATATACTTAATTAATATACTTAAAAATTACTTGAATATACTTAATAATTAATATACTTAAAATATACTTACCTTTTTTAAAGCAATAAGTAATCCAATATATTATATATTTTTGGCAGCATTTTAAAAGTATATTGAAATAGGGTTTGGAATTGATGATGCACATCTGAATAAAAGACTCATGACGCCTACAAAGTTTTTAACTGCTAACGTGAATTTTAGTTATTTTACAAAGAAAAAAAATAGTACAAGAAATATAAAAAAATGCTTCAGAAATATCGTCAAAAGAATAAAATAAAATAATATAATGTATGATATAAATTAAAAAAAAAAAATTGAAGCATTGAATAAAAGCTTTTTTTTTTTTAATTTAAAACATTTTTAAATCGTATTATATTTAAGAAATATATGTTTAAATTTGTAGCTATTATTTAAAATAGATCTTTTTTAAATCCCGGATTTATTAAATATTTAAGTCAAAATAAAACTTTACTGAATATTAAATATTTTTATAATTTTAGTAAAAACTATTTGATATAAAAATATTTTTTAAAACAGAAAGTATTTCAATATATTATATTTTTTGGGGGGTATTTTTAAACTATATTGAAATAGGGTTTGAAATTGACGAAGAACATTTGAATAAAAGCCGCATAATGCATACAAAGTTTTCAACCATTAACGTAGACAAATTTTAGTTATTTTACAAAGAAAAAAAATAGTACAAGAAATAAAAAAAAATGCTTCAGAAATATCGCGGAAAGAATAAAATAATATAACGTATAACGTGAAGTACAAAAACCAAATTGATTATAACATTAAAGCATAAAATAAAATAGTATTTTTTTATTTAAAATGCTCATAAATCATAATGTATTTAAGAAATATATGTTTAAATGTGTAACTATTATTTAAAATACAGGATTTATTAACTATTCAAGTCAAAATAAAACATTAATAAATATTAAATGTTATTATTTTAATTAACAAATTTAAGAATTTATAAGCACCAAATTTTATTAAGAAACTATCCCTTAATTTTCCTTACAAATATATTTTTAACTTCTAAGAATAGTCATTTAAAAATTTTAACATTAAATTAGTTTCAAAAACTATTTTTTTATACTGGTTTTGTGACGAACTCGATTTTTGTGTTATAATATTATAATATTAGTGGGCCTGAATGGCCGAGTGGCTAGCGCTCTGGCGCTCGGTACAAAAATACCTTTTTTTTTTAACTTGTAGTGGATGACACTGGATGTGAATACAGTTTTTTCATATATTAATTCATTCATTAAATTTAACTAATTAATTTTAGGTTTTTTTTAGATTTAAGTTGCATGTATCTACCAATAGATGGCTCCAGATAAACTTAAAAAAAGTGAATGAAAATTATTTATAAAGGACTTTCTGCAATATAGTAGGAATTGACTTAATTTTTTTTTTTTTTTAATATTACTTGTTTTTCAATACTGAGGAATACAATACTCTAATGAGATGATTGTGAAAACCCCGTTCCCCAGGGAAATACAATTTCAGCCGTTCTAAGGAACGACTTTGAACAACAAAGTGGTCTTAAGCATCATTAATAATTCAACAAACAGAGCAGATCCATAGATCAAGATAAGAAAACCTAATTACCTGCTACACAAAGCAATACAAAAAAAAGAAGTAAACCATAATATTGTGATTCAACACTGGTGTTAGCGTCTTGCAAACATAACGCAGACTCATTTTACAACTCCCTTTGGTTCCATACCAACTCGTTATCCAACGACAACAAAAGTAAGATATCGTTTTATCACCCCCAGGCGTCGCATGCTGACGAGGACCAGGGGAACGAGAGCCACGACCAGGGCAGCCATGATGGATGGTCGACGTGGGCCCCTTGGAACCAGTGCTCCAGGACCTGCGACGGTGGGATTTCCATCAGCATCCGAAAATGTAAAGGAAGGTGCACCGATGGGGAACCCATACGGAGGAAGATTTGCAACATGCAAGTGAGTTAGAGGAAGTGATTCATGGCGGAATTTTTTTTTTGTTAATTGTGTTGGTTTGTTAAATTAATAATAACATGGTTTTTCTGCATTGTCATTGTTTCATATCATTGCTCTATTGCTTCCAATTGTTTTTTGCATCAAAGAATTAATGGGGATGATAACATCCATAATGGGGATTTAATTATTGGTAATATGGTAATTAATTAAATCCCCCTTTATGGTAATATCCATGTCAAGGGTTCATCATGGTAACTATAGACGATATTATTAAAATCCATGAGATGCATATCTATGCAAACATATGTTTAATATCAATGAGGTAATGAGCATTAATGACTTAGTAGTAACCAATCGAAATACAATATTCAAATGGTTCTTTTAAACATTGGTGGGGAGACTAAACGAAAGACTCCCGACTCCTGAGTTGAATTTTTTTTACTGACTCCCGACTCTTGGCTCTCTATTGTAATTTTATATTCCTTATGATATTTACTAATAGATTTAGAAAAAAATTGTGAAGTAAATTCAATGACTTTTTCTAAATCCATGCACTTATTTAAAATCCTTGTACTCTAAATAACTTGTAGCTGTACTCTAAATTTACTTACAAAAATACATGTCTCCTGATAATAACAGTATTAAATTGGGAGATTCCAAAGTACTTTAGGACAGCTACAGACAAGCAAAAGAAAATTGTGCATTATATTCACAAAAGATTCTATATTATGTCAGGGAATAAAGAAAATTTGTTAAAAAGGGATTCACATTATGAAAAGGGAAAGACAAATAAAAAAATATAGAAACATCTAATATTTAAAATTATTATGCATTTTCACAGGAGTAAAAGGAATAGAAATCCAAATAATTGATTTTGTTTAAAAAAAAATATAGAAACATCTAATATTTATAATTATTATGTATTTTCACAGGAGTAAAAGGAATAGAACTCCAAATAAATGATTTTGTTTAAAAAAAAATATAGAAACATCTAATATTTATAATTATTATGTATTTTCACAGGAGTAAAAGGAATAGAAATCCAAATAAATGATTTTGTTTAAAAAAAATATAGAAACATCTAATATTTATAATTATTATGTATTTTCACAGGAGTAAAAGGAATAGAACTCCAAATAAATGATTTTGTTTAAAAAAAAATATAGAAACATCTAATATTTATAATTATTATGTATTTTCACAGGAGTAAAAGGAATAGAAATCCAAATAAATGATTTTGTTTAAAAAAAAATATATTTGCTATTCAAAAAATTTCTTTTCGAATAACTAAAAAAAGTATGACGAAATAATGAAGAAAATTATGGTTTTATATCATCTACAGAGTAAATGGTAAACTAAAACCTAACAATTTGCCATTTTTTCATTTTCAATCTTTTTATGAAAATTCTTTTTTTTTATGATATGTTGTTTTTATTTTCAAATCTGCATATTCGGCACTGAATCAACAGATATATAGCAAATTCAGAGTTACTAAGAGTACACGAAAAATCTGTTATATTGTACTCACATTTTGTCACAGCAATTAACAAACCTTTCTGGGAGAGTTGCCTGATGTTCCACACTGCCTCCCCGAGTCCGAATAAATTTATTATGATCGATAGGATTTACTGTGCAGATCCGCGGTATTTGTAAACAAAAATTTAGATCTGGTTTCTCTTCCCGGGTTTCAAACCTAGTCTCTTTACTTTGGACGCTCAATATACTATTTACTGGTGATTCTTTCCCAATGTCCAGCCAGGAGAAGGGTGGCCAAAAATGACCAAAAATTTCCGATTCCTGTCGAATTTTATTACAGACCCCGACTCCTGAGTCAAACTTTTATACCGACTCCCGACTCTTTAAACGGAATTTTTATAGCGACTTTCCTCCTTTTATGTCGACTCCTGAGTGGAATATTTTATATCGACTGCCGACTTCTGATTCAAATTTTTTATACCCTTCCCGATTCTTTATTGTAATTTTGTAGGTATGTATTATGATCTTTATTAACGGATTTAGAAAAAAAAATTGTGAAGTAAATGCAATGACGTTTATTAAATTTGTATAATAAAACATTTTTTGCTTTAACAAAGTATTTTTTTTTTTGTTACTAAGGTGTAATATTTGCATTTATTTAAAAGACATCATTGTATTTTAAATTTGTTTACAAAAATACGTCTCCTAATAATAACAATACTAAATTGACAACTACCAAAATTATAATGATCTATGGTTAAGGATCATTTGGTAATAATGATCTATGGTTAAGTGTTGTCGGAATTTACAATGATCTATGATGTTATTTATAATAGAAGAGCAGCTATCAGTGTGGAGATCGCTTGTGCTCATCCAGTTCATAATGATTACGAGCAAAACAATGGAATTAATTATTAAGTGTTTCTTTTTTAAGGAATGGAGTGTGGAATTTAGTGTTTATTTTTTTAAGATTTATTATATTTGTAAACATTACGTAAATTAAAAATATGCACTATATACCTTATATCTAATCATTTGGACAGAGGATGTTACATTACATTATCTTTTCATTTCAAGCCCTGTCCTGAACCGCAAGACTTCCGCGTGTTCCAGTGTGCCACCTTCAACAGCAAGCCGTACAAGGCGCGCATGTACGAGTGGCTGCCCTACCACGACCCCGAGGAACCCTGCGCCCTCACCTGCCAGGCGAAGGGCTTCAACTTTTTGGCCAAGCTCGCCCAGAAGGTGCAGGACGGGACGCGGTGCAGAGAAGGGGCCCTCGACATGTGCGTCGACGGGCAGTGCCAGGTAAACAGAAATGTATATTAAAAATCTACACAAAGTTTTTTATGCATTTTCGCCGTATAGTCTGCAGGTATAATTTTCAAGCCTAAAACATAATTTACATATGATTTGCCGCCTATTCTTTGATGTACTATAAGAAAAGGCTGCAAGTAGGCAAGTTCAGCTTTATAACTATGGAACAAATCAAATAAAACTTGCAAATTTTTAAGGAGCGTTTTTTATGCGGCAATTATATATAAAAATATTTTTTATAAATCCTCAAGATGAGAAAGAAAATGTGCAGTTAAAAATTATGGTGAACACAAAAAAAATAATAACTTTCTCACGGTTTGTAATCTTCCTATTTGCTAGAAAAATGAAAATGTCGATATAGTATCACTGTTAATTGTTTATTTTCTCTTATATAAAGCGTTTTTAATTCTTATTTATGGAGCCCGATGGCCGAGTGATTAGCGCTCAGTGTCACAGGCTTCGGGATCGAATCCCTGCGATGTCATGGATATTTGGAAATCCACTTTAAACCGTAGGTCCCGGTCTAAAACGACTGTTGGGCGGAGGGTTGGAAACCCTACCCCGTAAATAGAAAACATCTCTCTCGTAATCTACAAGTAGGCAGGCGGACTTGACCCACCATGGGCGGTGTTGCGCAAATGAGGAAGAATTCTTATTTATAATTTCAATCCAGGTATTTTTTTTTCATCCATTAGCCCAGACCGATGTAGATGAATGTCACATTTTATCTATTTTTGTGAAATATCAACATATTTCCATCATCCACAACAGTTATTTCTATTTCTTTAAGCTTATATCACAAGTCTGAATAGAATAAATTGAGGTAGAGCAACCGATAGAGAAACAAACGTCTCAAAATTCGAGTCGCGGCCAGATGGTCAACTAGCTAGAGCTCTAGCCCTTGGTACCACAGGGTTCGAATCTTGGTGATCACATGGGTGTTTGTGAGTGGTTCGGAATCCGCGTTAAACTTTAGGTCCCAGTCTAATTAGCCTAAAGTGTGCAAGAAATAACCATAGGGCGACAAACCAAAGTTCGAATCTATTGAAAAAAATTTCTAGAAAAAATTAGCAAAAAATATTTTTTGAATATATTTTCAAAAATATTTCCAATATTATTAAAAATGTCCACAGATTGTACGCAATAGCCATTTACGATCAAAATTTGAAATATTTTTTTTTTTTGTTCTAATGCAGCTGGCAAAAACTTAGACAGTTGTCTTGGATGCCTTAAGGCAAGCGCTGCACTGACGTTACTCACGTAGCACTACCCAGGAGGTGCGTGTAACTTGAAGGTAAGCTACGGACGCGGAGTAACAATACCCCCTCCACGCCATACGATCCTGTTAGACCGGGACCTACGGTTTAAAGTGGATTCCGAACCACTACAAACATCCATGGCACCTCCAGGACTTGAACCCAAAACCTGTGGTACAAAGCGCTAGTCATTCGGCCCTTCAAGCTCGAAATTTAAAACATCATTTGGAGAATTCTCACACCTCCTCTAGCACAACGTAATGGCTTCATATCCTAAATATTTATCATGCCGATTTTGGCAACGCAGTATCTATCAGCCTCATTTAACAATTCAAAATAACAAAACGCACTGCCCACGTTACGGACTGATCTGCTGCATGTAAACAAGCTCCAAGGATGCATTTCCATTGGCAACACAGCGCTCATTCGACGTCCTCTTTGAAGAATCAGATTACCCATCGACAATGATTGACTGTAGAATAAATGAATCCCTACTGTCAATCATTCTCGATTGCTAATTTGATTCTTCAAAGTTGACGTCGAATTAGCGTTGTGTTGCCAATGGAAATGCATCCTTACATATGCAAACCATCAATAATGATAGTTATGAAATGTTAGTCAAGGTTAAAAATGTTATTAATCTTATTTTTATTAATGGTAAAAAATGTTATTAATGTTATTTTCACGAATACTATTAATATTATTTTCACGAATTCTATTAATGTTATTTTCATGAATACTATTAATGTTATTTTCATGAATACTATTAAAGTTATTGTCATGAATGTTATTAATGTTATTTTCACGAGTGCTATTAATATTATTTATCTTATTTTCATGAGTGCTATTAATATTATTAATCTTATTTTCACGAATTCTATTAATATTATCTTCATCAATATTAACTTTCAAGTTGATTTAATACTCTTAAAAAAACAATTTTCTAAGAACTATCATTTGAATATGCGTTTAAATTTAGCATATTTTGGTTAATTTAATACCATTTTTTAAATTTTTAAAAAAATTTTTAAAATTCCTTTTCACGAGACAAACTATCTTCTTATGGTTCTGTTCCAGCCCATCGGCTGCGATCTCCAGGTGGGGTCCACCTTGAAAGTGGACGAGTGTGGGATTTGCGGGGGAGACGGATCTCAGTGCCAGCGTCCAACTTTCATCTGGCACGAAGGGGCCTACGGAGCGTGCTCGGTGACCTGTGGCGGAGGTGAGGGGCATTTCTTTAACTATCCCATTATTTCTGTTAATTAACATAAATCCCATTATTTCTGTTAATTAACATGCAAATAATGAAAAAAATGTATATACAGTATATACAAGGTACTGCTTCAATGTAAATATAACTACTTCAATGTATGGGGTACTTACTTCAGTGAGGTACTGCTTCAATGTATATACTCGTATGAGGTACTGCTTCAATGTATATACTCGTATGAGGTACTACTCATGTACTTTCTCGAATGAGGGGCACTTATTCGTATGAGATACTACTTCAATGTATGGGGAATGTACTTGGGGCCTGACGAACGAGTGACTATCACTATGCCTTCCGGTTTGGTTTAGTTTGTCGATCTACTGTTATTTTTTGCACACTTTAGGCTAATTAGTCTAGGACCTATAGTTTAACGTGGATTCCGAACTACTGAAACACATCCATGCCACCGCTAGTATCCAACCCGGAGTCCTAGCGCTCAGTACCACAAGTTTTAGGCTCGAATCGCGGCAATGCCATGTATGTTTGTAGGGTTTTTAATCCACTTTAAACCGTAGATCGTAGTCTAATAGGAGGGTAGAGCTTTGTTTTGAGGTTTAGTCAATCTTCAGCCCTCCTAGTTCATCGTTAAAAGTGAAGTTTCATATTATCCTTAGCCATGCCCCTGTTGACACACGTAATACCATAGAACATTTCAACACAATCACGTCCCCCCCCCTTCACTATCATTCACGGTCGCTTTTGAGAACTAACAAACTGCCTAACTTAAGTAATTGCAATTTCTTCTTTAATCGTAGAAGAAATAACAATAATAAAAGTAAATAACATAAAGTGGTCTGATGGCCATGTGACAAGAACTTTGGCTCTCAGTACCACAGGTTTCGAGTTCGAGTCCTGGTGATGTCATGGATGTTTGTAGGAAAATTGGATTAGGAATTCACTTTAAGCCTTAGGTATCGGTCTAATAGGACTCTTGGGAATAGGGCTGACCCCTGCCCCATAAAAAGAAAATATCTCATGTTTCGGAATCTGCCAGTATGCAGAAGACCTTGGCCCACCATATGGCTGTGCCATTGAAGAATAAAAATGTATTATTTACATATTACTATTGCATATTATATGTTTAAGCCAAACAAATCCATGGTAAAACTAAATCGCAATGTATCGGAGATCAACTTTTTTTATCTTATTCACATACCGCTTCATTATCTTCCAACTTGATGCCATATTTGGCACTTAATATATATAAACGTACTTTTATATAAACGTATTCTATTTTACATAAAAAAAATGAAGCAAATAGGATAAGTTTGGTATTTTGATCTTAGTTACCAAAATTAAATTATTTTAATGAAGAAATAAGATAAATATAAATGAAGCAACAGAAAAAAAAACTAAATTTTTAAATTGAAGCTGATTTGAAAACATAGTAATTTCGAAGAAAAAAGTATGAAATTGAAGTCTCAATTAGCTAGAGTTATTTTAAAGAGAATTTTTACCAGATACAAAAATCTCATGCAAAAGTGTACTAACCAATCGGGAGTCCAAACTACAAACATCCATGGATTCGTGGTAGATCAAGCAACATGGATTCCGAACCACTATAAACATCCATAGTACTACCTGGACTCCAGCACCCTGATGGCTAATTGGCTAGCGCTCTGGCCTTCGGTACCAAAAGTTTCAGGTTTGAATCCTGGCGGTGGCATGGATGTTTGTGAATGGTTCGAAATCCACGTTAAACTGTAGATACCAGTCTGTTTAGCCCTCGTGTGCACAAAATGACCGTAGAGCGACAAACCAAACCTGGACTCCAGCGGCCTGATGGCCAATCGGCTAGCACTCTGGCATTTGGTATTACAGGCTTCAGGTTAATCCTGGCAGTGGCATGAATGTTTGTTAGTGGTATCGGAATCCCCTTTAAACTGTAGGTTCCGATCTAATTCACCTAAAGTGTGCAAAAAAATTACCGTAGAGTGATAAACCAAATCAAACCTGGACTCGAACCCGAAATCTACTCGGCCATCAGGTCCCAAAACATAAATACAGAGTTTCTGACTGATTGAAATTGGAAACACAATGACCTTTAAGTGTAGCCAGATAAAATTTATTCTGAACCGAAAGGAAGAAACACCTGAAAAAATTAAATTATTTTAATCAAGGTAATTTATATATCATTGCAATCATTTGTTATCACTTTTACGAAGATGAATCTAACTTTATCACTCTCTTTTCTTCCTATTAAGGCAATTATATCCTATAATTTAATTAACTGGTATTTACTCAGTTTACTTTGAATTACATTTTCCCACATAACGTGTCTTTCTCCGCTAAATTTTACTTGTTTAAAATAATTAATGGGAAGACATGTAATGGTTAAAGTTATGATTATACATTCAGATTAACCTTTTCCAGTTTAGTA
This sequence comes from Caerostris darwini, assembly GCA_021605075.1. NCBI lineage: Eukaryota > Metazoa > Arthropoda > Arachnida > Araneae > Araneidae > Caerostris > Caerostris darwini. The sequence continues at coordinate 288,506 of BPLQ01000371.1, read as the reverse complement.
CTGTTTTATAGCTTTGGAATGCATCCAATTCAGCATTTTATTTTGGAGAGAATCCTTTTCTGGGAAATGTTAAGGGAATCTCTCTAGACAGTCATATATTAAACTTTACGGATTATAAAATTAGTGTAAGATATAAAATTTTTAAAGTTCGTAAAATGTTTGCCATAGATCTTTTTTATTTTTCGTCTGAAGGTTATGTAAATATTGAAACTGATGTAAATTAAGTGCTCAACTTATAAATCTTCGGGGAAGGGAAAAATAACAATGCTAACACCACTATATATATATTATATTGTGGATTATGCTGTATTATACCCTCCACCTTTTTCAATTTAATTTGCAGTTCCTTAAATGTTAATTAAAGGATTCTTTTTTTTATTTGATAAAAAAACTATTTTCTTTAATATACTTTCGTTGTTAAATAATATGAAAAAAATATTCATGTATTTTTTTAAATTCACATATTTAATTTTTCTGCAAAACTCTCTTTTTTTTTATCACAAAAGAAATACATAAGTGGTTAAAATGTTACGTTAAGTATTTTCCTCTACTAATATATTTTTAAAATTTAGTTATTGTATTTTTTTATATTTAGTTAAATGACACGCAATTTTACTTTAAGATAAATATATTTTTAATATTGGGTAGTGTTTTTAATTTGTTATTTTTATGTTTTGGTGTTTGTTCTTTATAAATAACTGAAAAAGATCATACTCATTGTTTTAGTGCAGTGGTCTTCAAATTGTTTGGCGGGGGTATATAAAAAATTGTCGGTGTATTATATACAAATTTATGACAGCTAAGTATTCGTTTTTACGCCTCACAGTTTTATATCCAGATGGTCAACTCCACAGACTACTACTTACAGACGGAGGAGTCTCAGAGGCTGCGATGGAAATTTTGTTAACATTAAACATGTGACGCTAACACTAACCATGGAAGTTACCGCTCCTAGATTTTTCGAAACCTTCTTTGGCGCATTATTGCTGTTTGGTGATTTTTTGTGTGAAGAAAAAAAGCAACCAGGAAGGTTAATTGCGTGTAAAGAAAGCTATCCTTGAATGGAAAAATTGACAAAAAGAGTAGCTATATTTATTTTTATTTCTGAGCAAATATTTCTTTGAGGCCTGATAGCCGAGTGACCAGCGCTTTGGTGTTGACGTCACAGATTATGGGTTCAAATTCCCGAGGCTCCATGCTTACTTGTATTGGTTTGGAATCCATTTTAAAATACATGCCCAGGTTTAATAGAACTGTTGGGTGTAGGTATGACAACCCTACCCTGTAAAAATAAAACATAATAATAATGTCAAAAACTGCCAATAGGTAGACATCTTTGACCCACCATGGGGCTGTTGCACCAATGAAGAAGATAATATTTCTCTGGAATACCCGGGGCGCACTTTTTGAGAACCACTGTTTTAGTTTATTGCAATACAATTTTAAAAATTTTTAATTTTTTGTGTTGATCCTGAGTAAAAATTTGCTTTTATTTAAAAAAAATGTAAACAATTTCAAATTAATAATATACATGAAGTTAAATTAAAAATTATCATTAAATTATTGTGAAGAATGATTATGTTTTGCGGAACAATGGATAATTGAATGTTTTGAACTTTGAACAGTTTTGTCTGAGCTATTTTTTTATTTGAAGCCAGAACAAATTAATTTTTCAATGCTTTCATTTAGACATGGGAAATAGTTCACTTCTTAAAAATATTCTTTCTAATATATTATGTTTATATATTTTTTGCTATGAATTACTCATCTTAATGTACCAGAAGAAAACTAACCTTAACATCCCGCATAAGAATTCTAATCAAACCTTTCCATCACCCCCGCAGGCATCCAGCTGTCGGAATCTTCATGTCGAAACAAAGAGACGAACGAGGAAGTCGACCCCAGACTCTGCAATCTGTCCATCCGTCCCCGAACTAAAGCAAAACACTGCAACAGACACCCCTGTCCAGTAGTGTGAGTACACTGAATTTTGCATCAAGCATAGTGCCATAGTGCATGTTAGCATAGAATATAGATTATCAGCTTGTTGTAATTTATATTCTATATTAGCATAGAATATAGATTATCAGCTTGTTGTAATTTATGTTCTATATTAGCATAGAATATAGATTACAATAAGTTGATAATCACTATTATATGTTAATATAGAATATAGATTTAGAAAGTTGATTAGATTGTAGTAGATTGATCAACTTGCTGAAAATGTTACGCAAACAGCGTAAATAAAATGATGCATTGTTTTTTAATAATTTATTTAGGAAAACTGGAAATAGTAAGTTTTTGCTCTTATACTGTTTTTAAATAAATTCAATCAGCTTTTACGACTCTTGCTTATAACTAACTTGTTTGAAGAAAAATTTTATACAATTATCGTTATATAAAAAATAATTTGTGAAATATGATTAGTAAAATACTGATATCTTTAAAACTGCATTTATTACTCGTATTTGATATCTACGTGATTTAGAAATAAAGTTATAAAAGTATTATATGTTTTTCTCTTAAAGAAAAATCATGTGTATCGTAATTTTATAATATTAAAATGCAGACAATATGATGTATAAATTTGCTATACTCTAATATAAAAAAGAGAAAAAAAAAAAACACCACCCTTGAGAAATAATCCAATTACCTTGAAATTTTGTTGGCAGAATTTTTAAAGTCAAGTATTCAAATGATTAATCGGTCATAACTTGCGTCTCTACTGCGTAACTAGTATCACATAAAATGGATAAGAATTGTAGGCAGTTGTCTTTTATTTTTGAATTGCAGTTGACTTTAAACTAAATCACTGTTTTCGTTATGATGTTGCCGAAGAATCAAATGACGCTGAACTTACCCAAAGATATCATTCTTTGCTATTCAATGCACTTAAGTCTCTTCGATACAAACAGCGGTGCCTTCCATCATCTCACAGCACTTCACTGAGATGAGTATACATTCAAAGTGGAAGTTATGTATTTTTAAACCATAACTTTGATAAAGTCATTGTAGTGGTATCGTAGCCGATCCTGGCTGTTAGTATCTTGACATTGTGTAGTGTTTAATGATGAACTCCACTTCAGTCTTGGAGCATATGATCACTGGATCCATGTGTGAAGATTCTGGTCTTATCAGTTTCAAGCAGCCTCTGTTCCAAGTGGCCACCAGTCATTAAATTTGGAGTAATAGAAGGGGGGCTATCTGTTACGAAAACATGTTGCCGCTAATCATCCTGCGTGTAACTTTAACATCCAACTATTTGTTGATGATCCTGTATTACCTACATCGAACATCCCTCTGGACCCCTTTTCTAACATCAACTATTAGCCCCCATACGGCTCTTGTATATTTGCGTTAATTTCGTGATATTATTGATACTCTTCTTCGGACAACAAAGTCACCATAATTTTCGCTAACTGAATATTAATGTGATATGGTGCACTGCCAAATTTAGGCACCCAGATATGTTACAAATCTGATACAAAAATTAAAGAAGGCTTGGTGTAATGTATTTTTAAATAGGATTACAAATTTTTTATCCCTCCTTCCATAGACGTATACAAGCATGTACAGCCGCCATGGAGGTTTCACCAAGAAATGATTTGAGCATTTAATGACCAACCCCTTTATAGATCCAATGACCTTAAATTTTTACTTATTTAATTTCAACCTGTGTATAAGTGTCACGCCTATTTAGTAACTTTTCACATAATTTTCTTCATTGTGGTTCGTTTTTGGCAAAGGAAGCTATGTTATCATCATTATGATTAAGCAAATTAAATTAAATCTATGTAAATAATGAATTATATGCGAAGATTATGTGTATTATGTGTCAATTATAATTGAATCTAATACTTATTCATTTCATTTTGTGTTGATTCTTCTTTCTCTAAAAAGCTGGGCCACCGGCAAATGGGGTCCTTGCTCAGTGACGTGCGGAGTGGGTGTCCAGTCTCGTCCCGTTTTCTGCGTTCAGGGTGGACCCAACGGGTCCCGGATAGACGTCAAGTCCGAATTCTGTCCCCGCCACAAGCCTCTCACTGAAAGATCGTGTTCTGTGGAGGAGTGTCCCAGGTGGTTTCAAGGGCCTTGGTCCCCGGTGAGTCTCGATTTATCTTCTATTATTTTCATACGCAGAACAAGCTGTTTTTATACACATAAAAAGCTGTTTTTATGCGCAGAACAAGCTGTTTTTATGCGCAGAACAAGCTGTTTTTACGTTGCCACATATACGAGACTTGTTTGAGTACCTGCATATGAAATAATAAGTCCTCAATAGTTTTTAAAAAAAAGTTAACTTCACTTATGCTTATATAAGCTACCCAATAATTTTCAAATCAGTTATAAGCTGGTCTAATTAATTGTGCAGATTCAGTACGATTTAGCAAACTTAGCCTTAGCATTATGAAATAATTTTAATTTCGTTAAGCAACTTTTAAATAGAAAAAAAAATGCCTTTCCCTTGTTATTCAGAAATCCATCGACTAACTTAATTTAAAAAAAATGTTTAACACAGAGAAATGCCTGATTGTATCTCTATGATAATTTAAAAAGTTATCATACAAGGGGATGCAAGTTCGAATCCATTGCTATTGCAGTTACAGTTTACAGAAACTGTGATACTCGATAATGATTATGACAGAGCGTGCCATGTCTGGCATCAACAATAAGGTTGTGTCTGATACTAGTTTTTCATAATTTGTCTCGTAATAATGCGAGAACTATAAACTCAGATCAGTTATCTAGAAACTTTCTTGGAAAACATAAATTATAAATCCCGTCATGATCACTCATCAGTTGACAGTTCTTGATATACAGTAGTGGCAAATGAAAACGTATCACTTGCATTTTTTATGATTTGGATGAATAACTTTGAGGATTTAAATTGTAAAAGCAGTGTTAAAAAGGAGGAAATTTTGATTGGTTTACAATGGGAATGTAAGATTGTCTCATAGTTTTGTTACTGCCTCATTCTTTCAAACTCATGTATAAAAATGATGAGAAATCATGAAACTGAAAACAAAATGAGCATATCTCTTTGAAATCTCCTCAAGTATATATTATTCTTGTAAAATCTTTTTTTGTATAGCGCTATTGGAGGAATAAAAATTAGTGATGGCTTCATTTTGATACATTGCTAAATTTCTTTAATTTCCAACATTATATTTACAAATTCTGAAGTAGATATTTTTGTATTTTAGATATTTTTATATTCTGAAATAAATCATCATTTCCACTTAAAAGAGTTACTTTATAAGCAAATATGACAAAATTGCCTTTCATTGCTTACAGTCGTGGCCAATGATTTCTTTTCATTGACCATACACCACCGATACAAAAAAAGATTAAAAAAAAATGAATCTCTTCAACAAACTCTTAAAGGACTAAAAAAAAAAAAAAAAAAAATTCGAAATAATCTCGATGAACACCTTTAATAATATTTCTCTAATTCTGCTCACATTTACTACCATTGATTTAAACATAACTCTTGTCGCAGTAATGAAATCAGATCATGACGAGATGCACTTATTTGGACACTGCACTTTAATAATTTCAGTGCTCCGTGACTTGCGGAGAAGGAATTCAGACTCGAGCGGTCGTGTGTCGAGACACCAAGAATCAGTACAGCGACCTTTGCGATACCAACGAGATGCCCCGACCACAGAAGATGTGCGAGATGCCCGACCCTTGTCCACGACCGGAAGACACAACCACGCAACCCCCTTGTAAGCATGCATTGAAGTATAAATGTCTCACCTTTTACACAGTGCTGCAGGTTGTAACTGTAGGTTACTGATTTTTAAGGATATTTATAACTTAATTTATATATTTAGAATTGGTTGTGTTCATCAAGACGAATGGAAAATGTAACTGAATATAGGGTCTCAAATGACTCTTGAGTGGTTGAAAATTGCGAAAATGCGCTTGCAAAGTGTGAAGCAGAAACAAACAAAAACAAAAAGTGCAGAAAACGTTTAATGGGCGATATCAGTACAACATAACTTGTGATGCACAGAACAAAAATTGTTCCAGCAATTGTCGATAAGTGTCGCCTACGCTACTGCACAAGTCACAAATATTCCTGCATAGTAATGATTAGCGGTCACTCCGAAATTTCGTGTGTTTGCTGGTGCAATGACGTCAGCAGGCGCCACTTATGGACAATTGTTGGAACAATTTCGTTTGTTCTGTGCAGCTCAAGTTATGCTGTACTAATGTCGCCCATTAAACGTTTTCTGCAGTTATTGCTTTGGTTTGTTTGTGCTTCACATTTTGCAGGTGCATTTTTGAGATTATTAACAACTCAACGTCATTTACGATCTCATATTCCACTACATTCTCTGTTCGTCTTGATGAGCACTACCAAATTTGTCAGCGGAGTTCGAATACACTCTGTATAAATAAAATAATAATAAGAATAAAATTTGCATATGATATATAATGTATAAAAATATTCTTGTATTTTTTTCTCATTTTTTTTTCTTTTTAAACATCTGAAAGTAAAAAAAGTGATAAAATTTAACAAATATTGAAATTTAATTTAAAAATATTTTATCATAGTAAAACCATAGGTAATAACAAAATTATTTTATCGTTTTTTTTTTTTTAATGAAATTGATAAGAGACATTATAAAATATCGACAGATAATTTTTTATATGATTTTGCATGCCTCATTTTATATTTAAAAAAAATTCTTCTCCAAAACTGAGTGAATCTAAAATATATGAAATTTTTAAAAATTTTAAATATTACATTTTAAAATTTAACTTTTTAAACAAGTTAGAAATAAATTAAAAATAAATGTAATAAAAACTTCGGTCCTCATTATACATTTATTCATATAAATTTCATATATAATCCTTTTTTAAAAGTATACCTTGATACTAAAAGATTGTATTTTCTTATAACAGGTATATTTACTCCCAGTACTGAGGAAGAACCTTCAACTCCAACGACGGAAGAACCCACTTCGCCGACGGAAGCTGTCATTTATTTAACCCACGCGCCTCCCAAGTAAGACAGCCATAGTATCATTAGCCAGTTCTTGATATCGATTTCAGATAGTAGGTATTCCAGGAACCAGAAATAATGTTATAATAACTATTACGGGAATGTAACACATGTTCTGATTAACTGGAATTCCTTCTGGTGTATTGTATTACATTAAATTATTTTATCTATAGCGAATTATTATTATTATTATGTCAATATATAAGCAAAATGAGTTTATTTATAACGTAGCAATATCTGTGTCAGTAACTTTAGTTATGAATTGTTTTCATGTAAACAAAATAGCAAATGAAGTTAAATATGTTCTTAGTGTTTTATGATGTTAAATATATATATCCTGAACATCGACGGGTTTTGTGGTATGTTTATGTAGGCGGATGATGAGAAAAAAACATTATCATTTAGATAGGAATTTAGGGATAATTGTGCAGATTTGCAGCTCACCGATGGCTGATGAGAAAAAGACATTGCCATCCAGAGTAATTGCTCACGTTTTCGGCTCACTAATAAATGTTGATGAAACGACAATGTCATTCAGTATGAATTTTAGAGGTAAATTGTCCAAATTTGCAGCTCACAGACGTATGTTGAAGATAAGACTTTGTCATCCAAGAAGGGATTTAGAGGTAATTGCCCACATTTTCAGCTTATCGACGTCTGTTGAAAAATGGACATTATTATCCAGGAGGGATTTTAGAGGTAATTGCCCACATTTGCAGCTTATCGCTGGATGTTAAAGAAAAGATATTACCATCCAGGAGGAATTTTAGTGGTAATTGTCCACATTTGTAGCTTATCGCTGGATGATGAGGAAATGACATTGGAAAGGAATTCTCTAGGAAGGGTTTTAAAGGTAATCACCAAAATTTGCGTGTCATATGTCAAAAAAACCTGGAAAATTGTTGCTGAAACCTTGAAACGTTGCCACAATCATCGAGTATTTTTGTCTATGAAAGCAATGACAGCAACGATCACCACCTACGGATTCAAAACTCCTGCGCGCTAGCTGAACATTTTACCCCTGAGCCACAAGTCTAACAATATATAAATATATTAATTTTTATTTTTGAAATTAATAACGTTAAAATAAAACTTAAAAATATCCCTTGAAATCACATGTGCTCTTCATGAATTTAATACACATGTGCTTTAAAATTACCTTTTTAATATTCCTGCAATTTTCAAAATAGAAAACAAAAATATTTTTGATGTGTTTTCAATTTCTACCCTTATATTATATTTGAGGTAATATTTTAAAAATAACGGTTAAGAGGAGTACTGGGCCTGAATGGCCGAGTGTCTAGCGCTCTGGCGCTCAGTGCCACGGGTTTCGGGTTCGAGTCCCAGTGGTGCGATGGATGTTTGTAGCAGTTCGGAATCCACTTTAAGCTGTAGGTCCCGGTCTCCTATGACTGTAAGAGAGTCAAGGAGCCAAAGTCAGATTTTAACTTACGGGTGCTCCATCAGAGCCTCTTCCAGATCCCTCTTCCCTCCTTTCATGTGGTACACGACAACAACAAGGGGAGTACTTTAAATAGAATCTGCTTGTAATTTTCACATAAATCTTCACCCATTGACTGGGCAAAGATTCATGAGAAAGTAGCACGCAGCAAGCATGGAGGAAGATTCAGGCTAAAATCTGCCGATGGCTCCCGTTGTCTCCGCTGCTTTTAGAAGCGAGAAAATCGATGCCGGTTATCATAACCTATAAATGCATCTCACATCTTTAAGTAGGCTATCTGGTGAAAGTTTACTGCATTTATTTTTCATAGGACACGAAAGGAATAGTTATAGTAGAATAGTATCTAAGAGTAGTTTATTTTTCATATGACACGGATACAGGACAGTTACCCTTAAATATTCCTCTTTCAAAAGAATTATCGTTCTCTTTATTCCTTGAGGGCCGGTTGTGTACGCAAATGGAATCTAAAACGCAACAATGCACACAAAAAAAAAAACCGTATTATGAAGTGTAACAACAAAAATTTATATTTTCCATTTTTTTTTTACTGTTCTGATTTACTAAATATCGCTAAAAACGCTAAATAATCGAGAGTTTTTGCATACTGTACGTTAGTTACCGTAGGACGTCCGTTAGCTTTTTCTCCCTATCGCGCATGCTCATAGGAAACATAATTTCCTATGAGCATGCGCGATAAGGAGAAAAAGCTAACGGACGTCCTACGGTAACTAACGTATTTCCAATGAGCATGCGCGATAGGGAGAAAAAGTTAACGGACGTCCTACGGTAACTAACGTACGGTATGCAAAAACTCTCTATTAACTATTATTATTACTACTAATAACAATAATCTACTATTTAGATAATTTGCAACTGATGAAAGTATTCCTGAGCATACTACTACTTCTACTAATAATAATCTACTATTTACAATAACAATAATGTACTATTTAGATAATTTGCAATTTAAGAAAGTTGTCCTAAGCATACTATTAGATGATTCGCTAGCTTTCGAACTAAAATATTTAGGTTTAAAACATGGCAGATGATGTTGAACTGAAAGCTTCGATGTCTATACTGGAAATCGACAAGATAAATCTATATGAAAATTATCGCTTGGATATCGATGCTAGATATTGGTGATCTAGAATCGATAGCCAAGCTATTTGATGGGTGCTTTCAATGTTTCTCTCATGCGATAATCAAAAATGGGACAGTTACCCCTAAAACTCTTCCCGGAAGACAATATGTTTCTCTCCTCGCCCATTTGCGGAGCCTGATAGCCGAATGGTTAACGCTCTGGCGCTCGGTATCATAGGTTTCGGGTTCGAGCCCGGCGGTACCATGTTTGTAGGGGTTTGGAATCCACTTTAAGCTGTAGATGTAGATCCCGGTCTGCTTAGCCCCCGTGTACACAAGACGATCGTAGAGTGACAAACCAAACCTCACCCATCTGTGGATTGCCCGTGGCACTCATTACCGGTACTTGAGGCCCCCTAGTGCTTAACAAAACAATTGAATTTTTTTTTAATAAAATTGAATATCCCTTTTGTTACAGAAACATAGTATAAAGATAAGTATTTTTGTTTTTGTAGTTTTTTTATTGGATGTGCTTATTTCGCTTCTTTGCATTTGCAGCCTCACTGCTCCCGTGCGCTACTTCGTCGGGCCCTGGAGTCGCTGCAACGGCCAAGGCTTCCGGAGGAGAATCGTGCACTGCCAGACCTACATCGAAATCACTCAAACTGTGGCTAGGCTGCCAGACTCAGAGTGTGTAGGTGAGAGGTTCATGCATTACATACCGATAGGATTGTTTTATTTTTTGTCATCCTATCTCGCGAAAGCGGCGATGATTACAAAATGTGGTACTATAACTGTAAACAATAAAAAAAAAAAAAAACTATGCCAATTTCGTATATCATTATAGTTCTACCACCGATTGCGTGGAAAATTGGCAAACGGCCAAGACAGTTTCAAATATAGCGGCGTAATAGGGGGGAAAGGTATAGAGCGAGGGACTTTAATTTCAATAAAAATCATTTCAAATTTTAATTTATAATTAGTTTCATTAAACTAATTATTTTAAATTATTTATCATTATTAATTAATATTGTTATTAATTATTAATAATTACTAAAATTAATTATATTTTGTTTAATTAATTTTAAATTACCTAATATCAAAAGAAAATAGATGAAAAAATTCCCCAATAGCTATAAACTTTTTTCTTTAAAAATTTCTTTACGCCACTATATTGGTCTGGCATCCCTAATAAGTAATTGATTCGTCCATTTCCGTCTTTAAACCGGATATTTACCTTTTCACACACTCGGAGGTACGTGCCTAATACCATAAAATTCATAATTAGATTCAAAATTAGATAAAATTAGATTCAATTAGATTAAAATGAATTGAATTTTAATCTAATTGAATCTAATTTTATCTTATGTTCTTTTGTGCTCTTTATTTTATGTTCTTTTGAGGAGGGGGAGAGAGTTCTGAATTTATTTGCACTGTTTTATCATTTAAAAATTTACTATTTTTTAAAAAATCAATTCGCTATTTTTTTTTTATCTTCATAAAATAATAATTAAAATTATTCAAAAATTAAATTTTTTCTAGCTTTAACAATTTTTTAACTCCGTCTACTGTAAAAAATTATAAATACCGTTAAGACTCCATTGTTATGAACTATTTTCATGCATATCTTATGATTTTAGATATCAGCACCCTAACTTATAATTTTGCCACTAGATGCCATTAAATAATCTCATTAAACCTGTAGCGATTGGTGCTATAGGTTTCTGTTTCGAGTCTCGGCAGGGACATGGATGTTTTAGGGGTTCGAAATCTACCTTAAATCAGCCTAATATGACTGTTGGGAGATGGCTGACAGCCTGCCTCGTAAAATGAAATCCCCCCGTTTCGAAATCTGCAATAAGTAGGCAGATGGTCATGGTCCAACATGGACTGTGTAGTGTTAGGGTGTAGGTGTCAATTAGTTAGAGTGTTAATTAGTTAGTGAAAATATTTAGATAATAGATAAGCTTTACTGGACACTCTACATAAATATCAATTGTATTCTGATGAGTTGACGATGAGTAAATTCGCTTACACTTTTAACAGTTGTTCGAATGATGAAGAATGCAGAAATACTGATACTTTTATTTAAGAAAACAAGATTAAATGGCTGAGTAACATATATATTTGTGTTCTTGTCATTGAATTGTACACATTTACGCACTTTCACATTCTCGAGGAGGCATTCTAATCCTATTGTATTTTTACAAACTACTGAGATAATAAGCGTGATAAAGTAATCTAATCAGTTAAGTCATTTCTCAGGTACTTAACTTTTAATGATTATGGCTATAATTATAAAATAACTGGTGTTTACTTAAAGTAAAATGGCTGTGCGCTATTTGTAGAACCACTTACGTAGATAGTGATGTTTGTGATATCATATTATTGTTTTTGAAAAACATGCTATTTTGAACTACGTCGCTTGAACTAAACAAACGTTGTTTATTCATTTCTGATAATTGTATGAGTCATCGTAACCTTTCGTCTGTGCGACAACTATACAGATAAATACGTTTTAATTGCTGGACCGGACGAAACGATTATTGATTGCTTGTTAGGGGTGCCAGTCAGTTATACTCGACACAGGGTCGTTTTAAATATATGTCTTTATTTTTTCTTATCCCACTTGGTACACAGCAATATCCTGACAAAGTCCATGAACCCCCTATGTTCTCACGGAAGGAGGAAAGGAGAGGGGGAAGTTTCTGTTGTGTTGGATCACCCGTAGGTAGAAGTCTCACTTGCCATAGAAGTCTCACTACGCTTGGCTCAATGATAGCCATAATCATTAAATCTCGGCTCCGTGTCGCTAAATGTTAGAAAACTCGGAAAACTCCCACCAGGTAGTCCGACTCGCGGGGCAAGAGGCTGAGCATTACAAACGCCATCGAATCTCCTGATTTTTTTGAAACAGTGTCTACAACAAAGCCGCCAGCGTATGGAACTTCAGCCCTAATGCTCACCAGCCGCAAAAATTACCACTGAGCCACGAGTCAAATTAGAAATACTTTGTAATTATTTTTTACCATTCGTTAGATTTCATAAAGCCTAAATAAACCTATAAGAAAAAAAATTCAATTTAACGTTTTAAACCTCATTATTGGCATTATTTACTCATTTTATTAATTTAAAGATATAAGGGACCTGATGGCCGGGTGACTAGCGCTCTGACGCTCAGTGCCACATGTTCCACGTTCGAATCCCGGCGTTGACATGGATATTTGTAGTCGTCCGAATCCACTTTAAACCGTAGTTCCCGGTCTAATATGGTTGTAGAGCGTTGGATGTAGGGCTGTCAACCCTATCCTGCAAAACAAAAACATCACCTGTTTTGAAATCTGCCATTAGGCAGACGGCCTTGGTCACCATGGGGCTTTTGCGCCAATGATGATGATGATGATGAGAGAAAAGAAGGATATCAAATTTTTGATTCATTCTGTTTGATGAAAGACAAATTATATTTTTAGTTAATTTAATGTGAAACAAAAAAAATTAGTAATGTCTGCCCCTTTATTTAAATTTAAAGACGAAAAAAAAATCCATGCAAAAGTTAATTTGCTGAAAACATAAAATTTTGTGTGTATTTCATGTTCTCCACCCACACTAAAAAAAGGAACATGTTTGTCTTAAACCCCGGGAATCATTTGATTCAAATATTGACATAAAAGCTGATGAACCTCATACTAAGTAGAAAAAAAAGTCTTACTGCTTGCTTTTCATGCAAATGTAATGAAGTTTCACCTTGTAAAAAGTATAATTTTCTCTCTAAGATTTCTTTTTTTCTAAAAGAAATGGAAGATTAATTAAGAGAAAAGACGAGAATATTTATGAGCAAAAAGAAGAAAATAAAAAAAATAAAATTAAATAAATGGAAAGGACTAAAAAGAAATAAAAATTTCAACTTAATCGTTAAATCGTGAAATTGCCTTTTTTTTCCCCCTTGTCTTTAGAGAGGCATCTTCTATTCATCTTTGTCCTTTTATGAACTGAGATTTGAATTTGGAAGTTTTTATCAGTTTTTGTCTTTTTTTTTAAATTTAAATTTACTTTTTCTGTTACATTAAGTTTTCTCTCAGTTAATTAGAAAAATAAATTAAGTAATGACATAAAAAAAAAACTTAATATACCTGAATTTGATGGTATCATTAGAAATCTATTTTTTTAATTTAATTTTTATCTTTTTTTGGAATAGTTGCAATTTTGATTATCGATTGTAATCTCTCCAAATAGAAAAAAAAAATTAAATAAAGATTGGATTTGGCGATATCAAGCAATTTCTAAAAATCGATTTTAATTATAAACTGTCAACTTATTTAAGAAGAAAATATTTTATCTCTTTCGAAATATTTTTTTTTCGATATTCAGATGTAATTTAAATAGATGGACAAAAATAAATTGATTGAATAATTAAACTCGATTGAAATTAATTATAGTGTATTTCGTTTAAAATTCTGTTCGAATTTTCATCAGAAAAAGCATTTAAGGGGTTTTAGATTTTTGCCATTAATATTTTGCGATATATTCAAAACTTTGTGTATTTATTGACGTAAGTATTTTTATTTTGGAATAAAGAATTTTGAAAATCTTAGTTTTAATGTTTGCTATTTAATTTAATAACTAACAGATATGAACCGGATTTGTCTTACTTAAAAAGTAAAACATTTGTGTCTATAAAGTCTATAGTGATGAAGCATCCGTAAGAAGAAGTCTGACTTGGCTCCGTGGGGCAGAAGAAGGAGGGCAGTGCCTTCCGGAAGAACTTATAAGAGCAAATAGCCCACATTTACATATCGAATAAGAGAAAATCCGTAAAACTCCCACCGGGTAATCCGATTCACGAGGCAAAATGCTGAACATGACAAGCGCCATCGAGACTACACATTTTTTTAAACAGCGTCTACAACAAAGCCGCCAGAGAATGGAACCTCCGCCCTAATTCTCACCAGTGGCGCACGCTGCCACTGAGCCACTAGTGGGTCTAGTAAGGCATTGTAATTTTTTTTTAAACATCCGATAGATTTCATAAAGCCTAAATGAAATTATAATTTTAAAAATTCAATTTAGTGTTTTAAACTTTATTATTGACAGATTTACTCGTTTTTTTTTATTTAAACATGCAATAAGGAGCCTGATTTTCGAGTGGCTAGCGCTCTGTCTCTCGGTCCCACACGTTTCAGGTTCGAGTCCGGGCGTGACCTTGACGCTAGAACAGTCATATGCAGCAAATTCAATGTTAATTAGGGTTCACGGAGAGGGGAACCAACTACACTTCACCCATATTTATCAATCACAATTTTAAACAAAAACCCCAAGGAAACCATCTGGGATATATATATATATGTAGACAGGTTTCGGGTTCGAGTCCCGGATGCACCATAGATATTTGTAGTAGCTCGGAATTCACTTCAAACCGTAGGTCATTGTTTAATATGGTTGTAGAGCGTTTTGCGTAGGGCTTAGAATCTCACCCGTAAAACGGAATCATTTCTTGTCTTGAAATCTGCCGGTAGACAGACGGCCTAGGCCTACCATGGGGCAGATGTACCGATGATGATGATGGAAGATATAATAAAAGATGCACACCAGATTTTTGATTAATTCTGTTTGATAGATAAATTATTATTATTTTTTTAGTTAATTTAATGTGGAATAATTAAAATTTAGTAATGTCTGTCACTTTATATAAATTCAAAGACGGGGAAAAAAAAAAAACACGCAAAAATTAATTTGCTGAAAACATAAAACTTTGTGTGTATTTCACGTTCTCCACCCACGTTAAAAAAAGGGGAACATGTTTGTCTTAAACCACGGGAATCATTTGATTCAAATATTGACATAAAAGCCGATGAACTTCATACTAAGTAGAAAAAAAAAGAGTCTTATCTGCTTGCCTTTAATGCAAATGTAATGAAGTTTCACCTTGTAAAAAGTATAATTTTCTCGCTAAGATTTCTTTTTTTCTAAAAGAAATGGAAGATTAATTAAGAGAAAAGACGAGAATATTTATGAGCAAAAGGAAGAAAATAAAAAAATAAATTAATAAATGGAAAAGACTAAAAAGAAATAAAAATGTGAGCTTAATCGTTAAATCGTGAAATTGCCTTTTTTTTTTTTTTTTTTTTTTTTTTTTTTTTTTTTCACTGTCTTTTGAGAGGCATCTTCTATTCATCTTTGTTCTTTTAGGAACTGAGATTTGAATTTGGATGATTTTTTTCTTTTTTAATTTAAATTTATTTTTTGTGTTACATTGAGTTTTCTCCTAGTTGATTAGAAAAATAAATTAAGTAATGATTAAAAAAGAAGTTAATGTACCTGAATTTGATGGTATCATTAGAAATTTATTTTTAATTTTATTTCATCTTTTTTTGGAATAGTTGCAATTTTGATTATCGATTGTAATCTCCAAACTGAAAAAAAGAAGAAAAAAAAAAGAAAAATCAAAAGTGATATCATACAATCTATAAAAATCGAGTTTAATTATAAACTTTCAACATACTAAAAAGAAAATATTTTTATCTCTTTCTAAGCATTTTTTTTTCGATATTCAGATGTAATTTAAAGAAATGGATAAAAAATGTATTGATTCAATAATTAAACTCGATCGTACATTATAGTGTAACTCAAGCACTAATAAATATTTTGGTGTGAAATTTCTCACAGATGTCAGCAACCTAAAAAAGAAAAAAAATTTAAATTGCAGAAGCCCCGGGAATTTTAAATTGAAAATTAGTCTTACTCTTTGGACACAGTAGTACATAAAGCAAAAATAAAATTATAAGAAAAAAAAATCAATTTAATCTTTTAAACTTTATTATTGACATTATTTACTTAGTTTTTTAAGATATAAAATGTGGACTGATTAGTAATGGCGCTCGGTGCCACACGTCTCGGGTTCGAGTCCCGGCGTGCGTTAGCAGGGCAATTTGTATTGGTTCGGATTCCATTTAAACTTTAGCACCCGGTCTAATACCGCAGTAGAACGTTGGACGTAGGACTGACAACCTTACCCCGTATAATAAAACATCTTTCATATTGAAATCTGCCACCATGGGGTTCGTGCGCCAGTAATGATGATGAAGGATATATTAAAAGATGCATATGAAATTTTTGATTAATTCTGTTTGATAGACAAATCATTATTTTATTTAGTTAAATTAATGTGGAATAAAAAAAATTAGTGAACTATTTTTTTTAAATTCAAAGACGAAAAAAAACCTAAAACTTAAACGTTAATTTTCTGAAAACATAAAACTTTGTGTGTATTTCACGTATCACCTACGTTAAAAAAAAGGGAACATGTTTGTCTTAAACCACGGGAATCATTTGATTCAAATATTGACATAAAGGCTGATGAACTTCATATTAAGTAGAAAAAAAAGTACTTACCGTTTGCCTTTAATGCAAATTTAATGAAGTTTTACCTTGTAAAAAGTATAATTTCCTCAAAGATTTCTTTTTTTCTGAAAGAAATGGAAGATTAATTAAGAGAAAAGACGAGAATATTTATGAGCAAAAAGAAGAAAATAAAAAATAAAATTAAATAAATGGAAAAGACTAAAAAGAAATAAAAATTTGAGCTTAATCGTTAAATCGTGAAATTGCCTTTTTTTTTTCTTCTGTCTTTTGAGAGGCAACTTCTATTCATCTTTGTTCTTTTATAAACTGAGATTTGAATTTGGAAGTTTTTATCTTAAATTTACTTTTTCTGTTACATGGAGTTTTCTCCCAGTTAATTAGAAAAATAAATTAAGTAATGATTAAAAAAAAAAAAAACCTAATATACCTGAATTTGATGGTATCATTAGAAATCTATTTTTTATTTTATTTTATCTTTTTTGGAATAGTTGCAATTTTGATTATCGATTGTAATCTTCAAATTGAAAAAAAAAAATAATAAAGATTGGTTTTGGCGATATGAGACAATTTCTAAAAATCGATTTTAATTATAAATTGTCAAAATACTTATTTAAGAAGAAAATATTTTTATCTCTTTCTAAATATCTTTTATTTGTCGATATTCGGATGTAATTTAAAGAAATTGATAAAAATAAATTGATTGAATAATTAAACTCGATCGAAATTAATTATAGTGTATTTCGTTTAAAAATTCTAAACAAAGTTCATCGAAAAAAGCATTTAAGGTGTTTTATATTTTTGCCATCACTAGTTTGCGAAATATTCCAAAGTTTGTGTATTTACTGGCCTAAGTATTTTTATTTTGGAAGAAAGAATTTTGAAAATCATGGTTTTAATGTTTGCTAATTTTTATTTAACAACTAACATATTATGAACCGGATTTGTCTGACTTAAAAAATAAAACATTTTTGTCTATAAAGTCTATAGTGATGGAGCACCGGTAAGTAGAAGTCTGACTTGGCTCCGTGGGGCAGAAGAAGGAGGGCAATGCTTTCCGGAAGAACTTATAAGGGCAACTATCCCAGATTCACGTATCGTATGGGAAAAAATCCGTAAAACTCCCACCATGTAGTCTGACTCACGAGGCAAGATGCTGAATATCACAAGCGCCATCGAGACTACTCGGTTTTTGAAACAGCGTCTACAACAAAGCCGCCAGAGAATGGAACCTCCGCCCTAATTCTCACCAGTGGCGCACGCTGCCACTGAGCCACTAGTGGGTCTAGTAAGGCATTGTAATTTTTTTTAAACATCCGATGGATTTCATAAAGCCTAAATGAAATTATAATTAAAAAATTCAATTTAGTGTTTTAAATTTCATTATTGACATTATTTACTTATTTTTTTAATTTAAAGATATAATAAAGGGCCTGATGGCCGAGTGACTAGCGCCCTGGCTCTCGGGGCCACACGTTTCTTGTTCGAGTCCCGGCGTTGGCATGGATATTTGTTGTGGTTCGGAATCCACTTTAAAGCGTGGGTTCCGGTCTAATTTGGTTGTAGAGCGTTGGGTGTAGGGCTGTCAAACCTACCCCGTAAAACAAAAACATATCCTGTTTTGAAATCTGCCAATAGGCAGACAGCCTTGGTCCAACATGGGGTTCTTACGCCAATGATGATGATGAAAGATTTAATAAAAGCGGGATATCAAATTTTTGATTAATTCTGTTTGGTAGACAAATTATTGTTTTTTTAGTTAATTTAATAGTAATTTAGTTAATTTATTTCGGAATAAAAAAAATTAGTAATAACTGCCACTTTATTTAAATTCAAAGACGAAAAAAAAAAAAAATGCAAAAGTTAATTTGCTGAAAACATAAAACTTTGTGTGTATTTCACGTTCTCCACCCACGTTAAAAAAAGGGGAACATGTTTGTCTTAAACCACGGGAATCATTTGATTCAAATATTGACATAAAAGCTCATGAACCTCACACTAAGTAGAAAAAAAAGTACTTACTGCTTGCTTTTAATGCAAATGTAATGAAGTTTTACCTTGTAAAAAGTATAATTTTCTCTCTAAGATTTCTTTTTTTCTAAAAGAAATGGAAGATTAATTAAGAGAAAAGACGAGAATATTTATGAGCAAAAGGAAGAAAATAAAAAAATAAATTAATAAATGGAAAAGACTAAAAAGAAATAAAAATTGTGAGCTTAATCGTTAAATCGTGAAATTGCCTTTTTTTTTTCTTATCTTTTGAGAGGCATCTTCTATTCATCTTTGTTCTTTTATGAACTGAGATTTGAATTTGGAAGTTTTTATCAGTTTTTATCTTTGTTTTAAATTTACTTTTTCTGTTACATTGAGTTTTCGCTCAGTTAATTAGAAAAATAAATTAAGCAATGATTAAAAAAAAACTTAATATACCTGAATTTGAAGGTATCATTAGAAATCTATTTTTTTATTTTTTTTTAATCTTTTTTGGAATAGTTGCAATTTTGATTATCGATTGCAATCTGCAAATTGAAAAAATAAAATAAATAAAGATTGGATTTGGCGATATCAGATAATGTCTAAAAATCGATTTTAATTATAAACTCTCAATTTACTCATTTAAGAAGAAAATATTTTTATCTCTTTCTAAAAATTATTTTTTGCGATATTCAGATGTAATTAAAATAGATATATAAAAATAAATCGATTCAAAAATTAAACTCGATCGAAATTAATTATAGTGTATTTCGTTTAAAAATTCTGTCCGAATTTTCATCAGAAAAAGCTTTTAAGGTGTATTAGATTTTCGCCATTATTAATTTGCGAAATATTCAAAAGTTTGTGTATTTACTGGCATAAATATTTTTATTTTGGAATAAACAATTTTGAAAATCTTGTTTTTAGTGTTTGCTATTTTATTTAATAACTAACATATATGAACCGGATTTGTCTTACTTAAAAAATAAAACATTTGTGTCTATAAAGTCTATAGTGATGGAGCACCCGTAAGTAGAAGAAGGAGGGCAGTGCCTTCCGGAAGAACTTATAAGGACAACTATCCCAAATTTACGAATAGTATGCGAGAAAACTCCCACCAGGTAGTCCGATTCCCAAGGCAAGATGCTGAACATGACAAGAGCCATCGAGACTACTCATTTTTTTAAGCAGTGTTTACAACAAAGCTTCCGAAGGATGGAACATCATCCCTAATGCTCATCAGTGGCGCACGCTGCCACTGAACCACTAGTGGGTCTAGAAATGCATTGTAATTTTTTTTAAACATCCGGTAGATTTCATAAAGCATAAATGAAATTATAATAAAAAAATTCAATTTAGTGTTTTAAACTTTATTATTGAGTTTATTTACTCATTTTTTTTATTTAAAGATTTAATAAGATCCTGATTAGTAGTGGCTGGCGTCGAATCATGGCAGTACCATAGATATTTCTGTTTGAAACAGGTTCGGAATTTCGTTCTTTTTTGGTAATTTTGGTTATTTGGTTCGGAATCCATTTTCCGGTCCAATATGCGCGTTGGGTGTAGGGCTGACAGCCCTACCCCTTAAATATAAAACATTTCCTGTCTCGAAATCTGTCAGTAGGTAGACGGCCTTGGTCCACCATTTTGGGCCAATGATAATAATGAAAGATATAATAAAATATGCATATGAAATTTTTGATTAATTCGGTTTGGTAGACAAATTATTATTTTTTTAGTTATTTTAATGAATGAAATGGAAAATATGAAATTTTTTATTAATTCTGTTCGATAGACAAATTATTATTTTTTTAGTTCATTTAATATGGAATAAAAAAAAATTTAGTTATGTCTGGCACTTTATTTAAACACAAAGACGAAAAAAAAAAAAAAAAAAAAACTATGCAAAAGTTAATTTGCTGAAAACATAAATGTGTGTATTTCACGTTCTCCACCTACGCTAAAAAAAGGGAACATGTTTGTCTTAAACCCCGGGAATCATTTGATTCAAATATTGACATAAAAGCTGATGAACTTCATACTAAGTAGAAAAAAGAAGTACTTACTGCTTGCCTTTAATGCAAATGTAATGAAGTTTTACCTTGTAAAAAGTATAGTTTTTTCTCTAAGATTCCTTTTTTTCTAAAAGAAATGGAAGATTAATTAAGAGAAAGACGAGAATATTTATGAGCAAAAGAAAGAAAATAAAAAATAAAATTAAATAAATGGAAAAGACTAAAAAGAAATAAAAATGCGAGCTTAATCGTTAAATCGTGAAATTGCCTTTTTTTTTCCTTATATTTTGAGAGGCATCTTCTATTCATCTTTGTCCTTTTATAAACTGAGATTCGAATTTGGAAGTTTTTATCAGTTTTTATCTTTTTTTTTAAATTTACTTTTTCTGTTACATTGAGTTTTCTCTCAGTTAATTAGAAAAATAAATTAAGTAATGATAAAAAAAAACTTAATATACCTGAATTTGATGGTATCATTAGAAGTCTATTTTTATTTTATTTTATCTTTTTTGAAATAGTTGCAATTTTGATTATCGAATGTAATCTGCAAATAGTAAAAGAAAAAAAAAAGAAAAGAAAATAAAGATTGGATTTTGCGATATCAAACAATTTCTAAAAATCGATTTTAATTATAAACTGTCAACTTATTTATTTAAGAAGAAAATATTTTTATCTCTTCCTAAAAATTATTTTTTTCGATATTCAGATGTAATTTAAATAGATGGATAAAAATAAATCGATTCAATAATTAAACTCGATCGAAATTAATTATAGTGTATTTCGTTTAAAAATTCTGTTCAAATTTTCATCCGAAAAAGCAATTAATGTGTTTTAGATTTTTGCCATTAGTAATTTGTGAAATATTCAAAAGTTTGTGTATTTACTGGCATAATCATTTTTATTTTGGAAAAAAGAATTTTGAAAATCTTGATTTTAATGTTTGCTATTTTATTTAATAACGAACATACACTCAAGAGCCAAAACATTATGACCACCCCTACATTTTGCAATGAACTCGCCTGGATGACGTGGAAGGCACGTGATCAGGTGGAAGTGGTATTTAACTGGTATTAAGTGGTGGTATTAATCCATGTCAAGGCGAGTTGAAGCTGTGTTGCGCGCCAAAGGTGGGACAACTCGTTATTGACAGGTGGTCATAATGTTTTGGCTCTTGAGTGTATATGAACCGGATTTGTCTTACTTAAAAAATAAAACATTTGTGTCTATAAAGTCTATAGTGATGAAGCATTGTAAGTAGAAGTCTGTCTTAGCTCCGTGTGGCAGAAGAAGGAGGGCAGTGCCTCCGGGAAGAACTTATAAGGGCAACTATCCCACATTTACGTACCGAATAGGAGAAAATCCGTAAAATTCCCACCAGGTAGTCCGACTCACGAGGCAAGAGGCTGAACATGACAAACGCCATCGAGACTACTCATTTTTTGAAACAGTGTCTACAACAATGCCGCCAGAGGATGGAACATCATCTCTAATGCTCACATTCACATTGCCACTAAGCCACTAAGCCACTAGTGGGTCTAGAAATGCATTGTAATTTTTTTTAAACATCCGATAGATTTCATAAAGCCTAAATTAAATTATAATAAAAAAATTCAATTTAGTGTTTTAAATTTCATTATTGACATTATTTACTCATTTTTTTTTTTTTAAAGATATTATAAGGGACCTGATGACCGAGTGACTAGCGCTCTGACGCTCGGTGCCACACATTTGGGGTTCAAGTCCCGGCGTTGCCAGGTTGCGGCATTGCCTATGCGGATATTTGTAGTGGTTCGAAACCCACTTTAAACTGTAGATCCCTGTCTAATATGGTTGTAGAGTATTGAGCGTAGGGCTGACAACCTTATCCCGTAATAAGAAAATATCTTTCGTCTCGAAATCTGATAAAAATATAATATGAAAGAATGATGATAATGAAAAGTATAATAAAAAAATGCATATAAAATTTTTTATTAATTCTTTGATAGACAAATTATTTTTTTTAGTTGATTTAATGTGGAATTAAAAAAAATTAGTAATGTCTGCCACTTTATTTACATTCAAAGACCAGAAAAAACATGCAAAATTTAATTTGCTGAAAACATAAAACGTTTGTGTACATTTCACGTTCTCCACCCACACCAAAAAAAAAAGGAGCATGTTTCTCTTAAACCACGGGAATCATTTTATTCAAATATTGACATAAAAGCTCATGAACCTCACACTAAGTAGAAAAAAAAAGTACTTACTGCTTGCCTTTAATGCAAATGTAATGAAGTTTTACCTTGTAAAAAGTATAATTTTCTCTCTAAGTTTTCTTTTTTTCTAAAAGAAATGGAAGATTAATTAAGAGAAAAGACGAGAATATTTATGAGCAAAAAGAAGAAATTAAAAAATGGAAAGGACTAAAAAGAAATAAAAATTTCAACTTAATCGTTAAATCGTGCCTTTTAATAAATTGCCTTTTTTTTTTTCCCCTTGTCTTTAGAGAGGCATCTTCTATTCATCTTTGTCCTTTTATGAACTGAGATTTGAATTTGGAAGTTTTTATCAGTTTTTATCTTTTTTTTAATTTAAATTTACTTTTTCTGTTACATTGAGTTTTCTCCTAGTTAATTGGAAAAATAAATTAAGCAATGATAAAAAAAAAAACTTAATATACCTGAATTTGATGGTATCATTAGAAATCTATTTTTTTTAATTTTATTTTATCTTTTTTTGGAATAATTGCAATTTTGATTATCGATTGTAACCTCCAAATTGAAAAAATAAAATAAATAAAGATTGGATTTGGTGATATCAGACAATTTCTAAAAATCGATTTTAATTATAAACTGTCAAAATACTCATTTAAGAAGAAAATACTTTTATCTCTTTCTAAATATTTTTTTTCGATATTCAGATGTAATTTAAAGAAATGGATAAAAATAAATTGATTCAATAATTAAACTCGATCGAAATTAATTATAGTGTATTTCGTTTAAAAATTCTAATCAAAGCTCATCGAAAAAATTCATTTAAGGTATTTTAGATTTTTGCCATTACTAGTTTGCGAAATTTTCAAAAGTTTGTGTCTCTTATTGGCGTAAGTACTTTTATTTTAGAAGGAAGAATTTTGAAAATCTTGGCTTTAATCTTTGCTATTTTATTTAATATCTAACAGATATGAATCGGTTTAAAAAAAAAAAAAACATTTTTAGTTTTCGTAAAATTTATTAAGAAAAAATTAATGTACAGATTTAAAAATTTTAGAATATAAATAACTGGTCTTAAATAATATAAATTTTAAAATAAACCATGAAAGAATTTTCCCGGTTCATAGTCGTCTAACTCCTGTGATTTTTTTATCAGTTGGTGGTTTTGTTGTAGACAATGTTTCAAAAAACGAGGAGATTTGATGGCGTTTGTGATGTTCAGCATCTTGCCTCGTGAGTTGGACTACCTGGTGAGATTTTTCGCGTTTTCTCCCCTACGAGGCGGAGTAGTTCCCCCTAAAAGTCCTCCCGGTCCACCTTCTTCAGCGACACTGAGCCTAGCCAGACTTCTACATACGGGTGCAACATCACAACAGAAGCTATCCCCCCTCCCTCTTTCCATGAGACCACAGGGGTTCGAGGACTTGGTCTAGATATTATCTACCAAGTGGAATAAGAAACAACAGAATTTCCAAGATTTTTTATAAAATTTTTTTTTTTTTTTTTATCTTTAATCTGTTAGAATTCATTTTTAGCAATTTAATAATGTCAGTTTGGAAAATAATATAATAATAAGCTAATAAAACTGATTCAGTTAATTTTTTACTTTATTGTTATTGGCAATAACTTAATAATTTGTTTTTAAGGTTGGCACCATCTGGTGATGGAAAAATATAATGATGACAAAAAATAAGGATTTTATTTTTTCGATATTTGAATTGATATCTCTTATAATATTTTTTTAGTCTATATGGAGTTTCAGTATTCATTTTTGGAATATGTTGTCATTCCGTCAAAAATATTATTAAGCGTTATTTTTAATATCATATCCTTATTTTTTGATTATTTACATTTTGTGAATGTGTAGCCCAAGCGAGATTTAGTTCCGAAGTTTCAGAAAATTTGTTTAAGTTAGACTGTTTTTTAAATTTGTTTGCTATTTGAGGCTGCTCATTTCAAAAATTTCACATTAGTTATGAATAGTTCAAAAATTTCATATCTGATTATTCCAACATCATAACACCACAACTTGGACTGCCTATTCAAATATTCTTTTCTTCGATGTAATTTGTTAGAAAAAAAAGTTTCAATTTTCCCACTCCTAGGTCTATGCTATCATTTGTATGTGTCTTTAATAAAAGGTATTCACAAAATATGTATTTCAATACATAAATATGTTTTTATATTAATTGAGTGACATTTAATTGTTTTTTTTTTTTATAAAAAGTGAGATAGAATGTGTTATAAGACTTCAAATTGAAGTTTTTGAAAAATTTCATATTGCCGTTTTGAGCAGGGATGGGAAGAGGTTAAGAGATTTCCAACTCCTATTTTTCATCTATTACGATCTTTACTAATGAATTTAGTATAAAAAAATTTTCTGTAAATTTATTCACTTTATGTTTATATACATTGTTTTTCCACTAACAGAGCATTTGTTACAGTTTTAAAGGTATAGTGCTTACACTAACTTAAAAAATATAGTTGTACTCTAAATTTGCTTACAAAAAATATATTCTGTGAAAATAACAGTACTAAATTAATAAGTACCAAAGTTCTACATAGAATAGTATATGACAAGCAAAAGAAAATCGTTTAATTTAAATCACAAAGTTTGAATGGCTGACCAAATGAGCAATTTTTAATGGCTAGTTCCATCAAATGGTGTATCAAATCAATGGTTGGATCAAATTTCCTGGCCTTTACCCTCAGATGTCCGTTTTCTGATAAATTTTCATGGACCAGTAGAGTTTCAATAAAAATAACCCTCCGTAGTATGATTCCATGATTACCATTATTTATCATCCCTTGCAGATTGCCAAGCTCACGTAAATATGGGACATGCCGACCGGCACCTCCAATTGTAGAATCCGAAGAATTTTGAAAAATAATTATAATAAATAGTTAAATTATTTTTTTATAAAATGTTGGGAGTCTTAATACTTACGAATTCATTCCTGTGGTTTTGATGGAAATGCAAAAGACAAGTATAGCTAGTTTAATTTCTTTCAAGTGCAGGGTTAGAAAATTTTACAAGTATTCATAATCATCTTTGGCATAATCTTCTTTTTCTCTTCTTATGCCTTCTCGATATTATTATTCCTGCACTAAAGAAACCATTACAATTGCCATTACAAGAAATATATACACTCAAGAGCCAAAACATTATGACCACCCCTACATTTTGCAATGAACTCGCCTGGATGACGTGGAAGGCACGTGATCAGGTGGAAGTGGTATTTAACTGGTATTAAGGGGTGGTATTAATCCATGCCAAGGCGGGTTGAAGCTGTGTTGCACGCCAAAGGTGGGCCAACTCGTAGTTGACAGGTGGTCATAATGCTTTGGCTCTTGAGTGTATATTACATTTAGAATATTAAACGAACTGTTTTCGTGTTTGTCAGCAATAAACTCTTTACCTTTTGAAGTTGAGGCCATTTTATATTGGAATCACAACTTATCACTACTCTCACGTTAAATTGACTACACAAATCAACTGAATCTTTCCAACAAATTATTGTTACAAGGAGAACTATCGACGAAATTGGGAGTAAAATTATTCGCTGTATAATTACAAATATAATGGACTTCTGTACAAGAATTAAACTTCATAGAAAAGTAAAATACAGTAAAAAAAAAAAAATCCATTCTTTTATCCTCCCGATATCATTATTCACGCACAAGAAGAACCATTAAAATTGCTGAAGAAAAATATATAATAAATATAGCATATTAAACGAATTTTTTTCGTATTTGTCAACTGTAAAATCTTTACCTTTTGAAGTTAAGACCATTTTATATTGGAGTCAGAACTTGCACTATTTTATGTTAGATTGGTTTGTCAAATCAAGTGAATCCATCTAACAAATAGTTGTTATGAATTTTATTGCTTTCAAATCACTTAACAAGTCCTACTACTGCGCCCGAAAACTAAGACCAATTATTGTTTTTTCAAAAACTCTTTATTTATTCTTCGAAATTTATTTCATCGCCTTCAAAGTAATCCCCACCGGACACAATGCACTTATGCCAACTTTTTATCCAATTCTCAACGCATGCTAAAAAGTCATCGGCAGGGATGGCCTTCAAAGAGCGCGGCGATTCACATTGAATCTCGACTCAAAATAGTGTCCCCGGAGTGGGCTTTTGAGTTACGTTAATAGCCAGAAGTCGCACGGTGGGAATATGGTGCTTGTGGAACGATATGGGTCTCATTTTTGGCGAAAAAGTCACGAAGAATCAATGCAGTGTGAGCTGACTCATTCAATATATACGGTACCCATAGAGATTGGATGCGTTTGAGGCCTAAAGATGGAATGGACCGATCCTTTTGAAATTTTAACATCAGCAGGGTCTCTAATTGTAAATCGACGGTTTGCAAGCATCAAATCATTAATTTTTTGGACGTGAGCTTCGTCGGTTGAGGTGGAGGGTCGACCAGAGGGCTCTTCGTCTTCAACGCGTTCTCTGCCGTCTTTGAACTGTTTTTACCACTTGTAAACATTTATTTTCGATACAGGAATGCTCACCGAATGCCTTCTGCAACATTCTATGCGTCCCTGCAAACAAAATTGAATGAAAATTCTTTGCTCAATTCATTCAGACATTTCAAAAATTGCCGGGATCAGTTTCAGCGCCTCACAAAGCCAAGCGTAACTCAAGCACTAATGAATATTTTGACGTGAAATTTCACACAGATGCCAAGGACAGTGCCATCAACCTAAAAAAGAAACAAAAAATTGAAATTTCATCAGCCCCGGTAATTTTAAATTGAAAATGGGTCTTACTTTTTGGACATAGTAGTATTAGATTGTTGTTTTAATGAGAATGTGACCTGTACTTTCAGAACTACGACCTAGTGAGGTGGAGCCTTGCGTGGCGTCCTGTCCTCCACCCCATCCTCCTCGGGAGAGGGAACCCGAGAAAATGAAGATAGTCGAAGAAGAGGTGGACGCGTCCTTCTATTCCTGGAACACGGAGAAGTTTTCTCCCTGCACCGCCTCCTGCTCGGGAGGTGAGGGAATTCCATTTCAATTTAAAGTTCATTGAAGGAAAATTTTTTTCTTCAATTTGTAAGCCCATAAGGTCCTTCTTCAGAACATTTTTATTTTCAGAAATTTGATTCCAATATCGAAGAAAAGTTATTGCGATGCCCAATGCTCGTAAATGTTATAATGCTGTAATGTATGGCTAGTAAATTATGACATCGGCTATTTTTCCTTGGTGAGGGTTGCCATAACTATAGATATAAATATAGAGGAAGTCAATTGGAAGAAGTAGATTACACTGGTAGGAGCGATGTCTGCTCTAAGTTTGAATTTCGATAAAGTGAAATAGAGGTTTTTCGTTATTGTTTTTAAATAATTGTCTTGATTATTGATGAAGTAGAAAACACGTTATAGATATTTTATATATAAACATGAAAGAAGCCTATTTTACATTTGCACCAGTTGTAATTGATATTTTTATATAAAAAAAAACTTCTATTATATTAGAGAATGGCAAAAAGCATAATTAATTTTCTATAAAAGCGAATGTACACACTATTCGTACTGTCTTATAAAAGTTGAGATAAAATTTTTTACGCATAAGTTAATAAAAGGAGATATCTCCAGAAGATGTAATGCACACACATATGTTGTTGATATATACATATATATTTATATGTCATATATGCACCCTCATATACAATCATATGTTGATATTTCTTAAAAGATTTCAAGAAAAAAATGGTTGAAAAATATAAGAGAAGTAAGTAAATGCTTTAATGTGTGATTTGATTGGTAACCATTTAATATCAAAAATAAATTAGAGAATATCTGTTGGGATGAAAAATATTTAACCTAGTGTATCTAAATCTATTGGTATATTCGGTATGTTTATTATTGCAAAGAGCCATATTTCATCCTACCAACTACTTTTAAAAATATTTTTAATTCATTTTCTCGTGTTTCTTTATTGTTGAATACAAATTTTCTGCCGTACTTACTGTTAGATAGAGTTACATTTGATTCTGGTAACCTTAGTTTAATTATGACCGATCTATATTTTGCATTAAGGTAGAAAGATTGCTTATATATGTTAAAAATTGTGCCAAAAATCGTAATTTTATATAACATATGTTGCCGTTGTTTCTTATCCCTCTTGGTGAACAACAACATCTAGACCAAGTCCATGAACCGTGGCATGAAAAAGGATAAAAAAATGCAGATTCTTTTTATCCTTCACCTTGCAGCACAAAGACATGGGTCATTCAAGGGAAAAGTCTGACTTTACCCCACCCGGTTATACTCCAGGGTACTGGGCAATCCTTTTAGTCACCTTTTACGACATGCATGGACTGGCTGGACTTGGTCTAGGTCTTGATGTTTACCTTTTATCACGGCTCGTCTTAAAAAGACAAGTCATGATAAAGGGTAAACATCAAGTCCTTGACCTTGGGGCACAAAGATATAGGTCACCCAAAGGGGAAAATTCTGACTTTATCCTCACCCAGTCATACCGCCGGGCACTGGGTACCCATTTTAGTCGCCTTTTACGACATGCATGGGCTACAGTGGAGCTATTCTAACCCGGACCCACACTGGACTATATAACATATTGATACTCTTAAAATGAAAGAAAATTGTTTTTTTTATTGTTATTGTTTACTCTGAATTTATTATTTACGTTCTTCATTTACGAATAGTTAAGACAGTGATGTATCAGATGTATGTTTACCATCAAGAAACCTAGTCATGAAGATCAATGTCTAGGTAAATAATATAAATACTATATCAGTAGTTTACAAGGCTGGAGAACAACTGCTGCAATTCATTGCTATAACATTTAAAAAATTTTATCAGGAGTTATTTTATCACCTTCCTTTCACTACTTCATTGTCTAGATAGTGATAATGCTGATAGTGACGATTATTATCAGCTTCAATAATGTAAACATAGGAATCTAATTCTTATCATGAATTAGGAACGTCCCTCCCCCCTCGACTGTGAGAATATATAGAATTAATTGTTTTTGAATATAAATGCTTAAATGATAGATATAATGTCATTATTATCTTTTTTAACGTATCATGTGAAACTCAGAAATATTTGTTTATTATTTGGAAATGAGTTGTTTTCACATGTTGTATAAAAGATATCCACTTAGTACTTAATTAACAGACGACGAGAATCTCAATTTGTATTATATAAAATTGCATGATAGCAATGCTAAACAAAAGTAGGATAAATATGGGTTGTTTAAAAGTTGTTGCTGGTGCAGGTTGTTTTAAAACACAATACTCAGCTTTGTCCACAATGGTCTACATAATTTGTAATATGCAATGAGACTTAAAATAAATGGTGATATATGAATGCGTTGGGGCCTGACCAGTGCTCTGACGCTGAGTGTCACAGGTTTCGGGTTAAAGTCCTGGCGGTTCCATGGATGTTTGTAGTTGTTCAGAATCCACTTAGAACCGTAGTCCCCGGTCTAATATGAGGATAGGGCTGACATTCCTACCCTGTAAAAAAAATATCTCCTATCTCGAAATCTGCCAACAGGCAAATGGCCTTGGTTCACCATCTGGTTGTTGCGACAATGAGGATCAATATGAATGTCTTTTTTCAATTATCGATTTGTTAAATTTTCTACAAATAAATTACACAGAACTTTTAACAGTAGTAAAACAAATAAACCTGTAGTAAACGTTAATAAAATTCTCACTTAGTATTTCATAAATGAGAGTTTTCTGTACTTAACTATATAATTCTTTTTCATTGGCGCAATAGCCCCATGGTGCGCCCAGGCCGTTCGAATAGTTTCTTTTTTATGGAGTAAGGATGTCAGCCCTATAACCAACGGTTTAAAGTGGATTCCGAATCATTATAAACATCCATGGCACCTATTACCAGAGCGTTGGTCACTCGGTCATCAGGCCGCATATATTTAGTAAAGAATTTAATTATAATTTTAAAAATTAATATTGAATGATAGATAGAAAATAAAGATATTTCATTGTGACAAACCACTTTTTGAATAAAATTTATTCATGAAATATCTCGTTCTAATTTGACACCAACAGGTGTGCACACATCCATCGTCCGATGCTTGCGGCTGCCAGACGGAGCGGAAGTCTCCCCACAGTTGTGTGATCAGGGGCTGAAGCCGGAACCCCTCACCAAAAAGTGCAATGAGCAACCCTGTCCAGTCGTGTAAGTTATCTTGGTAGCATGTACTAAGTTGTATTGGTGACCTGTTAGAATATATTGGTGACCCGCAAGAATATATTGATTAATCTTAAGAATATATTGATTATCCGTAAGAATATATTGGTGATCAGTAAGAATATATTGGTGACCTGTAAAATTATATTGACCACCCTTAAGAATATATTGGTGACCTGTAAAATTATATTGACCACCCTTAAGAATATATTGATGACCTGTAAAATTATATTGACCACCCTTAAGAATATATTGATGACCTGTAAAAATATATTGACCACCCTTAAGAATATGTTGGTGATCAGTAAGAATATATTGGTGAATTGTAAAAATATATTGGTGACCTGTAAAAATATATTAGTGACCAATAAGAATATAATGGTAAGGAATTTCAGGACGAAGAACATTGGCTGATGTATGTTAAAATGGGTCAAAAAGGGATGCAGAAAACTTCAATTGTATTAAATTTAATCGGGTTAGCGAATTTTAAAAGTGAGAAAGTTATTCTGTTATCATAATTTCTGTGTTTCAAAATTATCACATTTTTTACTACACATCCCTCTTTACAAGTGATGCCACTGACTTAGTGAACACGGACTAATAATAATTTAAAAAAAAAAAAAGAATGAGTAAAATTTGACCATCAATGACCTAGAAATGTTTCCTCGAATATCAATGTATTGATGTAAGCGCTTTAGGTAAAAAAAAAAGAAAGTTTTTCAAATTTTCTGAGTTTCAAAACTATTGCCGCTACGTTTTTTTTACACATCACTCTTTCCAAGTGACACCACTGACTTAAAAAAAAGAACGGACAAAAATTGACCTATTTCTGAAAAAGATTCGCTATCACTGACCTAGAAATATATTTCCGATTATCAGTGCACTAATATCAGCGCTTTAGGCCAAGAATAGCTCAGCCGTCTGTATCTCGTCGAGTAAAACAACATGTTTCTTTTTTCTGCTACAGGCTAAATTTTTCATATATACCTCCGCCTTTGTTGCAATTGTTAACTGATTTTCATCTTTTATTTATTTTTTTAATTCTTATCTGCTCACAATTTATTTTACACATGTGCTGGTTATACAGGGCAATTCCATGATTACAAATATGAAAGTTGTCAAGAACAATAAAATTGTCATAGAACACGATATAACAAACTGTGTTCAGTCGGTGAAATTCACAACAATTTTTATACAACGTGTACCGGCTACAATACTCTAGAACAGGGATAGGCAAACTACGGCCCGCAGGCCAACTCCGGCCCGCCGAAAAGTTCTATCCGGTCCGCGGATAGAATTTTAATTTGCCGGTCCGAGGCAAATTAAAAGAAATATATATTTATATATTATACTTCCATCTACTTTTCTACTTTGATTAAATATTATTTTTAATATTATTATTTTTATCTCATTTCCCAAGGTTAAATTCAATATCCTCAATAAATGAAGAGAAGCTTAAGAATTATGAAGATAGCTTGAAAAAACTGCATTTTGAGTTCGAACGCAGATTTCAAGATTTCAGTGCCATTCAAACAGAATTGGATATTTTTACCCTGCCTTTCAACGTAAAATGTGAAGCAGTGAGGTCAGATTTGCAGATTGAATAAACTGAGTTGCAATCTAACCATCATCTCCAGAAGTTGTTTCTAAATATGCCAAAGTTAGAGTTTTACAAATCATTATCGAAAGTAATTTTCCCAAATTTAATATCTCACGCCCAGAAAATCAGTGCTATGTCTGCTTAATCTTATATATGTGAACAAGTGTTTTCAACTATGAACCCTAGAAAGAATTGTTTCAGAAGTAGACTGACAAATGAGCACTTAGCCTCGTTCCTTAGAATCAGTACATCTCACTTCGAAACTCACTATAAGGAACTTTTAAAAATGAAATCACAATTTCATTTTTCTCATTAACATATTTAAGTTGTAATACTTGTACATTGTTTCTAAAATTTTAGGAAAATTTATCTTGGCCCGCCAAACTTTTTTTTTTTGGTTGTCTCGCCCGCGACCGAAAAAGTTTGCCCATCCCGGTTCTAGAACATGTGGTTCTCGCATGATGGTGCAGTAGAATATTTTACCATCACGATGTAATATGGTTAACACAAACACTCCATGTTGCACATGTCGGGCGATGTAATTCATCTAGCCGGGAACAAATCCTTTGTATTTCTTCTTTTGCATACACATTAAATCATTCGTTTATGAGATGAGTGTGGAGATTTTGTAAGATCTCATTGCACAGATTATCGTCGATATGGTAGACATCACCATAGATGTAAAAGAGCAAATTTTTCGTAAACTGTGGAATTTATCACCATAGTCACTAAAGCTGCGGTTGCCACTTTGAATATCTCTTGTAATTATTTCTCTTCGTCTCCTTTTTGGCACTAAACTTAGTACCACAAATTGAGTCGTAATTATGTTGACAAATTAAAGGCTTTTCGGCTCGTAATAGTCCTTTTTGTAGTTCCTGCTAGAAGATATTTTGCTACACGATAATTAGAATTCTAAAGATATTAAAGAGATTATTCCTTTATTTAGCCCAATCATCATAAAACTCATAACAACGGATTCTTATTGTTTCTTCCCTTTAACTTCGCTAAGCTAATTTTTATGCCCTCATGAACTGCCATTATTTCTCAAATATTTGCTTGGTATTAGATTCACCACACTTAGGTATGAAAACTCTACCCCGTAAAAACAAAACATCTTCTGTTTCGGAATCTGCCAGTAGGGAGACGGCTACGATCCAACATGGACTGTAGTACCAGGCAGTTAGTTAGCTAGATTCCCCACGCTACACCCTGCATAAGTATTTTTTTCTATTGCCATATTTTCAACGACTAAACGTAATGTATGATACAATGTTCTATGGAAAATTGTGTTTCTCTTGAAGCTATCTCTTTTCTAAGTTTAGATTTGGCCGAGGGCTACGTGGCTCTATATTGGTTGGAGACGTTAATCCCATCAACCTTTGGTATTGTAACATCTCGGCCTATACTAGACATATAACTGCTTACAAGAAGAGGGACACTTTCATGTTCAAGGGAACACTTTAATTTTTATTTACAAGTATCGTATATATACACATACAGAACTGTATTTATTATTTTTCACCAGGACTGCGACAGACCTTAATTATCACACGGCGTGATACAGAAACCACAAGGGACTCGCTTTGTAAACAGACGAAAACTCCGGCCCGTTCAATCACTTTTATAAAAAGAGAAAAACAACACTTCTTGTCGATCTGTCGGGGATGGGGAGGGGACTCGCTTCTCTCAGTAGATGCTTTTTAGAGTAGACACTTTTTGTAGCTTATGGTCTATCACCAATAACGATGCAAGAACTCATGGTGTAGCCCATATTCCATCTATAATTGTTTCGACCTGTAAAGGTTGCACAGACAATCGCTAATTTCATCACGTCTCATTATTCATTACACTGAATATTCCGCTATCAGATTTGAGTGACAGGTTGTTCTCATTAATACAAAACACTAATTTCATGTAATATAAATATCCACAACAGTGCTTATCTACTGTCAAATGATACAGTGCTTATCTACTGTGATGGGTTGTTTTTATGTACTTTTAAAGAATATACATTCCTCTCTATCTTGGGAATGGACTGCTACCATTCTTCCCGCAGGAAAAATGTTACAGCATATTTTCTACGAATAAATCCTATTACATATCAACGGAGAATATGATAAAGATTGATTATGCTGCGATGACTGATAGTAAAAATTGTATAAATTTAAGATAAATTGAATAAATTGATAAATTGATAATTGTATAAATTTATTTTTATTTTTTGCACTTCAGTTATAGGTGGAACATCACCGACTTTGGAAACTGTTCCAAAGAGTGCGGCGGGGGAATTAAAACACGAATGGTGAAATGCTTACTAGTTAGCAAAGACACAGAGGTGAGCTCTACTCACTGCCCCGGAGCGTCGCCGAAAGCGGTCGAATCTTGCAATGTGTTTGACTGCGAGCCATCGTGGAAGACGGAAGCTTGGAGCAAGGTAGAACTGCGAAATGCATATAAAAAAGTGGAAGAAAAATGAATTAAAAAAAATTTAAGTTAAAAATTAATTTTATTTTATGTAACTCTGCCACGTTCAATTGACATTCCCTTGCTGATAAAAGTTATAAAATATATTTAAAATTCTTTTTTTTTTTAAACTGTAAAAACATTTTACTGTTGTTGTTTTAGAAGGAAACTAACTAGCACTAACTTAAATTAAATTATAAAAAAATTAACTATTTCATTTAGAATTTTTTTTTATAAGTTCATATAATCTCAAATAAAAATATTTTCCAAAACTTTTCAATTTTCTCTTTGCAAACAAAATTATTATCATAATAAATGAATGCCACAAGAAAAAAGAGGAAAAATGTCATTTAATTTACTTAATGTTTAAATTATATGTAAGAGAATTAAACATCTCAAATGAATTTATTTCTTAAAAAAGTGAATTATGAGAAATTTCGTTTACTGCAGTTTGACGTAATATAGGTATTTTTGAAATCATTCAAATTCTTATAAATTGCGCATGACTATAAATTGGTTTTTGAACATCAAATACTATCATTAACATTGATTTTTTTATCACAACCTTTAATTATATGTTTTATATAAAACATATAGAAAAGAGAAATTCATGTTAGAATAAAGAGAGCTTCAAATAGTATATTTTTCTGCATAATGGTATATTTTTATTAAAATAAAAAAGGCGTTTTTTTATTTAGATCAATGGGTATTAGGAGAAAAATGTAAATTTATATTAAAAGTGTTAAGTAACTTGATAGTAAAAATATTGAAAATAAGATAATAAAATTGTTGAAAATAAGATAATAAAATTGTTGAAATTATTGAATTGAGTCCTATAGAATAGTTGAAAATAATTTGAACAAAGTAATAGAATTTGAATCATTAATTTGAGAAGTTGAAATCATTTGAAACATGATAATAGAAATGCTTAAATTATGTGACTTAAGTCATGTCTCTCCTTAGGACAGAATATGGATATGACTTTACATGTGACTTTTTTTAAAATATTAAGTTTGCCAATGTGTTACTTTATTATACAAGAAATGTCTTCTGATGAGCATTTCGCAAATACAAATATGAATAAAATGCATAATAAATTAATTAACACATTTAATGAAGTGTATATTATATTTTTGTGAGGTTGAATTTAAGAAAAATAATAAAATGCAGCCGATAATCTTTGCAGTGCTCACGTTCCTGTGATGGAGGATTCCAGACCAGAAAACTTCACTGCGAGAGAATCCTGGCGCCACTCAGCCAAGCCATCCAGCTGCCGCCCTCCAAGTGCCTCAAGACAAGGCCCAAAGCAATAAAGAAGTGCAATCTCAAACCTTGTCCCCTGCCTCCGAGAACCACAACGACTACAACAACAACGACGACGACGACGACGACAACTGCCAAACCAACAGTGGACGATGAGACTGAAATATCGACTCTATATCCGGGAGAGCATGTTTTTGTACAGAAACATCCGAATAGGTAACATTAAGATCTACTATTCACATTTTTTAAAAAAAGTTATTTTGAAGTTAAACTTCTTATGTGAAAGTCGTCAAGGTAGGGTAGCAAGTTCGATGATCTTTTTTGCCATGAAAGTGGGCAGGGCTATTTGGCTAATTCTGTGCGCATCTATGTACGCACGTCGTGACTTCCTGTTTATATTGATCGAGCGATAATTGGTTAGTTTCATTGGAATAATGATTCCTACAACATGGAGATGATTGCATTTAATATGTTGTAATTTCAATATAATTGCTTGTATTGCTCTAAATTGCTTCACTATGAATTTAATTCAAAACAAAAGTTCAATTCTGATTTTAATTTAATTGTAGTAAAGATACATCCATCCACATGGAGATGCATGATACGGGTTACCATTCAGAAATATTAAGCCATTTCCGTCGATTAAGGTTGATTATGAGTAGAGTTGGTTGGTTGATTGCATTTCCATTGGCAACGCGTTATCAAATTTTACGAATCAAATTAGAAATCGAGAATGATGGACAATAGTGACAATTCTTCATCACCAATCTGATTCGTCAAACATGACGTCGCGTTAGCGTCGTATTGCCAATGGAAATGCAAATATTGCTAATGGATTCTCAAGATTGTAGATTATTGAAAACTCTTATAAGTTATTGAATCAATAATTTAAAAAATCATAAGCGTGACGTTCACAATTAAATACGAGTTGAGTTCAACTGATTTGTAATGCTTTCATTATGGAAATATTCCGTGTATTTATTGTTGTCTTTCAAACAATCATATTTATGAAACCATTAACAAAAGATATAGCAAATAATATATATACATATATATTATTTGTATATGTATTATTTCCAATGGCAGATTATGAACAGTTACAGCTATAAAAAGAACAACGAAAAAAAGAAACAGAGAATACAACAAAACATGCTGCAACAGAGTTCATTAATCTAACATATCTCTAGCCTCCCAATATCGCTCGTCGAGAAAAGTCTTGCTCAGAGTAGGACAGTGCAGTAGATGCGTGGAGTCCATAGCCTCTCCAAAGCTGCACAGAGTGCATATCAGGGATGGAACAATTTTGAGTCTGTAAAGATGGTTTCGCAGGCGGTCATGTCCGGTGGCTAGTCGGAAATGAGCGACTGCTCTACGCCTTTTACCATTACATAGATTTGAGATGGCATTCTTCCACGACTTTTGGGAAACGCGGTTATAGAGGTTTCTAGAGCGCGGACTTTAATTGATCTTTTGATGAGATTTTTGATAGAGTGGAAGGGTATATTACGAGATATTTTTTGTGTGATTAAAGCCCCCCTCCCTTTTTAGCCAGAGAATCGGCTTTCTCATTGCCTGGAACCCCACAGTGGGCATGAACCCACTGGAGGAGTATAGTTTTTCGAGTGATGCCAGGTTTTCAAGATGATAACGGCAATCCAATATGTCTTGTGTTTTAGGATTATTGTCATATTCAACCGAAGATTGCCTTTCTTTTTTTTTTTTTTTTTAATATTAAAAATTCATATTTATATGGTACGCTGAGGATAAGGTAAGAAGTAATGGCGAGATCAGTAGTGTAACAATAGGGTGACGAGATGGGCAAATTGCCACGAGCTCGGCCCGAGTAGAGAAGTTATGAGTACAAAATAGGAGTGAATAGTTATGTGTACATTTATTGTTACAAAATAAAGTAAAATTTGTTAATTCTGTATTTAAGAAATTTCAATCACTAAAGTGATAAATAAAAAAAATGTTTATCAAGATTTTGAACTTATTCATTTACAAGGAAAATATATCGCATCTAGTAGTAATAATAATAGAAATAGTTAAGCACGGTTAATTCGCGATTCTAGGGATTCCCCGATTTCTGGTTCTTGAATAGGTACTTGTAAAATAAAGAATGGGAATTCCCGCTTCCACACATGTGCCACTGGGATATATTTGAATCGACTTTTTAGGGAAATCCCCAAATTCTTCATTAGGTACTTACAAAATTAGCAAGTAAATATATAGTTATAGCAAATTACTTGCAAAATTAGCTGGCAAGTCAGAGACTTCCAGAAAACGGGGAAGTCCCTTGTTTCGCGGATTCTCCATGCGTCACTATCATCTTACTTTATGTTTCATCGGATCCGCGATCAGTCGTCAAATTAATGAGTTGATTGTGGAAAATAGATAACATGTCTGGTAATAGAAAATATATTAGTGAGAATGAAAAACGAAAAGGAAAGATGGAGTTTGAAATAAAAGAAAGGAAGTTGACAAAAATAAGTTTAATACGTTAAAAGTAAGGAAGAAACAAAAGAACAGTGCGGCGGAAATGGAGAAATTAGCCGAACCGAAAGTGATAGTATTGCTGTTTCCGACAACACTGATTGACAGCCACCACAGCCCTGTATTAGACATACATATAATAAAAACCAAAGTGAAGTGACTGAAATTGACTCGAAAAAAAATTACAACTTCGCCTTATATTACTGATAAGGGTTATTTTAAAGTACTAAATGATCAAGTAAAACGCTTTGTAGATCAAAATGGACACTGCAAACCTGAAAGCCCTTTTTTAAAGACAGTGCCAATAGATACTTATTGGGCAAATATTATGATATCGTTTCTAAGTTGCTTAAAACTAGAATATATATGACTTTGTTATTTTTTATTGCTTCAGAAAGCTTATTGTAAATCATGTTGGTTATTCGCAAATAGGGTAATTAAAAAATGCAGTCTATTTGAATAGAAGGTTTTAATGATTGAAACATATTGTAGAAGCCATAGAAAGACAAGAGACATCGAAAAATCACTTAGATTCATGTCTTGTTTATGAACAATGGCGGTTGCAGAGAACCCTTGATGAAGAATAACAGTCCATGATCAAGAAAGAAAATCTTTTTGGCGAAAAGTACTCCCAAGACGTCTTGATGTTACTCTGACTCTTTCAACCTGTAATTTTTCGTGGCCATAGAGAATATTCATACAGCAACGATACAAATCCAAGTGGTAATTTTGCATGAATGCAGAGGCTATCGGATAAGCTTGGAGGATGGCTAAGCCATTGTCGTTTTCGCTGATCACTATTACAAAGGATTCGACCATAGATAGTTAGAAATTCAATCGGTTTTTTAATTATCCTTCAAGAAAATAGGACAAAATTTTTTGTAACAACGATATCATTTCTTACAAGAAACTATTGTCTTTTGTTATACAAGAGTCATTTTAAATCAACTTGTATTAAACATCCTCACAAGAGCTTATTACTTAAACATTATTAGTTAACTTGACTTTGTTTTGTTTTTGTCACAGGCGTGTCACTCTAAAAGCATCGGGACAAGCCATCCTGTTCAAAGGATCCAATGCGAAATTCCACTGTCCCATCTATCCGACTTCCAATACCAGCAAGGTGCTGTGGTTCAAGGGTCACCTGCGCATCCCTCCCTCCACCACGAACGGCTGGCCCCGGGTGTCCGTGTCCGGCAAAGGGGCCCTCCGGATCCACAAGATCATCTTTGCAGACGCCGGGACCTACACGTGCTTGTCCGGAGCTTTCCGGAGCGATGTGATTGTTCAGGTGAAGCCCCTTCCCACCAGACAGCCGGAAGCCGGATTTTATTCGGATACAAGTAAGGGTCCATTCTAAGATAAATGATAGTCATTAATTGGAGCTAATAGTTGATGCGATTGCTATCTGGCTTTATCTTTAAAACTTCTTCATTTGTAGACTACATGCAGTATTCTTTTTTATATTATACTGTTGCTGCGACCAATCATCAGTGTCCTGCAGTGCGGGACAGACATCCGATGAGTAATCAACTCATGGATGGAGCGAAAGGGAGCAGCTTCTGTTAGGATGAAGTCCTCACATAGAAATCTGACTTGGCTCCATGATGCTCTTATAGTCATATGAGACTACTGCTTAAAGTGAATTCCGAAGCCACCCCGGGACTCCAACCAGAAACCTATGGCACCGAGCGCCAGAGCGCTAGACACTCCGTCATTAATTTTTCGTATTATAATGAATTGTTTCACACGGACTAAACAAGAAAGATTGTATTCCAAAAATTTGTTGCTATTTATTCCAAACATTTTATGTTCCCCATTTTTAGTATTTTTCTATTTTTCCGAAAATTCTTACCTTATTATATCTGAACTAAATGATTTAAAAGTTTATATTAATGCAAGTAGTTGTAAAATACATCATGTTATACCAAGATCATATGAAGCTTTCTTGCAAAGCATGCCTATTTCTAACCAGACAGCCGGAAGCCGGATTTTATTCGGATACAAGTAAGAATCCATTCTAAGCTACAAGAAAATGCATGATAGTTATTAATTGCATCTAATAGCCGAAGTGAAAGGCCTGATGGCCGAGTGACTAGAGCTTGCGGGTTCGAGTCCCGAAGGTGTCATGGATGTTTGCAATGGTTCAGAATTCTCTTTATACCGTAGATCCCGATCTAATATGACTATTACTACTACTACTACTACTATTACTACAATACCCCACCACATCACTGCACTTAGAGTTGAGTTGCCCCATTACAGTTTGAGAATGGTGTGAGTGAGAAGTCTGATTGGTCTGTGTGACGCTCTACGGTCACATGAAAGCATGACCTACAGCTTAAAGTGGATTCCAAACCACTATAAACATTCATGGCACCACCGGGACTCTAACCCGAAACCTATGGCATCGAGTACCAGAGAGTTCGCCACTCGGCCATCAAGCCTCAGGTCTAATATAACTGTAGATAGTTGGGCGTAGGGCTAATAACTCTAACATTCTCTGCCTCGAAATCTGCCAGTAGGAACACAGTCGTGTCCCACCATGGGACTGTTGCGCCAACGAATAAGAAAAAGAATAGTTGATGTGACTGTCATCTGGTTTTGTCTTTAGACCATCTTTATTTATGGAGCATGCGTTTGCAAATATTGTTTTTGTAATATTAGGAATGGTTTCAAACGGACTAACCAAGAAAGAAGCAAGGGTGATTGTGTTCCGAAAATTTGATGCCATTCATTCCAAACATTTTATGTTATCAATCTCGAATAATTCTTTGTTTAAATTCATGCTTTATTATCTCTGAATGGCCGAGTGGCTAGCGCTCTGGCGCCCGATATCATAGGTTTCGGTTTCGAGTCCCGGCGGTGTCATGGATGTTTGTAGTGGTTCGGAATCCGCTTTAAACTGTAGGTCCCCGGTCAAATATGACCGTAGAGCGTTGCGGGGGCATTGTTACTCCGCGTCCGTGGCTTCTCTTCAAGTTACACGCGGCGCCCCCTGGATAATGCAAAGTGAGTACGTCTGTGCAGCGCTTGCCGTAAGGCATCCAAGACCAAGCTGTCTAAGTGTTTGCCAGCTGCATTACAAAGAAAAAAAAAATCTCGAATAATTATTTGTTTAAATTCATGCTTTATTATCTCTGAAATAATTGTTTTAAAAGTCCGTATTTCTGTAAGTAGTGGTAAAATACAATTATACCAACATCATATGGCGCGTGGCCTGATAGCCAATCGGCTAGAATAAAGCTATCAATTTTAGAAGAAAAAGCAGGGAAAGGCCTGGTGGACAGCACTTTAGGATTACGAAACTAGGAAAATTGGTTTGAAAATTTGTTAAGTGAAGTCGAATCAAAGTTTTCTATGTTTATGCTGGGGTTGGACACTAAATTCCTAAGAAAAAAATCTTTCAGTTGGGTTCGAAAGTTGGAAAATCCCAGATACCATTTTTTCAGCTGCCTGATGGTCAATTGGCTAGCTCTCTAGCCATAGGTACCCCAGGCTTCAGATTCGAATTCTGGCAGTGGCATGGATGTTTATTGGTGGTTTGGAATCCACTTTAAACTGTAGGCTGCGGTTTAATTTGCCTAAAGTATGCAATTGTATAATGATTTAAACTAAAGTTTAATGTAATTAGTAGGAAATTTCAATCTACAGAGAAACCTCGAAGTTGTATGAGGATAACAATCCTAATTTTGAATATTTCATTGCAGCTACTTTATATTTGCAAGAAAAACATTAAAATGTCTCCTTATTAATCCCTTGGCTTTGGACCCAACAGAATATGTTGGACAAGAATTAAAAAATAGATTTCGAAGTCATATTATTTTTTTAGAGCAGCAAGCAAATGCACTTTCTTGCTTTAAATTAATTATTCTATTAAATTAATTATCTCACTAAACTATTTTCTTAAACAGAATAATTTTTTAAAAACAAATATCAAATTCATAAATCAACAGAAACAAATTTTCAAATTTGCGCCCCACTCACTCAATCCAGTAATATATAAATTTATGTTTCACAAATTTTTCTTGAAAATTTATTAACAAAATATCTTTTTTTTTTTTCTTTTTCCCTATTAAATTTTATAATTAATAAACAGACGTTAAATCCGATATTTTTTTTGAAATGTAAAATAACATTCATAAATGGAATATTTCTAATATTTACTCTATAAAATCCTCATAATTATTTGCATAGGTTCGACGTCCTTTTTCTCAACCACTCCTGCTCCATGGGCTGACAACAGTCACCGGAAACTGACGAACCGCTCCACTCTGCCACAGGTCCGTCACTTCCTGGTCAACATGAGGCACTTTGCCGAGGAACGCATCAAGTCGGATCTCATGGTGCTGGAATACGAGTGGAGAGTCGGCGAGTGGTCGAAGTGTTCCCATTCCTGTGGGGAGAAAGGAATACAGGTAATTTCAGTGTCTTATGGTACACCTCAGAAATAAAGTGTTCATTCCTTAAAAATAGGATTATATTATTAAATTAGTTTTGTACAAAGGTTGCAGAGCACTAGCGCAGCACACCGTTCAAAAACAATAACGTGTGTTGCCAAATGCTCTCGCATAACTTCTGACAAATTGTCAAAGAGAGCGTAATAAGAAGAGAACACATAATGCTGCTGCAAAGATTTAATGCTCACTACAGATTATACCTCCCAGTGAGGAAGACCGACCGATACAATACTATATGAATATGAAAATTAATGCACTTACATAAGAAAAACAGTTACGGTGTGCCAAGGGGTACATAGTACAGTACAAAAGAAAATGAATATATATATATATGGCATGGTATATATATATATATATATAAATGTGCAAGCGTAGATCCGAATCGATTTCCTAAATGGCGCTTAATCAAAAATCATGAAAGAAAGGAAATTCTTCAAAACAAAACTATACTATACTACAATTGTATAAAACTATACTATACAACTTGCGCGTCAATAGGGTCACCAATAGGTATTTTATGATCAAGACGCAACACAAGTAACGAGTGTAAGAGCTCATTCTATTAAAATAGGATTACTATACATTATTTAATTAGCTTTGTACAAGGGCAGCAGAACAGTAGCGCCGCATCACTGACTGCAGCACACCTTTCAAAACCAAAACCAAAAAACATGCATGTTGTCAAATGCTCTCGCATAATTTCTCATTTCTTAAAGTCTACAAGTCTCATTTGCTACTACTCTACTTTTTCTGATCATCTATTACAAGAACATATCGTAAGAAAAACAGCGATAAAATCTATTCGATCTTTATTGGCTCAATCTAACTCACATGACGCGGCAAGCATTGCAGAGTTGAAGGTTGACCAAGTTCGAGCGATGATTTCAGGCGTAAAGCATTGAGGCTTGTGACTGGTTCAACGTTTTAAGCTTCATCACTTTACGCCTCTGTGTAAAGGAGACTTCCTGCAACATAGCAGGTTCATTATAAACAATAAGCATAAAATGACAAGAAAAAATGAGAACTGGAGCATAAGAAAATGGATAATTAATAAGAAATTTCCATTCTATCATGTTCTTCTCAATGACGCATGAGCAGAGAATTTTCAGATAAAA
The DNA here is from genome assembly GCA_021605075.1 of Caerostris darwini. Taxonomy (NCBI): domain Eukaryota; kingdom Metazoa; phylum Arthropoda; class Arachnida; order Araneae; family Araneidae; genus Caerostris; species Caerostris darwini. The sequence continues at coordinate 243,811 of BPLQ01000371.1, read as the reverse complement.
CAGGATTGTTTAATAAGTAGTCATCATTGAGAAGCAATAATCACAATTTGATATAATAGCTTGTTGTCTGATGACTAGCGCTATGGCCCTGAGTACCACATGCTACGGGTTCCATGGATTCCACATGTCAGGGAGGTACCATGGATACTTGTAGTTGTTCGGAGTCCACTTTAAACTATAGGTTCCTGTCTAATATGACTGTAGAGTGGGCGTAGGGCTAACAACCCTACCCCGTAAAATGAAAAAAAACACCTCATGTTTCGGAATCTGGCAGAAGACCTTGCCCCACTATGGGGCTTTCACGCCATTGAAGATTTGGTTTTGTTTGTCGCTCAACGGACATTTCTTTTACAGATTTTAGGCTAATTATACCGAGACCTACAGTTTAATGTGAACTCCAAACCGGTAACAAACATCCATAACACCGCTAGGATTCGAACCTAAAGCACTAAAGGACAGATCGCTAGCCAATTGGTCATCAGGCTGTTACCATTCAAGAAAATACACTCATGACCATAAATTAAGGATAATGAAGTTCAGGCAAAGAAAGAGACAGAAGCAAAACAAATTTGACTTATTTGTAAAGTCTGTTTATTAAACAAAAGGTAAAGAGCAATAAAGATGCTATATGTTTGACATAACTAATAAAAATTGCGATTTTTAGACCCTGGAGCAAATTTTAAAAAAGAACCTATTTACAAAAAACAGTATAAAATGGTAGTATGATGGTTAATATGGAGTATGTCTCCCGGAAGATGCAATACAGGCCTTACAACTACTAGGCATGCTGAGTATCAAATTATCAATCTGATCTTGGGGAATATTACACCACTCATCAAGCAATGACCTCCGAAGTTCCGGTTGACAGGTGGGAGGGGGTTGACGGGCTACAACTCGCCGGCCAAGCATATCACACAATGCTCTATTGGATTTAAGTCCGGTGAGTATGCTGGCAATCCATAAGGGTGATATCCTCCAAATGAAGGCATTCGTCTACAATGTTTGCACGGTGAGAACGGGCGTTGTCATCCATAAACAGTCATCCATAAACAAAACCCATGGCGCCCCGAAACACACGTACATGTTGTTCCAGAATGACATCCCGATAGATGTGGCCTGTCATCGTTACACTCTGAACATGCAGGTAATGAGGCTGGGCGTCAGTTCTGGAACCAAGAATAATTCCTCCCTAAACGAGCCATCCTGCACCACCGTAACGGTGTCGTTCAATGGTGTTCTCTTGGTGGTAACGGGTACCTGGCGCTCTCCATATGAAAGTCCAGCGAGAATTAGACTGCAAACTAAACCTGGACTTGTCGGAAAAATTCACACAAGACCACTGTTGCGGTGTCCACAATGCATGCTCTCTACTCCAGGTTAATCGCAGGCGACATTGAGTTGCGGTAAGTGGAACACATTTGACAGGCCTACGGAAGGCATCTACGAGCATATAGACGAATGTGCCCTAAGCGTCTGTACACGGTCTGCCTTGAAACTGTCGTACTGGTAGCTGAAGAGAACTGACGAGACAGGTCTGATGCTGTGCTCCGTCTGTTTCTTTTGGCAGTAACTGCTAAATACCGGTCCTCATTCGGCGTTGTAACTCGGGGGCGACCTGTGCTGTAACATCTACTCACATTACCATCATCTCGAAATCGTTGGCAAAGCCTGGAGATGACACTCTGGGCGATTCCAAGTTCCTCGGATACTTCCAGGTGGGTACGTCCACATTTCAGTCGTCCGATAATTCTACCACGTAAAAAATCATCCAAATGCTTCCTTTGTGCCATAACTATGCGTTTATTGCACTGAAAGGCTTTTAAAGCGCTTGTGAAGAATTTTACTTCTTTGCCACCATTCCTTATATACCCCTCTCTTACACTCTCGTCATTGTGCGTCCGCGCCATCTGGTGGTTTCCTGTAATTTGCATATTCTTCTTCAAGATGTGTGTGATAATTCTACAGGTGAAATTTTTATTTTAGAGTTCAATTTCTGTGTGATTCTGAATTATCCTTAATTTATGGACATGAGTGTATAATATTTGAGCTTGCAATTTAGCAGTTTGATATGAATGTCTGGCACTCCTAGATTTTTGAAGATTTGGACTTTATGTCGATGAATTAACCGACAATCATGTGATATAGCTGAGCAAAAAGTAGCCTTTGCAAATTATAGAGAAAATTCAATTGGCAATTAAGTGTGTTAATACCAACTACATGCCTGGATCACAATTTTGAATCAATCAATATTACCAGGATTATGATTTTTAAAAGTGCACATTACAGAGTTTTTATTTAGTTTAGCAATTCCACAGGTTCGATATTATGAAAGCCTTAAATTACTATTTTATCTCAATTTATCAGCTAATTTTTTAACTAACATATATGCGATGCTATCAATGACAGGACTACACTGTTATGATGACTTTGTGACTCATACAAAGTCATCGTGTTAATCTCGAATTTTTATGTAAGATACTAACCAACTTTAATTATCTGCAATTTCTAATGCATAAACAATGCTGAATACTGGTTAAACAAATGCTTTATCTCGAAAACAAGTTTCATTGTTTATAAATTCATTAAAGAATGCTGCACAAATTTGAAAATTTTCTTTGTTATAGCTGAGGACCATTGAGTGCCGCGTAACAGTGTTAAACAATGCCACGCGCCACGTGCCAAAGGGGCTTTGCATAGATGGAGGACTGCCCGAACCACCCACCGTTCGTTCCTGTCAGCTCGACCCTTGTCCCGAGTGGGTCACGGGAGAGTGGTCAGAGGTGATTTTTTTTTTTTAAATTTAAAACATAAATATACTTAATATGAATTGGTTTTGACTTGATGCAATTTACAGTGAAATTTTACCTCATAAATCATCGACCACAAGGTCTCATTAATTTTAAAGGTTGTCGGAATTACTGTTTGCATTAAACTATAAAACCGATTCACGAAACAATGATTTAAGTAAGAATAAAAAGAAAGGGGAAAATGACAAAAAGGGGGGGGGGAATTATATAATAAGTGTGGAAGAAAACAAATACTAGTTGTCTTCGATCTTCCATTTATGCATTCGGCCTATACTAGATCTATAACGGCTTCAAAAGGGTCCCTTTCAGGTTCATGGGAACACATTAATATTTATTTGCAAGCATTATATATATACAGAACACTATTTACACAGAAAGGAAAAATTAAATATATAAATTAGATATGCAAGTATTGTTCACTCCAGCAGTGAACTGCTAGGTATGCTTTCTGAAATAAATAAACATATTCGAAGTGAGGGAACAAGTTCAGAATTCAGCATTAATGTCATTCTCATAGAATACGTAACCTCTGTAATAACTTTTAGGTTGCATGACTATATGAATTTCACAGCAATGCACCTATTTTAACTATAATTCACCTTTCAGTGCAGCACTAAAAACTGCCTGTCCTGGAACACCGCCTATCAGAAGAGGAGCGTCATGTGCGAGATGGCCAACAGGACGATAACCCCAAGCCACTGCGACAGCAGAAAGCGTCCAACCAGGAAAAGGGAGTGCTTCAACTCTAACTGCAAAGGACTGTGGAAGGAGAGTCAGTGGTCAGAGGTAATTTTTATCTCATTTTTTGAAATTTATTCGCAAAGGATAATTCAAAACTGTTGTTTCTTATCCCACTTGGTCGACAGCAACATCTAGACCAATGTCCAAGAATCCATATGGACTTAATCCGACGAGTCATGATAAGGAGTAAAAAATGCACCTTCTTTTGGTCCTTGAGGCATACAAAGACATGGGGCACCCGCAGGGAAAAGTCTGACTTTACCCCACCTGCTTATACCCCCGGGCACTGGATACTCCTTTTAGTCGCCTTTTACGACATGCATGGGTTACAGTATGGCTGTTCTAACCAGGACCCACACGGATTAATTGAAATCTAAGCAGTGATATGAACTTCGAATGTTGTAAAATTGCAAAACGAGAAATATTTGTGAAATATTCCTATGCTTTTGTGCAATATTAGCAAAATATATCCCATAAATGGATTTCAAAGCGATTATCACTTTAAAAACAGCACATCAATGATGATTTACATTATACAAAATCAAGAAATCATTGGTTTAAAATATCAATAAATAATAATGATACAATTCCAAGCCAAATCCTTTTTTCATAAATGATTCGCCATCAAGCAACTGAGTTAAAGAAAAAAAAAAAACCTTCATTTTATAGTTGGTTTTGGTTTCACCATATCAGAACATCCTATTTATTTCAACTACGATTTTTTGCTAATACACATAATAATTATTAGATTACATTGCAGTTCTAAAATTCCAGATAAAAAGTTGAATATTTAAAGCAGTTTTCAATTTGATGCAAACGGATGCTTTTCAATTTTGTAATTATTATTTGAGCACATTTATAAAGCATGTGTACTGAATATTTTGAAATCCATAAATTACTTTATCTAATCTTTAATGTTACACCAATATATGCAATGAAGATCCATTGTTTTGAAAGTAAACTAATTACAAATCTATTTTCGATGTGTTTGTTATAGTGTACTGCAACATGTGGAAATAAAGGATTTCGTAGTCGAAGAGTTCAGTGTGTGTGGCATGGCACAGAAGAACCGGCACCACCCAGTGCCTGCAAAGGTCCTCCATCCCATTCGACGATGCCGTGTGGAAGAATTCCATGCCAGGATGGTAAGATCTCATATCAAACAACTTTATTACAAACATGGATCTTTATTTGCGTGTGTGGAGGGGTTTTGCATCTTGGATGATTAAACGTTCTGGTACAGTCACAGTAAAATATTTAATTACGACACACACATACAAAATAATTAACACATCAATAGCACACAAGAAGGAATGGGCGCACTTTCTTCACTTCTCAGTGAAGTAGACACTTTCTCAGCCCATAATCTATCACCTATCACGATGCTCATGGCGTAGCTCGTATCCTATCTGTAATTGCTCCGACCTGTGTAGATCGAACAGACAATGGCAAATTTTCTGATGTATCATTATCCATGACAATGATTGTCGGTTGTCAGATTTGAGTGATAGGTTGTTCTCATTAGAACACTAATTACATGCATTATAATTATGCACTTGTTAAAGAATATATATTTCTTTAACCTGGGAACAGAAATGCTAAATCTCTTCTCATGGAAAAAATACTACAATAGTATATTTATTCCACAGATCAACAAGTAAAGTTTTGGGGAAAGTCAGATATAATTTCAGAAAGTGTCACTACAAATTTTCAAAACTGGAAGCCTGAAACTTGCTAAATGAGTAGCCTCAAATTTTTTGGAACACAATCACCCCTGGCAAGATTTTCAATAATTCTTATGTATTTATTATTTGTCTAATCGTAATTTTTCAAAATGTTCCATTTGCAGAAGACGAAGAAGATTGCTACGATCAATCTACTTATTGTGATGTCGTGAAAGGCACTAAACTTTGTGAAGCTAGTCAATTCAGGCTTCAATGTTGTGCTTCATGTGGGATGGAGAAGTGAAGAAGAACTAAACAGTCCTACAGCGTTTCCCACTGCCTAAAAAGAAGACTTCTAGAAAATGCTTCAATTATTCCAGCTCTTCTCATGTGTTGAAGAACTCAGTTCTTAGGCCAATAGTTCAGATTTAGTTTCAAATTCTTGGTGCCAATAGTTCCGATTTAACAAGCGTAAAACTTATTTTGCCCCCAGTTTTGTTTTGAGGAAGGATTCGTAGAGTATGGAAACTAAAAATTATGTGTAGGAAATGCTTGTATTTATTTATTAAAATATTAGGGGGACCGGAAAGTAATGTCGTTTTTCTACATTAAATTCAAACAAATAAATTTCTACCAAGCTTTTATTAATAGTCAATAAAGCAATCACCCTCGTTATCAACAACCTTTTGCCGTCTAGTGGGCACAATTTCAATGCCGGATCGAAAAAATCTATTGGTTTTTGAGCAATATTTCTGGAGATGGTACTTTGGACATAATTCGAATTTTCAAAATTTTTACTATTTACAAAATGTTGTAGAAGAAAAGGAAATCCGATGACACAATATCGGGCGAATGTGGTGAGTGAGGCAATACCTCTCATCTCAATTCATTAATTTTTTTCCGGGGTTCGTCTTGTGCAAAGCGGTCTTGCATTATCGTGTTGCAGAATAACACTATTTCTGTTGGCAATCGCTGGGCACTTTTCAATTAAAGATTAATTTACTCGATCCAAATGATCACAGTAAATGTCTGTATTCACAGTTTGTCCAGGTTTCAACACTTCAAAATGAACGATTCCGCGAATACTCCACCAAACACACAAAAGCGTCTGTTTGGGACGTATCCCTGACTTATCCGGAGAGAGCCACTGTCTTTTTCGGTTTGGATTATCACAGATTATCATCCATTTTCCATCTCCAATTATCAAAAAACGCTTCTGTATTGTGCCGCTGAAGCAATAAGTTGCATGTGATGGATCGGTTAGCTTTGTTGTCTTCGGACAGATTATGCGGAACTAAATGCAACAAATATTCTCGGATGGTCGACGAGGTTGGTTAAGAGCGTTTCACAGTTCCTCGATTGTCTAACACGGATTTGCTTTAGTTTCCTCTCATCACATGTCATTGTCTAAAGTTTTTGGCCATCCTGATCGATGGATCGATGTCGGAAAGATCGAAATTACCGGATTTGAACTAGAGAAAACCAACCTTTGGCATTTACTAACATCTAATGCGTTTGGATAAACATCGCAAATGTTTTTGGTAACAACCGTTGCATTACTACCTTTATGAAACTCAAAAAGCATACAATGCCGGATATGCACCTCTTCTGGTATTTGGGTGACCATTTCACCATAAATTGTAAAAAATTCTTTTTTTAATTAAGATTTTATTATTTACGAATAAACAAATCACACTAACCCTAAAATGTCTTTGGCATGATTTTAAAGTACACAATGGGCTGATAAATGATTAATGAATATCGACATTCTCAAAAACGACTTTAATTTCAAGTCCCTCTAATATTAGCAATTATACGAAATTTCAATCTATATCGTATTGGTACCAGGGTTTGGCATCATATAATTGATTAAATATATTTCTGTTTTGACAAGGATTCTAGTTGAATTGTAATATAATCATATGCAAATTTTAACTAACAAAAGTTTATTATTAAAGCATGCAATAAATTTTGTTAAAAAATACTTAATCTTAAAATCTATTTTCAGAACTTCATCTATATACTTTTAAAAATCTATACTTTCGTCCTTTCTAGTATAACAAATATCTCCACACTAAACAAATAGTAAAAAATATATTCTAGATTAATAGTACTTCTAAAAGTAAAATATGAATATTAAAATAAATTAATTATACAACCGATAATCTTTTCCAATCAATATGAATATTTAAGAATAATAAAATGATTCTATTACAATATAACTAGTTGAATGTAATTAATCAATTTGTGAATGACTAAAATTATACAGCAGGGATGCACAGACAGCATGGCCAAGTACCTTGATATTTATACCAAGCGCATTGATATTTATTATTTAATATATGATAATTTATGATATGATCGAAAGTTATATGGCATTATAATGATGTGAATATGGTGTTTCGAATTAAGTATTGGTATAAAGAGATACTTCGACTTAAATCAAAATTTTCCTATAAAAAGTAAAGCAAAAATGATTAATCCGTTCTCATGTGAAAAGTCCTATTGTTATTTGCATGTTTTACATTCATGGTAATGTTACAAAATAATTTAAATACTGGTTAATACTGCAATATATTAATTAGTTACAAACACAAATGGAAATTTATCAAATTTAATTTGTACTTTTCCTCTAATTGGACTTGACTGAAGATCAATAAATTTAATTTGAAACTTTCCCCTACTTGGACCTGACCACCAAATTTGATGCCTACTAAAACTCTGCAGCAAAGTCCTTTGTTTTTGCCTTTTCTTCGGTATGTTTTAGAAATATGATATTGGTCAGGCTATTTCATACAATGCCATTACGGCTTGCTTGGCCTTTGTTGGAGACGGTACTTCGTTACGATGTTTATTATTTTTTATTCAATTAATACTACTAGTTCACACTCTCCCTATATATATCTTGTTCAAAATTTCAATCGTTCATAAAATACTTTTTATTCATCCACTCAAGTCCAAATACATTTTTTTTTAACTTCTAGTGGATGACACTGGATGTTAATGCAGTTTTTCCAAAAATATTAATTCATTCATTAAATTTAATTGATTAATTTTAGTTCTTTTTTTAGATTTAAGTTGCATGTATCTAATAATAGATGGCGCCAAATATAAGAGGAAAATTTCAACTTTATTTGTAGAGGACTTTTCTGCATTATAGTGAAAAAAAGTAGGAATTGACTTAAAAAAAATTATTTTTTATATTGCTTGTTAAATTAAAGCTGAATTATGTTTCATGTCTGATTTTTTTTTTCTTTCAAAATCGGGTAATTAAAAAAAAAAAAAAAATGTAATGATAATCAGGAAGCCGTTTCAAAAGCAACAACGCCAACATGAGGTCTGTCCTTCCCTGCTGTGCAACAAATAATTCAACCATCCTAGCTTCATATGTGTTGTTTTTAAAATATCTAACAAATTTAGCTTAAAAGGTAAATCGTATCTATTTCAATGTGAAATAATTTTATCTCGTAATTCTCATAAATAAAAGAAAATAATTTATTCTGATTTCTGTGTTACTTTATTATCAAAAAACTGTGGACCTCTTTATATTTTTTCAGCTATTAATTTTTTTCTTCTTACTAAAGTGCGTTTAAGAAACCTATTTTGCAGTGTATTTATAACGATTTCATATAAACGGATTGCTTTTTTTAAATTTTCGACATCCTTTAAAAGATGCCAAATAAATAACAGAGTAGCAGCGTGGTTAGAAATTTTCTGATCTACAATAACAAGAAACCGGATGTGACGGAAGTGTGTTGCGGTGCTTGTTTTGCAACGTAATTCTGCTAAGAAAGTATCAATAACACCAAAATCTGACAACATTGTTCCTTACTTTTTAGCGATGTATTAAATGAATAACAACAAAATCAATAGCATCTTCCTCTTCATTCTCGCAACAGCCCCATGGGCTAAGGCCATCTGCCTACAGGCAGATTTCGAGTTTTTTTTTCTTTTTAAGGAGTAGGGTTGTCAGTCCTACACCCAACAGTTTTATTAGACAGGGGATTGATGGTAGCGCTCTACCGCTCGGTACCACAGTCGAACAGACAATCAATAATTTCATGATGTATCATTATCCATGACACCGATTATCTGCTGTCAGATTTGAGTGATGGGTTATTCTTGTTTGAACAAAATACTAATTGCATGTAGTATAAATATCCACACTATCTGTTGTCACATTTGAGTGATAGGCAATTATTATGCACTTGTTAAAGAATATAATATCGATATATATATATTATCGAGTTCGAATCCCGGCGGTGCCATAGATGTTTCCAGTGGTTCGGAATCCACTTTAAGCCTTAGGTCCCGGTCTCATATAACCGTAAAGAGTCCAATCAGACTTCTCACCCACATCATTTCCAAACTCTACAGAGGCAACTCAGTTCTAGGCACAGTAATGTGGTATATCAGTAATAGTCATATTAGACAGAGACCTATTGTTTAAAATGGATTCCGAACCACTACAAACATCCATGGCACCGGCAGGATTCTTGCCTGAGGTGCCAGAGTGCTGGCCAAATGCCCATCAGGCCGCTATAGCATCTTCGAGGTAAATATATTGCAAGCAATTATAATATATCTTAAAGTATTGAATTTTCAACACACATCTCTGCCCACATTTGAACGCGTGATCGGTCGAGTCGCTCGAGAACATTCTCCAAATCGTGCGTTTTAATATACACGGAAAACAAAATTTCCACTTTCGATCAAGCATCAATGGCTGAAAGCCACGTCCAGACGAGAGAACGAGACAAGGGAGCGAAATACAGTTTTTTCAAAATACAATTTAGTTCCGAGTGTCTCTATTTGACTACGAGAAACAAGCTATATTATCTCTCGTTGAAAATGTCAAAAATGGCGTCTGCCAGTTGACTCATGCTTAGAATCATTTGTAAACATGGGGATTCTCCAGCCTGTTCAGTCACTTCACAGAAAAACAACACTTTTTATCGACTCGTCGCAGAACTCTCCTCTCCTTCTCCAAAAACCTCCTTTTAAGAAAATATGTCAAAGGGGCAGTTAGCTTTTCTCATTGGAGTGGACACTTACTCAGCCCATGGTCTATCATCACTCACGATGTAGCAATACATGACCTAGTCCATATCCATTTGTAATTATTTCGACCTGTGAAGGTCGAACAGACAATCGCTAATTTCATGATGTGTCATTATCCATGACACTGATTATCTGCTGTCAGATTTGAGTGATGGGTTATTCTAGAAATACTAATTGCATGTAGTATAAATATACACACTATCTGTTGTCACATTTGAGAAATAGGCAATTATTATGCACTTCTTAAAGAATATACACTCATTTCCTCAGGTACAGAAATGCTATATCTCTTCTCATGGGAAAAATGCTACACTATGGTCCTAATTTTTCACACACCTGCATCCATCTCATTTCTATTATCAGTATTTGAATAGTATTTTTTAATATCGATAAAAGTATTAATAATATAAGGTTTCAAAACATTTGTTTTATTATTCACAACCCATCAACATTTTTATAGAAATTTAGTGTATTTAATTTCTTCCCACTCTAAATGAAGCACGTAAATGTTAAAAATTACCGAGATAGTAGGTGGGTGTGTTTAAAAAACAAATACTCTCATAATCTGATGCAATATATATATACAAAATAGAGAGAGATTTTGTGATTAGTGTATCAGATTGTAGATTACTTATTATCAAAGATAAATATTCTACAAAAACCATTTATCTTGAATTGATCACTCAATAACTTTGCACTGAGTGATAAATATGACTTTTTTTTTAAACTGCAAATTTTAATTAAGTCAGTTATTAAAAAGTCATTAGAAAACTAATAGCTCCTTCCCAATTTTAAGTAGAAATGTATTCTATCTTGTTTGAAAATAAAATTATTTAAAAAATTTCACTAAAGTACTCTTTAATATTTATTTACATTATAAAATAGGAATAAATAAATAATTATTATAAAAAAAATTCAAATATATAGCTAACAATTAATGAAACAATAAACTTCCAAGAATTATGATACAAACTGAGTTATGATATTGAAAGTTATTAAATAAAACATAATACAATACACTTAATATTAACAGATATTTTAAACCAGAATTCATTCAAATCTTGAAGTTTAGTCATTTTAAAATCAACAAAAAACAAATAAAAAATAAATTTTGAAAATTTATGATAAAAAAATATTTATAATTTGTTAGGTGGGAAATTTATAAAGAATTTTTCAATACAAAACAACATTGAGAATGAAAAAATATCATTATTTACTTACATCAATATACATGATCAAAAGAAAATCATAAAAACATTGATTTTATAATAACAAATAATGTAAGTGACACTTAAAGCAATAGAAAGAAATATATTTAAGCAAAGGAAATAAACATCCTTCATTTTTAACTTTATGTAAAAAAAATTATCCAACATCATCAGTAGTGCACATATCACAGAAATAATATTTATTAAGGTACATTTATATTGGAAATAACATTTCAAAAAATTTTTTTAATTAATATGTTAGCATTCCAGTCTAAGGAAATGCAACATAAAATTAAAAATATCTTGAAAATTTTATTTATTTTAATAAGAAATTAATTTCAAAAAAATTTTAGTTAAATAAATTTATTTAACTACTTCAATTAATGAATAATTGAATGTCTGTAATTAAAAAGCTTAAAATTTAAATATGCCCTGTAATTTTATTTATTCATTTTTTTATAATAAAGATTTAATTTGATTTTTACATCCAACTTTCCTATTTAAATTTAGTAAGCTACAATAAATAGCACGAAAAATTTAATTTCATTCAATTTAATATAAAAGAATTTCATTTTTTAAAAAAAACATATTTTGTACACTCAAAAAAATGACAGTGATTTATCTGTCATTAATTACTAACATTTATCCATTTTCCAACCATTAATTGAACAAGTATGAAAAGAAACATAGATGATAATGCCATATCTAAAATTAACTGTTATAGTGTGTATACTTTTTATAATAATAAATTCATTAAATATAAATGAAAATAATTTGAAAAATATAAAAACTGAAAAAGAAGTATATTGGAAGTTTAATATAAATAAAATTGCAGATAGTCTAATCTTAATGAGATTCTCATAAATAATGCATATTGACAATAATTAGCAATTAAACATAAAGATCGAAATTAATTTTTCAAGTAAATAAATTAAAATTTTGTCTATTTCATTGGATGCATAGAATAATTTACTATTAAGTACAATATATGCCTTATTCATAATTATAACTACCTTTAAACAAAAAATTAGATAATTAGAATTTATTAGCATAGGCATTAAATTAAAGCCAATTAACTTACATGAAGAAATCCTTGTATATTATAATTAAAGAATAATAAAAAAAAATTTCTCAGATCATTGGAAAATAACAATAAATATAATATATATAATAAATTAAATTTTTATTCAGATGGAAATAAACTTCAAAAGGCAACCATACTTATGAAGTCACACATATTTCATTTTAACTCAACAATGGAGATAATGAAAAGTAAAAATGTATTGTTATTTATGTATTTGAACTATTGATAAAATAATTAAATTTGTAGTATATAAACTTGAAATATTAATAAAATAATTAATAAATGGAATTTGTTTTTAATCTATTACTTAAAATTTATTATAACTTATTAAACTTTCATAAACAATAATGTCTTATTTTGTTGAGCAAAACATGTTTTGCAATAATTTTTCTTCTTTTTTTTTCTTCAAAAAATTTTGTTCAAAAAATCTTGAGTACACAACTGTACTCACTTTTTATATCAACATTGGAAATTGTGCAAAATAAGTAAAAGTATAGATGCCATCTGATAAGGATTTAATATAATTGGTACATCTAATAAGGAATTTGGCCACTTAAAGTAACTTATTTTCATTATGACTTTTCTTGGAAGGCGAAAGAGATGCTGAATGCTGTCTTGTAAGGGCAGCTCTAGAGGGAACAGATGATACAGAAGAAGCTCGAGATCGTCTGGGAGAAGCGGTTGAGGTAGTTGCCTTGATTGCTTGTGCAGGTGATGACTTCAAATCAGCACTTACAGATGCTGATGAGCTGAGACCTGTAGCAACAGCAGGTAGGAAGGATGCAGGAAGATCAAAGGAACCAGAGATTCTTTGATACATACTGGTTTTCTTTTTGTCAGTCTTTTTGGCTTCTTCGTTATTCAGGCGCTGTTTTGCGGTGATAGCTTGCCAAATATGGTGGTTGATATTTTGTAAATGTTCATGGCTTTTTTGCATTGATTTAACAGCACTAAAAAATTGAAAAAGATTATTTCATTTAAAAACTGCAAAAACAGCAACTAAATACAACATGAATGGCAATAATGTTATTTATATGTTCATATTTAAACATTTTCTTAATTTATAACGATTTATTAATCCACTCTAAATTAAAGAAAATTTTCAAAATTCAATAGATATTACAAATGAAAATTTTAATGATAAAGTGTAACAAGTTATACTTTTAAATTGAGGTAAACACAATTTTAAACAAATGAATAATAATTTTTTTGAATATAAAACTACATAAAACATTTTTATTGCTTAACTCACAAACTTTGTGTACGCAACTACAGTTAATTGTAGAAGAAATATTATATTATGAAGGTTAATCAGGGAATATAAAGCAAAAAACAAAATTGCATAAAGTAAATTCTAAATTATAATTTTTAGCTCTATTCAATTACATAATGATACCCATACAATATTTAACAAATAAATGACTTTTAAAATGTAATAATTAAATCCCCAAATGATCTATAATGAAAATAAACAATGGACAAAATTGAGAATAGTTTATATTTTTTGATATTTAAAAATTTAGTTAGGTAAAAAAAAAATCTAAATATATATACTCACAAATAATTTATTAAAAATATTTGATATTTATCAGAATTATCAAAATATCATGAGTGCAATACACATTAAAAATAAAATTTAAATGCTTACTTGATAGCATATTCTAAATCATAGCATTTTCCTTGTAGCTCTCGATACATTTGATTAACTTCAATCTGAAATGATTATGCAATTTCTCACTTTGAGTAAAGAAATTAAAAAAAAAAAAAAAAAAAAAAAAAAAAAAAAAAATTATTTAATTAACAATAATATGATGATGTACGATGAATCTAATAAAAATGTCTATTGATTTGATTGCAGTCTTTAACATTACTTAAATCTTTTTTTATAATTTTAAAACAATAATCATAAAAGGAAATAACAGAAAAAGTACTATTAACACTAATTTATGAAAACAAAAATAATATTCCAATAATTTGAAATAATTACCCTTCTCAAGACTAATTGAGGTAAAGATTTATGTATGTGTTCCTGAAGTCTGTAGCAGGCCAAAGAGGGTTCATTGGCAAAAATATGGAGATTTTCTGATATTTTTTCAGATGCTAAGAGAAGAGATTAAAAAAAAAAAATGTATATAGCATCATTTAAAAATATTACTTTCTATAAGATAGGCAAATAAATTTGATTAAAAATATATTTCAATATTTTATCCCTTTAAACTCTCACCTTTTTTTACTTTATTGTCTAACTCAGGATCTGAAGAAGGAGTAGGAGCCCCAGCTGAATGGCTGAGAGGCATATGGAATGAGTCTGGAAATACAATTCATAAATTGTACAACATGAAATCATGCATTTATGTATAATATATGATTAAGTAATCAAAATGAATTATTTAAATATGATTAAATAATCAAAATGAAATTTAAACCAATACATAATAATGCTAGAAGATATATAATATTTTCTACATCATAGAAAATATTAAGGTAGATCTAATTACAGCAATTAAAAAAAAACTCTACAAAGTATTGTGTAAAAAATAAAAGAGAGAGAGAGAGAGGACTAGAGATTTTTACAATAGTATGTAATAAAACTATATTGAGTCATATTAAGAAGTACCTTTGTCATTAGTCAACTAATGTGAAAAGACAGTTAAATAGCATTTTACTTTAACATTCTAAGAAGAACTGAGTTGATGAATCTTGATTATTCTCTAAATCAGTATCTTTGATAATTACTGATCATGACAGAATGGTGAACTGTATTTAATTGTTCTAAAAATAATTTTCATTTTTAATAAATTATTTTTTAAAAATTTCAATTTAATACTATCACTATTAAACACAATTATACCCTCTACTACTTATTTTAACATAACAATGTTTTTAAAGTTACTTTCATAAAAATATTTTAATTGTTTTTCTGAGCATTCTCTTCATCAACAGTTTAGCTTTTCTACATTATAAAGCTACAATCTTAGAAAAATTTGAGCTTTAGATATGCTTCAATAATTTTACTTTCAAATACTTGAAATGCTTTAATAATACATAACAAAGACACTGCAATATCAAATTTTAAAAAATGGTAAAAAGCCTAATGGGTACTTACATATTAACGATACCTTGGCGAGAGACTTGGCGGTTTTTAAGAGTCGCCAATCTAACATCCTAATATAAAACTGAATAATAAAAACCGCCAAATCTGTAGCTGCGGTTGGCGCGTGTGCTCTTTATTGCCGCATCTGTCGCCAAGGTATAGTTAAGTAAGTACCGCCTAATGCATCTAAATAAAAGTTATCATAAATGCTTTTTTAAGGAATACATACCCTCAGAACATTAAAATTATTACATTCATAAGGTCTACAATGTAGTCAAATGAATCTAGAGATGTTAATCTATCCATTTCATGGGCATATACATACATAAATGTATAGAGTGAAAGAGATGGAGAAGAATATAATGGTTCTTTTTAATTTAATTTATTATAGTTTAGTTTTAATTGTATTTAGAGTTTGCAGTGAGTAAAAATCTTCATATAAATGTTAAGTAAAGTAATTTCTCTTATTTATTTATTACTAAAAGGATTTTTTTTTATTTCATAAGAAATATTTTAATGCACAGGAAATATGTTGCATGTTATTAAAATATGTCACTAGATACGTTTTGACATGGACCAATCATGTAGCAGGAAAAATGACAAAGGATTTTAAAATTCTGGATAATGCAATCTATGAATATTAAAGCAGTTAGCATACATGAGGGCTCATGAATTGAAACTATTTGAGACATGATATATAGCTTTCATCACAATTTTCAAATAAAGAGCTGAATGGCCATTGTGATAGCTTGGTAAAGTATCTCACTTTGAAAATCAGGTTGTCTGGGAGATATCATTTTCTTCACATATGACAAGCAAATTCCTTGTAGTTTTAAAAATTCTCTCGAAAGGTTAATAACATTCTGTGGTGTTATGTTTATAAATTTTTTTTTTTTTTTTCTGATTTTAATAAGACTATTTAAATATTACATAACCCATAAAACACATATGGGTTATTTATCACATTATTTTATCATATTAAAATTATCATTATGATATAAATAAATGATTTTAATTTATTTAATATTTTAAAATTCTAAAATATATACTGGTACAAATTTAGTTTATGCACATAATATAGGGAAAAAGAAATAAAGAATAATACATATTTAATTGAAATACAAGATCATTTAAGAATAAATATTTTCTTTGGAGTTTTACGAAGGAAGAAGAGAAAAAAATTTAGATCTCTTTATTTAGTAAAGCGTTATCTATGGATTCATCAACTTCTAGAAAGTAACAATAAAAAAATAAAAGAACTGATTCAAAAGAATGATAAATACTTACCCATCATCATTTATAAAAATAGCACAAGCCCATGAGGATCACTTTACTCAGAAAATGAAACTAAACCCGAAAAATGTCAACAAAGTCTACGGTTTCGATCAAAAACTATTTTTAACTGATTATCAGATTTGGAGGTGTTTTTGAAATTCATTAAAATGTCAAAGTCGTTTGGTAAATTATTCGCTAACTATACATGATAAAACATCACACAATCTCATTTTTTTATTAAAATATAATTTTCTGTATTTAAAACTACTTTTTAAATTAAAGTTTCGCTATAATGATAAAACGTTAATTGGATCAAGTTTTATGATGGCAATATACTTTCGGCTAACTTTTAAAAACATAGATAAAAAGTTTTAGATTTAGTAGTTTTTTGCGATTTACTCATTTTTAATATAAGTTTCAGTAATTAAAATGACGAAAAATTGATTTTAAAAATGCTGATAGCCTTTAATGAATCTGTACAGGAGATAAAAAGTTCACTTCAAGAAGTCAATATCTGTAGCAAACGATAGCTCCTTCATATGGATAGCCGTGACGTCGTTCAGCAGGGAAACATGGCAGAGGCAGCTGTCGAAAGTCCGGTTGCTCGATTTTTTTGCCATAAATGCTCATTAGAAATTAATCCTGTATTACCAGTAAGTTATGATACTATTAAATATATCTTAAGTAATTTAGAATGTTTTTTTCCAAGAAAAAATGTCTCTTTTCCTTGTAGTTTCGCTTGTTAAGCCTATTGTATTGAGAAATCTCATTTGATACATTTGAAATTAAAATCATTTTAGATAACTTAGTAATTTCATTGATTTGCATTTATCTTTAAATTTGCAGTAGGTTAAAATATAACAGAATTTAAAGCTGATTGTTCACCTTATAACCTATCAGTTTTCTAGAAATTACTTCATCGATCAAATCTGTCCTTGTGTAATTGTCACGTTTAATGTCAAATTCTTGATATATCCTTTAATTGACAGTTTATTTTATTTTTAATATTGTATATTTGCTTATTTTTGAAATAGTCTTTGCTTGTCGTCATGATCTTGTTACAATATTGAATGATTTTTATCGAATAAAATGTGCCGAGATATTTTAAACAAATATTATGTAGCAGATATTATTTAAATACATTGCATTTTTCTTGGTAAATTATTTAAGGTTATTGGGTTTCTTTTCTTATGCACTTTTAAAATGACACGAATATTTCAAGCTTCTCAGTAGTTTGGTTTTCTGTGCGTTATTTTTACCAAAGTGGTAACCGGAGAACGAATCCAAAGAATTTGAATTTTTCAGTTTGTATGCTTTAAATACAATTTTTTATTCTATCACTATGCTATCATTCAATTATTTGTTAATATTCTTTCTATAGGACTCAAGGTTTTTCTATGGTAAAATCTACATCTCCTATAAATAAATTTTGGAATGCATGATCAATAAATTTTTATTGAAGATATTTAAAATTTCATATTCATTATGTATAATTTTGTATAAATCTGATTTATAAGATAAGATGAATAAATAAATCAAGATAAAATTTAAGTGTTTTACATCATAATAAACTTGATTACAATATTCTGTTGAAAATTATAGCTAAAATGATCTGTTATTTAGAATTTTCAAAAAATTCTGAAATATATATATTTTTTTAACTTTTAGTGAATCAATTAAAAATCAGTTTTCAAAATTAAGTT
Organism: Caerostris darwini; assembly: GCA_021605075.1. NCBI lineage: Eukaryota > Metazoa > Arthropoda > Arachnida > Araneae > Araneidae > Caerostris > Caerostris darwini. The sequence continues at coordinate 225,174 of BPLQ01000371.1, read as the reverse complement.
GTCTTATATACATTATTTAGATATTTAGCAGTCCACAAAATATGTTCTTATTCACAAACTTGATAAAAACATTTTAAATTTGATCTTATTATATTCTTTTAGTAAATTGTGTGTTAAATTTTTTTTGTTTTGACGATGTGTATTTTAAAATCAGAATTTATTAATACATTTATTTTAATTTATTTATGTATTTTACTTTTATTTCATTAATTTGTAAGTCAGAACTGTGTTTTTTCTAATTAATAATATTTTTATTAATTCATATTGCTCCAAAGTCTTGAGATTGAAGTCATCATTGATAGTAGAAGAAATAATATAGTTAAATTTCCTCAGTTATCAAATTTTGTGGGAGAATTCATCTATATTAGACCTAATGTGGTTTTGGCAACTTATTTTGTGTCAAAGCTGGTAACAATTTTCTGAACTTATAGCTATTTCTTATTTCCTTCTAAGAAAAAGACATTTTCACCCTACAGGAAAGATGGTTCAGTAAAACATTTTTAGCCAGAAATGATGACCCAATATGTTTGTTTTGACTGAATATATAACAAATGCATTACTTATAGGAAGTAATATTAAAATATTTATTTTTTCTTTTTAAATTCATAATTTAAACAAAAATAGTAGGGAAAAAAATTAATTCCATAGATGTAATTTTTTTTTTTTTTTAACTATTATGACACTGAGGGAAGTATCTCGCTCAATTCTCCAGTAGTTTTTATAAAATATTTTTCAGTAATTTTTAAATTTATATGAATTGAAAGAAGACACGTCCTTTAACATATATACCTTAGGAAAGGACATCTTCCGCAAGTTTATATTATTATAAAATCTGTAGAATATCACATAAAATATATTGTGCGTAATTTCAATTTTTTAATATTTGAGTTCTAATAAATTTGGAGTATTCAACAGTAATAGACATGTAATAAAAATTGTTTCTTACATGATTATTTTTTTTTATTTCATAATCGTAGGATTATACATGCCCACGGTGTCAGGGTGGCTTTATTGAAGAAGTTGCTCAAGCATCGACAGAAGCCAGGTATTTTTAATTTTTAATGAAAGAAAATTTGATACAATAGAGCCTTATATACTTCAACATATATTTATGTACATTTTACAATTAGAAAACAATTAAAAATATGTAATGCCTGCTAATGTTCTTCCTATAAAGGAGGTTGGGATAATAAATGAGAAAAGGAAATATAAAATGAAATTTTATTTAAAAAATATTTTTAGGTATATTTATTATTTATTTACATTATATTATGACAAATAATTTTCAAACAGCTTAACAAAAATTTATTTAAATATAAATGCAGTTGAACCCACCCTTTAATGATTTTGAAAACTGTATTTTTAACGATATGTTAAAAATTCTCTGTTTGTAGATGTAATAATCCTATGTAAAGTTTCCATCATATGTAATATGAAATTATTTTATTTATATTGCAAACAGTAAATGATTGAATGAAGCAATTATAAACAAATATAAAAAAAAAAAAAAAGAAATAATTGGCTGAGTCAACATACAAGTTACTTATAAAATTTACAATTTAATATAAGAACTTAACACATAACAGCAGTCTTAAAAGTAAAAAACTGGAATTCTAAATGATTTTCTTTTCTTGAAAAATTTCATTTTCACTTTTAAAACAAGTGTCTTTGCTTTCCCTAGACAGTCTTTTAAAACAATTTTATATTATTTAATTATAATTATTAGCTTGTGAAAGAAATTTTTAAAAAATTCACTGATTAAAAATGTTGAAAGTGGTGAAGGACAAAAAAATTTATCAAGGAAACAAACTCCACTCTCGAAAACAATGCCCATAATTTTATGGGTAAAAAATTCTATACTTAATTGGAGTTCCAACCCTTCTCACTGCTGCTTTCACTCTCCTCAGATTAATGCACAACTTTTTTTTGTTTTATTCATTTTACACTTTGCATTATTTCAAAATAATGAATTGCAGTAATTCCTCGAGTTACATAGATATTGATACATATTTTTTTTCAATCAATGTTTAATTTTTCTTTCCTATTTTCTGCTGTTTTGACTATATATATCATATATTTATATAAACTACCTTGTGTTATTTACCTGCTGGCTAACTGGTTAGTGCTCTGGTGTTTGGTACCGAAGGATTCAGGTTCTAATCGTGGCGGTGGCATAGATGTTTGGTGGTGGGTCGGAATCCATGTTAAACTGTAGGTCCTGGTCTGTTTAGCCTAATGTGTGCACAAGATGACTGTAGAGCGACAAACCAAACCATAAACATAGTTGAATTTCTTAAATATAAAAATGTTACTTGGTATTCTTAAGAGACATTCTTTATGGCATATTTTTGTTCTGACATAACTTGATTATTAATTAAACTTTGAACTAAGAACAAAATGCTCAAAATTCTTTTTTCAAAATTTATAAAAATGTTTATATAATCTTAATTATAATAATTTTAAGAGTATTATAATTAAGATTATATAGGTTTTTCTTCTATAAGATAAGATAATATAATTATAATTCTTAATTTTTGTTAAACAAGCAATATTTTTTTATTAAATATATTTATATTTTTATGTGGATAAATGGTTATAGCAGTATTTTCTTTTATTTATTGCTGCTAACTTGTGATTGACTGTAGGGCAGAAAATTAGAATTTTTTGTTGTGTGCACTTTCTCGGAAAAATCATCTGTCCCATTTCCATTATTGTACATATAAGGATAATCAGAAATTATGTCTTATTTTCACATTTTTCGCCCATTCATACATAAAATTACATGCTTCTACCATATTTAACTCATTTGTATTTCTATTCTATCAAGTATAAATTTTGAAAATGACTTACCTATTGCATATTAAAAAAAAAAAAAAAAAAAAAAATGAAACAAAATTCACTCATGAAGAATTCACTGTCATCATCTCGTGTAAAAAAAATTTGGTATTTAAGCAGAATATTAGAAATACTTTAAGAAGATAAGTATTATAATTGATTTTTTTAAACCAGTAGGTAAACTTCTCTTTAACTAGCTAATATTTGTTATTGTTTTTTCCTTTAAATAAATTTTATATGAATTTGAAAAGATTAGTTAAAATTTAAATAAATCTCATTGCCATACACATTTCATTGATATTAAGGAACCTCGCTGCCTCTTCTACTTGAAACATTTATATTGTAAATTTTCCATAAAATCCAGAATATGCTTAATCCAAATAAGTGGAATTTTGTATTGCATAGTTAATTGTTATCCTTAAATAATCTTAGCGACCAGGGGGTGAGTTGAACTGCATTCTAGCCTTAATTTCATTTTGGTCTATATACAATTTTGAATAATTTTAGTGAAGAATCCGATGATGATTTTTATAGCCACAGTGCAGATGGAATTGATGATGTAGATCCCTTCAGTCAAGTAAATGATGTAAGTTATTCTATTCACTTTTATAAGAGTTATAAAAATTAACTCTTGAACTGTTTGCATATACATCATTATTTAAAAATAATATATAGTTTTATATTTTTACTTTTTATTGTATTTAATTAATTTTGAATAGCATTTTATGTTATTGTCTAATTACACCCATATTGATTAAATAGTCTTTTTTTATATATATAATAATTTTAAATTTCATTTTTAAAAAAATAATATTTCTGATTTATTACAATAAAAATTAAGTGAGTAAATTAACTGTTTTTACATTTGCCATTAATGTTCACTGTCAAGCATTTTTAAAAAACTTTGTGGTGTTTAACCAGATGTCAGGAAAAAGGTGTGTTTTTATTTTGCAAAAATATGGCATAAGTAATTATAGTATTTATGTGGGTTAAATGCATTTTTTTCCTATAAATCTTTCTCCCCCATCTTTAATTGTTTTAAAAGTAAGAATTTGAATATATTTGATTTGTTTTTAACATATTTAGAATTAAGTTTTCTTTTAGCTTTGACAATTTATCTTGTATCTTAAAATAATGATTTTTTTTTTACAGCTGTATAGCATGTTGAATTATTTAAGGAGATCTGATGCACCACCAATTATTAGTGGTAGTACTTTTGTGGCACAAGATGGTAGAGAACCTAGGTATATGATGTCACGTCCAGGCCCATCGAGGCGGAGCAGATATATTAGAGTTCCAAGTCGAAGACCCAATCCTGATTCTGATAATACAGCCCAATCAAGACTCAGAACGGAAGGGTAAAACTTTAAATTTCTCTAATTTTAAAAATCTACAGGATTTTGTTATTTATAACTTAAAAAAAAAAAAATATCTATGAACTTAAAAGGTGGTATTCTTGCAAATAGAATTTTTTATCTTTTTAAAACTAGTAATAGTTGAATATTTGTATAAAAAAAGTTTCTTGTTAAAAGCTCATTATTAATCTTGTTTTTTATGCAAGCCTTATTCTTGATTAATGTTGCACAATAACTTTGTAAAAATTTATGCGTAAATGATTATTATATTGTACATTGTTTTATTCATCAATATTAACTATTTGTTTTATTTTCCCAGTCTAAAGTTAATAATTTGTTAATGTATTTCTAAATAATGTTAAAATTAAACAAATCATTGAAAAAATTTCTATTGTAGTACATTAAATATTCATATTGTAGTTTATTAAAAAATTTGTATAAAGTGAAATTAATTTTTCTTACTAGTAAACAGTTACGTGACAGTCAATGAAATGCCAGTTTTTGTGCTAGTAATGATGCAATCCAGTTTTATTTTCTGTTAACATTTATAGAAAATTCAGAGGCTAATAAATATTAAACATGATATTTATTGATTGAAAAATGTATTCATATATATTGATTCAACTAGCTTATGACTCATATTAAGGATCATGTACACTACATTGCATAAAAAGAAGAAAAAAAATTGCCAGAAACCTGTTCTTTAATATATGCTTAATTTAGTCATTATGTAAGTGTTTGTTGAAGATCAAATGTTAACATTGAATTTAATTGATTATTAGAGCAATATTTTTCTTTATTTTTGGCCTGATTTTAATGTATATCATTAAAAGTATTTGTTATATTCTTGTAAAATAATGATTGATGATCAACAGCTATGATTAAACTCCATATATTTAATTTTAAAACAAAGAAATTTTCTACATGCACAATTTGCAATTAGATTTTGAATTCTGAAGAGTATAATAGTTAATGCTGAAATTGGTTTTATCTGAAATGTGATTGATTAAACATCAATCAGCCAAAACATTAATGCCACCTGTGCATTATGTTGGGACTATATGCTGCCAAATAGGTCATTGCAACTAGAAAAGATGCAGGGTTTATTAAATTTCAACAAAGGTCTAGTCTTGATAACCATTCACCTGAATAAAAATATGTAGGAAACTAGAAATCTTGTCAGCTATTCATAATATGTAACATATATCTATAATATCTACAAATATCCAGCAGAAGAGAAATCATTAGATGGTCTAGAGCTAATGCTGACAGAGGTTTTGTTGGCTATAGTACTCGTAAATTATTACTCATAAATTTAATTGTAATGGTTGAGTGAATATATCTGAGAATGGTATAGCTAATTAAGTATGGATTGGTATAGCATGCTAACTATCATTCATGGGCACAAATAATGATTGAGTGAATGTATCTGAGAATGGCACAGCTAATGTTCATACTAACTATCATTCATGGGCATAAATAAATGCTGTAAGTTTATATTCATGCTGATTGAATTGTTCAGAGTGGAAGATGACTTGGACTGACAAATCTTATTTCATCATGCATCATGTGGATGCACAAGCTCATATGCAGCTTTTTTCTAGCAAACAGCGAGTGGTTAGCATCAATTTCATAAGCAAGTAATGTTTAGTCCAAACACGGATGATAAACATCAGATTTAATGAGTTAAAATGGATGAATCGGTTACTTGTTATAAGTGCTAATCAGATATCTGTGGCACCAACTACTTTTAAAGAAAGCAAAGCTGCTTTGCTAGTTTTTCTTTTAATATTGTGCCTTCTAAAATTACAGTTGTTGAAAAGTAAAATTATTTTGATTGCAATTTAAATATCTCCTAAATATATTTTCCTTTATTATGATGTTGCTGATTTTTGAATCTGTTCAACTTCACTGTTTGTGAATTTTCATGCGATTGTTGGTCGGATTAGATAAACTTTTGTTGCATTCAAAGCATAATATGCAATTCTTTTGTAAAACTTCTAATTTACTGTTGGTACTAAATTCTTTTATTCTAGAAAAAAGGATCTAGGCTTATTATGAACAGGTGGTGTTTATGCTTTAGCTGATCATTATTTATTTAATATATATTCTGTATTCAGTTATTTAATTGGTTATTCTATGTGTATACAGTAAAGCACCTTTTATACTTTTCTTATTTGCTTTTTCAATTTATTCTGTTCATTTCAGTATATTTTTCTTCCTTTTTTATTTAATTTTTTTCCTTCATAAATAGTTCTAGAAATCCAATTCTAAAATCCCATACATCCCTCCTCTCCGATAGTAGAATATTTTTATGTTGTTGTCTTCTAAGCTTTGGAATATTGTGATTTATTATTTTGAATCTTTAAATCAGTGGCTGTATTTGCATAGAAGAATATATTTTGTTTGATTGTGTGGAACTGATTTATAAACATGTATATCTGTTTTGATGCCCAACCATGGCTTGATCAGGAGAAGGAGTCAACCAGAGTTTGCTGCTTTGGAGGAAGATGTTAAGAGTTCAGCCTTTGTCGTCCTTTAACTAGAGTTGATTGATGGGCACTGCAACAGTAGCTTCACTATCCATTGGTTGGCTGTGTGGGTGTTTTCTTAATTTTTCCCATGTAACACAAATGTGGATTTGTTATTTTAAATCTTCCTGAAGACATCTCTTCCCTCATATTGGTGTAGTATAGCAGACAGTCCTTGGTGCATTCTGGATAACAATAAAGATATTATGATTTATTAATTGCAATGGTTAATAATGCAGTCAACTTGCAATAAAAAAATTAAAAATTACTATATGTGGATTTAAAAAAAATTAAATAATTTATTATAAATAAATACTGTGAACAGAAATATTTTGCATTCCAGCAAAAAAGAAAACTTCTTTAAAAAATATTGAAAATGATAGATTCAATTATCAGAAATCTTATTTACTTTTTAAAAATGAAAAATTATTTTATTAATAATGATAGTATAAATAATGTGCAAAAAAATTGAAAGTAAATAATTTGCCATCCAATATCAACTTTCTTCCAATGTAGTTCTGACTTTTCTTATTTTAAAAGAATTATTTAAAAATAACTTTAATGTAGTGAAAAATATATGAAATACTTGATTTAGTAATATATGAAGAATTTTAATATGAAATACTTTATTTATTAGATTATTTACCATAAATTTCTTGCTTAGAAAAATCATTTTAAGAAAATATATGCTTTATGATAATGACTGTAAACTGTAACTGATAATAATGACTGTAAACTTACCTAAAATAGTTAAATTATAATGATTTATATTTAGACACTACCTAAAGACATTGACTATAATTTTTTACATCCCTTTATATATCTTGTTACAATTTGTGTGAAAATATATAAATGGTGCTTCATTGTAATTATCGGCTCTCTTTTCTTTCTCATTATTAGGTTACAAAAATATTGAAATATGTAAACTTTTAAATATTTATATTTTCTGAACATTTGATTTGGAGTTTAAATAATTTTCTTTATATAATTAAATATTATATAATTAAATATATAATATGTATTCATTGTAATATTTTAAATTTTCAGATTTTTACAACAGTTGATTTCTACATTATCAGAAAATACAGGTAAACATTATTTTAATAAAAATCTTCAGCATTCCAAAATACAAACTTTCATTTTTTGTAATCCCAATAAACAATTAAAATTAATGTATTGAATTTTAAATGATCTATTAATTTATTATTTTAATACAAATACTTGGCAAACTAAGAAAGAGTTAAAAATCTTATTTTTTAATTTTTCTCTATTTAAAATGCAAAATTTTTAGCAAAATTACATATTTTTTATTGTAAATTTTAACTCTATTGAAATCTTGTCAATTTTAAAATTTGCTCTTCTTTTTATCATAAAAATTTTTGTTAGTCTTTTGGTATAAAATGTGTTTTTATATGTATAAAAATAGTAAATTAAAAATATTGATTGATAAAATAAATTTTGTATGCTTTTTTAAAAATATTATTACATTGGCTAATAAGTGGTATTTTAAATTGAGTAGACACATTTTTTTTCCCACTTAGGTACAATTAAAAACGTAAATATTGTTGACTTCTCTCTAAATTCGCCAATGACGAGACACTCCATTTCCCGTCTCTACTGAAGGCGATAAGGTCGGCACTGCCAACCTTACGCACCCTTCAGGATGACGAAGAAAGGGCACTTGTCATTTTCGAACATTATCATACACATTTCTATGATGCAAATTAATCTGTAATTAAATTCTTTCCTCTTATTTAGTTCCACTTGAGTGAACACCCAATATTCGAATTTAAAGCTCCCTTTTAGATCTCTTTCCGCCAAATTTTCACACTCTTTATTTCGACTCGCGATAGAGCCTTCAGTTCATTCAGAAATGTAAACAAATTGTCACTCCCACCATTCAAATTTTGACCCCTTTTTTCTTGACCAATAGTATTCGTCCCTATGGCTTCAATTCTGCTCTGCGATCTCTGACTCTTTCCTCCATTCGAGTTTACCTATTTCTGTTGAATGTTAAGGGCTTTTTGCTAGATTCTTAAAATCTAGCAGCCTAATTCAATGCACCGTGCAGAGGATCTGAATTAAATTTAATTTATTTTTACTCATTAATTTCTCTTTTTACTCCTAAGCTATAGCTTATCCTTAATTATTTATTTTATTTTAACATTTAAATTTTCTTTTATGTTTTAATTCCTTTTAATGTAAATATTTTAACAATAATTAAGTAACAGGCGATGCAGGGAAACTTCCACCCCAGGTACTCCTTAAATACACAACCTTTGTCATAGTTACTGTTAATGTGGGGGGAAAATCATCTGATTAGAAGGTATATAATGTTGATTGTAGTAAATATTTCATGGGACTTTTTATCATTTAAAACAGCATGCAGCATAAAATATTTCGATGATTTATTGTTGGTAAAATGTAAGAAAAAATAAACTAATAGGTTAATATGAAGTATATTTTTAAATATAAATAAAAATTTTTATCCGTAAATATGCCATTTAAGTGTATCATTATTTTTTTTTTTCTTTTAGGAATGGTTGCCAATGCTGCCAGTTTTCCTGTGTTAGTATTCATTTTTATTTGTAGTTCATTATTTTTATTTATATTGAAGAAAGCTTTTTTAAAAAGGCATTTGTGCATAGAATTTCATTTGAATATATATATTTTCAATTTACATTGCGTGAGAAAAATATCAATTTAATGTGCTGTTCTTTTATCAGCTAGTAGCCCAATAATATCGCCATTAATCTCTTCAATATTTATCCATTATTACATGTAACCTGAACAGTCAAATTTTGCATAGCGATGCTTCTTATTATTTTTACAAATAATTCATGGGCATGTATGATTTGCTATGTTTAAAGTTTTAATCTTTAAATACAATGTGTGTGTTTTTGTAATCACAATGTGTTGCCTGTTTCAATGCTAGAATGTTGTATTATTGGCTCTGTTAGTTTTAATTTCATTCAGCTTGGAAGGGGAAAAAAAAAAAAAAAAAAAAAAAGGATCCTATTTCTAAAGAAATTAACACTTAAATATTTTCAGCTTTCATATAATTTTCAATTCTTAAGTATTAAAATAGTATTTATACATGAGTCTACATTCGTTTTGTGTGATTTTATATGGGTTAAAAAAAGATTGAAGTTAGTGTTAGTATTTTAAAGTTTTCTTGCATCATATAAAGCTTGAATTGCATATTAAATTATATGAATCTTAATTTTAGGTTCCTAAACCTTCATAGTAATCCAGGCGACTATGCTTGGGGACGAGGAGGATGGAATGCTATTATTACTCAAGTATGTACATAAATATTTTATTTTGTTATGTTAGTGGCAAAAACATGCTGTTTTGCTTTAGTTATTCTCATTTAATAAATTTTGTTTTTATATATGTTTGTAAAACACATGTGATAAATACATGCAAATGAAGAATGTCAAATTTTATTGAAGTTGCACGGTATGTTATATGTCACTGAAATAAAATTTTACATCTCACTAGAGAAGATTTTATATCAACAAGAATATTTTTGATAAGAATTTAAAATAATTAATATATTAATTAATAAATGTAAAACAAACTGCAATTGTGTGCAACACATTACATTTTAAATGCAAGTAAAATAAGTTTAGTACTAAAAATGCTAATTTACACAATGTTGTTTGTGTATTTGGTCATAATTTATGTATTTGGCCTGATAAAATTATAGGAAATACAAAGAAAATTCTACTTCTCAACACAGTATTTAGAAGGAATAAAAAAATATATATATACCTAGACATGTAGAAACATTATAATCTTTTAATTTTGTACATATATTCAGATTACATCTTATGCAATCCAACTAAACTTTATAATGTTCACTTCTCTTTAGTTAATTAATCAATTGGATGGTACTGGACCTCCTCCCTTACCCAAAGAAAAAATTGATGAAATTCCAACTGTGAATATATGTCAAGAACAAGTTGGTATGAAATGTTTTGCTATTTTATTTATATTTCTATGAGAAAAATTTTAATAATTTGTAAATTCGAGATTTCTTAAACTAATAGTAACTTTGTTATGAAAATTTAAAAAAAACATAAGAATATATTTTATCAAGTGTAAAAAATTTATATATTTCTATATAATGGGATGTCTTTTCTCTGCTTTTTATGAGGTTCCAAATTAAGAAATTATCACCTTATAGGAAAAATTATATTATTTCTCACTTCCTCTGATAACTTCGTAACTAAGACAACTATTGTTAAATTTACGCAATATAAGTTCTTGGAAATTTTTTTTTCTTCTTAGAATTAAATATTAAGTAATTGTTTAGTTATAAAGTAAAATGAATTTCTGAATCATACATTTGTCTTGGTGTAATTTCTTTACGAAAAATTAGAAGAGCAATTCTCATGAAGAATTCGATTTTTAACTTTATTTTTCTCCTTATATTAAGTATAAATATGTATCCTGTTTTAAGACAGTTATAGTGTTCTTAATAATTTACTACAATTGGCAAGTTTTTTACATATTTTGTTATGTTTTGTTTTAAATTACATTTTAAATATTTAGCACACTAACTACATTGCCACATCACAATGGATGTAGTTTGTAACACAGTTGTTGTCCACATGAACAATTTAATATCATTTACAGTACATGGGGCTATCCATTAAGTGTCCATTGCTTCACTTACCTTTAACCTTAAACAACAAGTGTTTGCAATAATGCATTGATTTGTGGAGTGTTTTTCTTCTCCACCCTCCTTGGATGAGTCGGGTTTCTGCCTGCAGTACCAGGGTGGTCAAATCAGAAAAACTCTGTGAAGAGAAGCTGTTGAACTGTTGTATTATACATCGCCATAATGATCCTGCGCCAGATGTTAATGTTGTGGGGTGGTATTGAATTACCCCCTTAACTCTAGGTAACTTTAGAAAAAGACCAATAATTATTAGCCAAGGTTTTGTTAATCTTCCTAAGCCAAAATAGATCCACTTCCACCCGAGATAAATAGCTATATTCTACCGTAATTCTACATTATTCTCTCCATATGTTTTTTCATATCTTTCTTAGCACAGTCATTTTGGGGGTTTGTTTTTATTTACTTCTATTCTGTTTCTTTTATCTAAACTGTTCGAATTCTTCAATCACTAGCTCTGAACGGTCACTGGTTTCCTGTGTCCTTTTGTTTACATTGAAGATCTGCTCTTCTTTCTTTTTCCTTTCCTCTCTGACCTATTAATTTATACAAATGTACAAAGGAGCTTTAAAATTTTTTTATATTTCAAGAGTATGAGCCATTATTTTAAAGAGTATGATATCTCCTATCCTATCTTTGAATTTTTTTCATATTGGGAATCATGCTTAAACCAAACTGGCTAGAATTTAAATTTTGAGTGTATTGTATAGTTAAAAAACAGTTGCTTTGCAGTTGTGTTCATTTTTAAATTGTACTGTTTTGCTAATTACTGAAATACTAGGAGCTTTATTTTATTATTATAAGTCGTGGCAGTTAAGAGAAGTTCTTAATTAAAATTGACAAAATTAGGAGTAATATATAGATAATATGAATGTTATTTGAAGGTGCTTGATATATTTAATATACATTTTCTTTTGCAAATTTGGACTAATTTTTGATAAATTATTTTACTAGATAAAAATCTTCAGTGTACAGTGTGTATGGAAGACTTCCAGCAAGGAGAGCCTGTAAGAAGACTAGCCTGTGATCATCATTACCATGATAATTGCATTATTCCTTGGCTTGAACTGGTAGGTTGACATCTGACAGACATTTCTTTTTCATAATGGATATGTGCAAATTTTTTGTCCTATTGAGTATTTAGCAAAATTAAAAAGCCAGGTAGAGTTTAAATGTAACTAATATTCTTTGGGATGAAATAATTTTGTTGTTAAAATGGGTTCTGAATTATTGTATTCAGTGAATTAATTATGGTTTAATTTTGTTATTACTATTAAATTTCTAAACAATTGTGTATTAATATTTTTTTAATTAAAAAATGTAATACAATTCTTTCATAGATATAAAATGAGTTTTTGATTGAAAATAAATAGACTGGAAATAAGACATTTTTTTAATCATATTAAATAGTTTAAAAAGGTTGCCCATTCTTGTTTTCTAAGAAAAATTATTATTTTAAATAAAAATAATAAATTAATATTACATAAATATGATACATTTGAAACAAAAACATTTCTATTTGCTCTTATGTGTGTTTAAATGAGCAAATAATGACTAATGAGTCAACAATTCTTTAAAATAATAAATTTATCAGTGTTTTAGCCAGGGCTGGATGATGTCGAAATTTCTAAATTTGATATATCATCTATCTAACATTGATATATTGATTTTATATAAATTGAAAACTTTGAATATGGAACTTGATTTTTGAATTGTAAACAAAATGAGTGTCTAAGCCCTCATGACTATCAAAGCTTTTAAAATTAATGTTTAATTATTTTCTTGTATGAATTATGATTATTTTAGTTTACTTTGACCTTTCTCTTTTGGTCTTCAGTACAAAATTATTTCATTTTTCAAAACAAATTACCCCATTTGATGATGCTTATTTCATTTGCAAAATAAGTGCTAAAAAATTTGGGGCATTTAATTAGTTTTTCTCGGATAATTTTAAAGTCACTGCCTTTATCTTGCAGAATAAATAAGCGAGATATATAATTAATATAATAAATTTGATTCATAAAAAAATAATGTTGGGATGGAAATATAATTACTAGTAAGATTATTAGAAAGAAAATGGTGGAGGTATGTTAAGGTTATCATTTTAATTTCCCCATCCCAGCCGTCCCTAGTATTTAAAAAATTAATGGATTGTACACAGTGTGAAGTAAAGCAATATACAAGAATATATCACTATATAAAATTAAGGAATGTTTAGTTGTATACACAGATTTGTCAAGTAGAAAGGTTATGATTGAGATGACAATACATAAATACACACGCTCAAAAATTCTTTCTGCAAAACAGGACATATTTTATTGAGAAGCAGGAGTGTAAGTATCAATATCCAAGTAAAAATCAATAAAACATTAATTAGATTTAATTAATGTTTTATTGATTTTTACTTGGATTAAATATTAGTTTTAACCTTTTTGACTTAAATCAAAAATTGCATTTTAACTAAGAACAGTCCAAGAACTTTTAATTTTTGTTAAAAATATATGTGAACATTTTAAATTATATATGTGAAAGTAAGTGCATCATTAAATAAATAGACTACATAAATACTGCAAAATTTTTTTATTAACATATTTTTGTTAACAAGACAAATTATATTGTGTGTGGGAATTCTTACCACTATATGGTAAATTAATAATAATTTGCCAATAATGTATTTTATTGGAGTTTTTCAATACATAGAAAAAGATGAAATTGCATTAAAATTCTCAGGGTAATAATTATTGAGAAGAGCCAACAAACAAATATCGGAGATTGCAGATACATCCAATGATATCTCCAAAGCAGTTACAACAATTTTGAACATCAAGTGTTTCGACTATGAAAATAGTTGCTCTCCTTCAGATGGGTTTGTATCCTAGTAGTGGCATGGATGTTTGCAAGTGGTTCTGAATCCATGTTAACCCCTTACCTGCCGAGGAAAACTTACGAGATGTGCTCCCCAGTGCCACCGTTTTTCATACAGGCGCGCGTAGTTAAGCGATGTATTGGAGGAAAAAAAGAGGTGCGTTTTGCAACATAAAACCTTTTTACTTTCACAGAAAAAATAAAATGCAAAAAAAATTCTAAATTTAAAGTATAGAATAACAGTGTAATAAAACAGATGTTAGAACTTATCTGCTGTGTGATATTTCCTAAAACAAGAATTCTTTATTGTTTCATATGTAAAATATGATAGGAGAAATAACTATTTATTTAAAATGTCTAAACTTGTTTTTTATAAACCAAGTCACATAAACCAAAATCACATTCATTGCATTGATAGCTGGTTTCACGACGAAACGGAAGCAAAAGAAGAATAAAAAAGCACGACCTACTCAAACAGAAACAGAAGCAAAAACTGCACAGCTATGACTCACCGTTTCAGGAACATCCCCTTTACCAATACCCTATCCCTTTTCTCTGAAATAATAAAATCCTTTTCAAACATTGTCAAGGTCATTTTGTGGCATTCCAAGACCGTGAGAGCAGTTTTCTTTATAGCAGCTCAATGCAAAGGATCGTACTTCGGAAAGGCGTATATATACGCCGGCGGCAGGGAACGCATCGGTTGAGTGAGGCGTATATATACGCCGGCGGCAGTTAAGGGGTTAAGACGGTAGAGTGACAAACCAAACCCCCTCGGACAGCTTGCATTAGCTGATCATCTCCAAAACTATTTTATTGGTTTTGAAATTTGGTGTTGGAGAACAGAAAAATTTAGAATTTTTTAGGTATACTTTTTTATGTGATAATTTACTAATATATTTTAGATTTAATCAATGTATTGCCCAGTCCGAGCATTAAATAATTATAAGTTTTGAATATGTGTAGTATTGTATAATGTCGAATATAGAAATTCTTCAAAATGTCTGCACCAAAACTGGTCTATATAAACACTAAGGCATTCTGGGAAATGAGATATAAAGTATTATTAAATATATTTATTATATCTTGACCTGAATGTAATTAGTTGGAAAAAGTAAAATTTGCTGATTTTTACTTTTTGAAATTGAACAAATATATGGAATTACTTTTTTCATTTGGTGGCAAATTTGCTCTTTATGACATTAAATATTAATTTTAGTATTTAATTAAAAATTGAATTGGAGAGTATCTTTTCAGTAAGATAATATCCTTATTTGTTATTGTATATTGATTGAATGTCTTCTTTTACAGCATGGAACATGTCCTATTTGTCGGAAACTGCTTAATGATGGCTCTAATCAAGAGAATTCCAGCTCAGACACAGCCCATCCTGGTACATCCCAACAACTAAATGATATTGATATGTCTGAACCTGATGATATGCCCAGAAGGAGTGATAGCTATAACCCTCATCTGCCATCAGTTTATGACTTTACAGAGGAATTTGATTAGCTTTCAATAGCTACAATTCCTTGTATATATACTGTAGAAAGAAAAAAAAATCGCTCTAGACTATTCCAAGGAAGTTGAATTTTTGTTTCCCTGTGCTCACTGAAGCAGATTAAATTATGAACTTTTCACTGTGATCACTCGCAACCATTTGAAGAAAGAAACGAATAAGTCAGTGTAAATCAAATGCATCCATTCAAATCATTTGAAATCTAATGATAGACTTTGAAATTTGTCCAAGTGCTTGCTGTAGAGTGATATAACTTGTTAAAAAAAATATTTTTTGCCAAATCTCTGTTTATTTCATTCTTAAAAAAAAAAAAAAATTTTAGAACAATCTTCACTCTTCATACTTAATGAATCTTTTTAATTAGGTGCCTTAATGTATTCATTTGGGCCATAGGGGTTGTTGAATGGTGTTCGCTTGAGGAAGAATGGGTGTTGCCTTATTATTTTTTGGCAGATTCATTGCTTCATATTTGTGCATAATAAATTGTATTTTAAATTAAAAATGAAATAAAAGTACATTACTTATTTATTCGACTCGTTTGCATATAACAATTATGAACTCAACTGAGATTTTTATTTATGAAAGTCATTTAAAAGAAAACTGGAATTCATTTTTTATACTATTTACAAAGTTTTGTTAACTCAAAATAATATGTAGGCCTTTATATATGCCACATAATTTTTTTTATGAATTATTAGATTGTTTAGGTTATTAAATAGTTTCTAAAAATATGAGCTTCATTATTTTCACATTTGCATTATTTAAAAAAGTATTGGGTAATTTAATCTATAATATAAAGATATTCAATCTGCTATATATTTCTTACATAGTGTTATTAGCTTTTTCTTTTTATAATTATTAAAGTCACTTGAAGTAAACTCGGAAAATATTAAGAGGCTTTATCTATATTGTCAGTAATGCAAAATCTATTTTGGATTACTGACAACTGTTTATTTTTTACCAAGAGCTTATGCAGTTATAACCTTATCAACAAAATTTATATATATATATATTTTTAGAAATTTTACATAAAATGCATAAAAATTGCAAATATTTCTAATTGTTACAAGTGTGTGTCTGTGTATACATACATACATAAATTTAATATATTTTGCAAAGACATTTTGGGAACAAAGAGGAATTTCTGAATAGTATATTCTTCTCTAGAATTCATTTACTGAATGTAATGTTACTTTTTCAAACCTACCTTTCCTAAATTGTTTGTAGAAAAAAAGATTTTTTTGGTGCATTGATATGTATTGTACGATTTATAGAGTTTTATATTTTAAACCCAGGTTCTTCATTTTAAAGTACTTTCAACCTTTAGAATTCAGTCTGATTTTATTCTTTTTTCTGGCAAATTTGTTTCTTTTCAAGTGAAGAAAATTAACTTATTTTCCTCCATTTTAATTAGTTATAATTTAGTTTTTCATTAAATGCTCAAATATTACATTCAGCAGTTTAAAATTATAGATTATGTGGAGATCTGCGTTCAACTAAAGTGCTTTTCAGTAAATTACTCATGGCATGCTGTATTTACGATATTAAATGACATCTGTTGCATATATTTTTAAAATATCTGTTCATTGGAACCCTTACTTGCAATGTTATTCATTTTTTAACTATAAGCTACCATTCATTTTATATGTTCTCAACTATGAGAAAATGATTGATAGTTTTATTAGTGTACTTGATTACTCAAGTGTAGATCTAAAAATCTTATTTATGTAGTTAAAGCTGTGATAAAGATAAAAACTTATTAGGGTACAATGTTAAAAAATAATTGTGATGGGCTATTGATAAAAAGAGGGGGAAAAAACAGTCCTTTCCTGTATTGAAATAATTCTTACTTTTTGTTCTGTCTCGAATTAGTGGTTTGTTTCATGTGGGTTATTTCTTCGACTTTTCCGTGAAAATTTTGTATTTTAGCAATTACATGTTCTGTTCAAAAGAAAAGTAATTTTTTTAAAACTTCCTTGTTTTTTGAAGTCTTATGCAATATTATGTTCCAGAAATTATTTCTATATTCTTCTGTTTAAAAATTATTTCTGTTTTGAAAATCTATAGTTTCCAAAGTTCCTTTGCTATCTCAAATTGATATGATTAAATAATTATGAATTATGTAGGAACTGTAAAATACAACCTATCAAGTGAACCATGTCACATTCCATAAAGATGTGCATCTCGTATTGGATCCTCTGTCATACATGTATAATTCAAGTGTTAAATCTAATAACATAAAAACCTTTAGTATAAGAGGAGAACTTTCTAAAGAAAACCTGACAAATTTTATGTTGCAGTTTATTGTTTTAAGAACAAGAGTCTTATCTCTTTGACATACAGTTTCATAAAATTAGACATGTAATTCAGAAAATTTAATTGGTCTTACAATCATCTTTGCATTTAATGAATTGTTTACTTTGTTAAATAAGAAGTTATAAATTTTTTTTTTTTTTTTTTTTTTGAAAATTATTTAAAAGATATATGTTACTCTTTCATAATCTGTATAGGCAAAAGTGTTTTTAATTAAATACTTAATTTTCTTATTTTTTAATATAGTGTTCACTATCAATGATAGAACTAGAAATTTTCGGAAGTGTCATATTAAGTATTTATTGAAGTTAGTAATGTGCTTTTTCTATTTGGGAAAATTGCTTTTCTAAAATTTTATTTTAGAATTTTTACCAGACTTTTTTTTGAAATAATTATTTAGTATTACTTAATTTTAAGTTATGCTGCAAATTTCTCATTGAGTCACATTTCCTATTACTAACAAAAGATGTTATTTATGTCATCAAAAGTCTGTGGCTGTTGATGGTATTTTCTTAATCTTTAGTTTGATGGTATTTAATATTCATTATTTTTGATGTATATATATTTAAATATATATTTTTTTTCCATAGAAAGAATCAATATCTATTTTATGAAATCCTTATTTCATAGAATTCTGTTTTGTTGAATTTAAATTTTTAAAACTAAATCGGAAATGTATTTATATTGGAAGATTGAATGTTTGACATTATAAAGATGACTATTATAAAGACTACTATGGCAAAACTATTTTTAGCTTAATTAAAAAAAACTTGTTTCATGTGTAAAGTGTATCCACTGCCAAAATTACCAATTTTATCATGGTTCTCCACTGGTAAATCAGTCTGGAAAGTTGACAACTATGTATTTAATGTATATATCAATTGAAAATTCTTGACTTTGTCGCTAAAAGTATATATTTCTTAAAAGCACAAAAGAGTGACTTTATTTATAATATCTTGGAATTTTTTTTTATCTACAGTAATAAAATGGTGCTATTACTTGTTGCAAAAATGGGATGAGATATTTCATATCCTCCTTGTTACTATTGGTCTACTCATAGAATTATTGCAAATAAGGTCGACACATAGAAGGAAAAAAAATAGCTTTTTCAAATATTGCAAATTTAATCATTCAGATACTTTTTTTTTTTAACTGAAGCTTCTAATATGTACATGTGAAACTGAGAATGTTATTAAAATATATGTTGTTAATGTGAATATAAAACAGACGAGAATAAAAAATAGCAACATTTATTTCACACTAAGTGATATAACAATTTAAGCACAGATTGTAGTACCGTTTACAACACTTAATTGATGGAATGTTAAAAGAATGATTAGTGCACAATTTTAGAGCAAACAAAAATTTCACACAAGAAATGAAATACTACTTTTAAGTCATTGAAACTTTCTACTCACTACTACATATTTTCCACTTGTGCAATATTGTTTATTTTGGGTAAGAATGTGATCACAACAACATGCTTTGGGGGTGTACATTAACATTGCCATCAAATTTTTATCATTTTCTGGTAGTGGTAAAAGGTCTTCGTGTCTAAAAATTTTGGAAACAGTAAGGACTGTTTCTTGGCAAGAAACAATGCTTTCCATTTTTACACAATAATATTAGAGCATTTAGGACAACTTATTTACATTTTTTTTTTTTTTTTCATTTATATCAATTTGTTTTATAAATTATTAATCTACTGTATAAATGTGTAATGCAAAATAAGGTAGATACATGGATTAATTTAAAGCATGAAATCAAATCGATTTATTTATTACTCACTGTTGCAATTTTACTAATAATATTTCTATTTTTTATTTTATTGATATGTTACATGAGGTAACTATTATTAGGTTGCACTTTATTTTCAGATTTTGTTAAATTCATATATATTTTTAGTAGAATTAAAAAAATTAACCACTGAAATATTGTTTTCAAATAATTTCTTTTCAATATTTTTTTTAGTTTTTTTTTGTCTTTGTTTATTTTGCTGTGTCCCTGTTCCACGGCTTTTATTTAGTTATTAAGCAATTATTTATTGTACACCAATTTAAAAGGTTTCATATACAATGAAATATAAAACTTATTATGTGGGCTGTACAACATAGAATGTACATTTACACATTCATATTCAATACAATAAACATTCATTTGAAAAAGAAGAAAAATTAAAATCTTTCTTAGCACCAATACAAATGTAAGCAAGCATGTAAAACAATCATATAATAAATGTCATAATTAATTAATAACATCTTTTAAAAATATTTTACCATAAATATTTATTAGTGAATTTCAGTAAATATGTGTAATAATAAATTAAAATTTAGATAGATAGTCTTAGATAATTTTTTTTTTTTTTTTTGCCAAACTAATATTTAATGTTAGATATTTTTTATTTCTGGATACAGAATTAAAGCTATTAATTAAATATAATGAAAGTCGTTTTTTGAAAGATTCAATGGATCAATTAAATTTTAAATGTTTGTGTTATTTGACATTGAAGAAGGTATTTTTTCAATTTATCTTGATAAAAAAAATGGCACATATTACCGATTTTTTTTCAGAACTTTGTACTGTAATGATTTTTAAAAATATGTAGGGGAAAAAAGTCGTTTGCTTTGATTAAAAATAAACCAACTGTTCTACAGAATTTCGAATAACCTAAATCAAAATGAATTTGGCTACTTTATTATGATAAAGAATTTTTTTATAGTAAATAATCATTTCAAAGTTATTAAATATTATGAATACGTATGTATTAACACTCACTCGTTGGCGATAGAATTTCTTAAAAAAATTGCATTAAGCCATAAGATGTGAAATATTGAAGTATTATTATAAATATGAGAGAGTAAAAAATATTACAATAAAAATAACTTCAGATAAGCTGAATAAACGAAATGAAGAAATTTTTTTGTTTATTTAAAAATTCTAAAACAAACGAATTCTTGGCTACAAGCGATTTTTTATTGGTGGCTTGATTTCGTCAAGGAAAAAGACGAAAATTAATACGGAAGCATTTTATGTAGTGAAGTGAATTAAACAGGTTTTTCTTTTTATTCTCTCTCTGTAAAACTGTTCTACCAGCAAGACTGCTTATGTTGCTGATACGTCAACTTACAGTAAAAAATTGTTTCGAGTTCAACTTGCTTAAATATAATAATTATTATTTATAATTTTAAGGAACTGAGAACTAAATGGAATGAATTATTAATAAATTGAATTATATTTATTTATGTCAACTTATAATATCTTAGATATTTTTTTGTTGAAAAATAATTATGCATTTAGAATATACCGATCACATCCAAAACGAAAAATTTGATGGAGGTGTATTTCAATATAATCCGTATGTAAGTAGTTTTTATATAAATTTATTTAATTGTCGTTATAATTATTTGAGAACTATTATATATTAGTTTGTAATGTACTAAAATAATTGGCATCTTTTTAATTTTTTTTCGTCAGATTTCAATGAAAATTTTAATAGTGATTGCTGTAATCTATCTTTTTTCATAGTTAAAAGATTATTAACTGCGATTTAAAATTATTTTTTTGTGCATTTCATTATTGTAACGAAATGAAAAAAAAAAAAAAAAAATTTTTTTTTTTTTTTTTTTTTTTTTTTTTTTTGTATTTATGAATACATTTAGCAAATTATATGCACTATTTTAATCGAAATAGATTTATGTTGTAACTTTCACATTATTATTGAATTTATTTTTATCTCTGCTTTTACATAGATCTAAAATATATATAGACAGTTAAAAGAATCCCTCGTTCATTATATTTTTAAAAGCACCCATACTTTGTCAACGACATAACAAATGAATTAAATTTTAATTTAATATTGTTATTAATTGCTTTAACATTATTTTTAAAATTATTATTTTGACTTTATATTTAAATAGTAACCGCCTGGCATGAATATTTAAAATTTTGAATTTGAACCCGGAAAATTCGAACGTTCCAAAATCTGGCTGACTTAGCATGTGCAAGTCTATTTTACTATCTTAGTTTGAAAATTCCTATTTTATGTTTCTGTAATTCTAAAATTTGTTTTTCGGTAATAAATTTTTGTCCTTTTTTTTATGAAAAACTTTGTCTTAAATTTGTTTTGTTTAGAAAAAGCTCTTTACAAATATTAATATCTGACGCTATGATATTCTATATACTTTTGTAATTTCTAAATTTTTCTCTTTATGTGTATGTTTACATAAAAATAATCATTTCCCCTATAATTTCTATATCGATATTATAAATGGCTAATTATAGTTTAAATCTTATACTTTACGATTTTAAATGTTTTATTAAAATTATTTCATTATCCCTCTTTGATTTGAGAATAAATTTATTTTTTAAGTATTACAAAATTTATATTTCTCCGAAAAAATTGTTCAGAATGCGAGCGTTTTTAAACTTTATATTTAATTAATTAAAAAATAATAGTCGGTGTAATGAAATGTCCTTGCATGTAAATTTCAATTTAAAATATTTTGGTTAAATTCCATTTTTATTAATAAATTGTAAAAAGATTTTTTTTACTTAGCTTATTTAACGTCTACATAGAATAAAATAAACTCTTCAAAGATAATCATCACTGTAGATTTGTGTCCTAAAATGAGAATTTCAGCTTGAATAGAATAGAATTCTTTTTTTACCACCAAAGCGTAAAGTGATGATGCAAACAAGCAATGAAAAATTTCCTGTGCATTCGTGTTATAATGGCTGTAATAAAATTGGTAAATAAGTTTGCCGAAATAGGAAACCGAAAAAAAGATGATTTTCGGGGGTTTGCATGTGTTTAATTGAATGTCCATCATAATATATTTTTTCAGTGGGTGTTTACGGCAACGCGATTGCAGATGTACTGGCCAAGGAGTGCAGCCTTAAGGGTTTTATTGATTGTGACTCTCTCTTTTTCGGAGGATGTCTCTTAGGTCAGATTAGTTATCAACTCCTCTTGGTTTGGGCGGCCTGATGATCAATTGACTAGCACTCTGGCCTTCGGTACCACAGGCTTCAGGTTCGAATCCTGGCAGTGACAGGGATGTTTGTGAGTGGTTCGGAATCCACGCTAAGCTCTAGGCCCCGATCTAATTAGCACTAAGTGACCGTAGGGTGACAAACCAAACCAAGAGGTGCACATTTTGGACTAATTAGACAGAGACCTACAGTTTAGCGTGAATTCCGAACCACTCGCAAACATCCATACCGCCGCCAGGATACGAACCTGAAGCGTGTAGTACCAAAGGCCAGAGCGCTAGTCATCAGGCCACTTAACTCCTCTTGGAGAAAGTGAGTGGTATGATTGTAACCGTCCTGGTGTTGATTTAATTGGGGCTGTTGGTAGATCCGAACAGCCGTTTCTTGCTAGACTCCGTAATGGTCATCTTCGTGCTCAACGTCGTATGTCAGGCCTTAAGGTTTATTCCCTTTGCCCGAAATGTAGCTTGGTTCAATCTACTCCTGCCCATATCTCGACTTGCATTGGTTGCTGAAGAACCAGTTGCGCTCAAGTCCTGGAGCGGTTTTTCATTGTTTTGAGAACCCACGAGTTCATGGACTTGGTCTAGATGTTGCTGTTTACCAAGTAATATAAGAAATACAAACACATGTGATTTAATTATAGCCTCATTTAATTAACATTTTTATGCATGTTTATTCGAAATTATCGTGATATATTGCTTCTTCATGTTCATAAAAAAAATTCTATAATTAGGTATATGATGTTTAACTCATTAGATATTATAAAGTATGACTTTCAACTTTTTTCAATAATAATAAAACAGAATAATAACTTTTTTCCGTGAAATTTCACAATAAGATAGTGATTACTGTTAATATTACTTTACTGATTTCACACTTCGGCAAGATATTTATTTGTGGTCAATTAAAACTAAAAGATTTAAATAATAAAAAGTTTTTTGTTATTTATTTTTTTCCTGAAATTTGTTATTAATTAATGCATTATGAGAAACGCTAATTTGTAACGAATTGAACAATGTGATTTTGCCACTGAATTTATAATAGAATATTGAATTTTATCTTTACCTTCAAACACCAATGGAAACTTTTTTTAAAGTTCCATTTGTGCTCACTAGATGTCGCTGCGTTTTGCTTACCTACGCTAAACAGAATCTCATATGATAAAATTGAGCCTAAACAAATTACAGATGTTTCCCCATTTGAAAATATTCCAATCTCTGAATGTTGACAATTTCCCCAAAATGTAATTTCAGGCGTTAGATTCCTATCTAACGCCCAAAATATATGGATATTTTAATCTGGAATCAGATATTTTTCATCCAGAAATTCCCAGATGTTTCATGAGGGAAGACTTCGAACGCAATTATACAATAAACGGCAAATTATCTAGTACTCTTGAGACCAGAAACTATGTTGGATAAGATCTGTGGGTTTCTCTAAAAACATTGAAAATAAAAGTGTAAATACAATAATAAAATAAATAACTAGTAATCCTAATGAAGTTTCAAAATAAATATATCAGGCTGAGTAAAACATTAAAAGTACAAATAAAATAGAAAATCTATAATAAAAATTTTTTTCTCAAATTTATCAGCCATTATAACTGAAAGTGAGGGAAATTAATGAATTACTTGGGTTTTCGTTAACCGTAAGCTGAAGACAGTTTAAAATAGTTTTTATACCGTAAGAGGGCACAGAAGAAGAAAAGATAATTTACTTTCAGTCTTGAATAAGCAATAGTGTCGCAGCTGCTGTCAACCTGGAACTAAGAAAATAAACTCCTCTTACTTTACCATCACTCTCGCCACGATGTTTTGAATGCTTATTGTTCTTACGTTTGCCGACCCGTGGCCCAGTGGCAACAGGCGCCGCTAGTGAGCATTAGGTCTGAGGTTCATTCCGTTGACGGCTTTGTTGTAGACATTGTTTAAAAAAAACGAAGAGTCTCGATGGCTTTTGGGGATGTTCAGCATCTTACCTCGTGAGTCGGATTACCTGGCGGGAGTTTTCTCCCATGCGATACGCAAATGCGGGATAGTTCCTCCTAAAAGTACTGCTCTCCTTTTCAGCATCATGGATCCAAGTCAGACTTCTATCTACGTGAACTCCATCACACCAGAAATTGCCCCCTTCCTTCCATGAGAACACACGGTTTCTTGGACTTGATGCAGATGTTGCTGTCGACCAAGTGGAATAAGAAACAGCAAAAGTTTATCGTATTCTGTGATTGATTACAGATGAAAATTGTTTTTAAGTAAAAATAGGGTTGGACAGCAAAAAAGATTTCAAGATAAATTTATATAGTAAAAGGTACGTAGAGAGGAGAGAGTTAAAAAGAGCAGGAATACCCCAGACGAATCTCATTGGCCCCGAAAAGAGTAAATAAAAATTAAAATCCCGTGATGCTTTGCAGAGGAAAAATGCGCCTCTATGATTGATTGTCTCTTTCTTTTAGTTATGCCATATAACAGAGAATCTATTATAATCCACGAATCAACGTAGTGCTATTTTAATATAACATTTCAACAATTTGTGTTGGAGTTTGCCCTCCACATATCGAAATATCTGATTGTTTATTGATACACCTCTCTCCGGTTACGCTTTGGTGGGAACAAAACTTTTATATTCTATAAATAACAAACTTGTAATGTTCTATTACTTTCATTTCACAAATTAAATAAGTTTCCTTCCATACATTTTACACATAAAAAAAAAAAAAAAAAAAAAAAATCGAATTCATATATTGTTGCATTTGCCACATATTACAATAACTACACAATACTAGTGCTACAAATTCCCTGGTCAGATTTCATTCACAAACTCAAGTCGCAGTGATAACACAGACACAGGATTACTAGAAAAGACAATGCAGATAAGACGACTTAAATTGGCACTCGGTTAAGCATATTGGACTTAGGAGGAAACAGATAACTACATTTTTTTTTCTCTTTTTTACACCATTTCCTGCTTACATTTGTCAACATGCAAGTATTTCACCCTGTTGCTTACGTTTTTTGCGATTCTTGATAAAGACCATGTCCGTTCGATTTCAAGTAAAAACCAACGGCATAAAATTCTTCCAGTGGCGACTCACTATTGAATTTAATCATAGAAATAGTATTAGTTTCCCGCTGGAGACTAAAAACTCAAGAAGTAGAGTGTTAGCCATTCAGAAGTCTTTTTCCCATCTCGCATCTCCAACATCGCTTTTAACTTGAATTTTACCTAACTTCTTGATTTAAGCGCATGACGTACCAGTTATGAAGTAACTATACAATGTAAATTTGGAAAAATTTCTTATCTGAATTAATGCACAGAAACCTAATTAGTACATAATTTTTGTTTAGCAGCATAAATGGGAAAAGAAATTACAAAATCAAAAAATTTGTTAGAAGAAAATTTAAAAGGTAAGCAACCAATTCTCTCTTAAAAAAAGGGGCAGAAAAATGACTCGTCCCGATTATTCTGAATGGCTGAGGATAAAGAAGAGGAGCTAGCACTTCATAGTGCTGTGTAATGTTGCCAGCAGAAACTAGGTAAAAAAATTAGAAAGACATAATTTAAAATTAAAAATTTTAAAAGCTGGTAAAATCAGTGATCTTCTTGATTCGAGAATTATTTGAATCGCAAACCAGAATTGCCTGATGGCAGTTGGGAAATTTAGCTTCGGATTTTAACCACAACGGCGAAAAAAGTAGTTTTGTTAGTCTTTAGAAATTTCTTCTACTACAGAGCGTTGTACTCTCCCAATTTTAGCCTCTCTTTTAAATTGTTTTGTAAATTCACTATATTCTGATTTAAGATTAACTATTAAATTTTAAAAATGGATGTAAGGGGAATCTTTTTCCCCGGAAGTCCCTAACTTAACCCGCCTTTTCCTTGAGTTTCCAGTGGGATATCTAAACATGGATAAACGAAAGGAATTTCTAAGAATTGTTGGATAAATAAGAGACTTTACTCACTGTGGTTTCAAACTTGCTTGTTATATATATTAGATTTATGTATAGTTGTTTATTGTCCAGTTATTATTATGTATAGTTATTTATTGATCACCAGGGAATTACAATGTCAAAAACAGTAAGAGTTATAGTAATTATTTGACTACAGTAGCATTCTGCAATAAAATAAAAATTTGTATTGCAAAAGGAATTAAATTGATTGTTACTAAATTGCAAAACACTTCTAGAGTTTTAAAAGATTTTTATCTTTTTAAAGACTATCATAAGATATTAAACTAAAATTAAGATGAATTATGCCAATTGTAATACCAGTTCATGATTCTCTTGCTGTAAAGCTTTGAGATTTGATTTTTATTGTTGTGGCAAATATTTAATAGCAAAAGCTAACAAATGGAAATTTTTAGTTTAATTATATATAGATATATAAATATTTAAATCTATGCTTAATAAACATTTAATTTTAATATTTAATGGATAAGTAAATAATAATAAATGCACCACGTCAAATATAGCACCGATTTAGAGAAATACGAAACAAAGTGTGCGTTATTATAACAGAATATAGATTTTAAAAATAATAAATTTTTTATAAAACACACGTAATATGCATTTCACTTATATGCAATTAGTTCTATTCATTAAACTGGCGGATTATACATGCGACTATATATCTGCAAATAAATTTTGAGTTTAATACATTTCAAAAGGAAAAAAAGGTTTTTGTTTAATGATCTATATTACTGCCCTTGACATTTATAAAGAATTAAAGGCTTTTCAGTTTGAATTCAAAAGAAATTTGTGATCTTTTTTTTTTTTTCCTTTTTTTTTCCTTTTTTAATTGTAGAACACTGAATTTAAATTAATGATCTTTTCCTCTAAAGTAGATGTTGCAATGAGAGCAGGGGAGTGAGTCGCCACTGAATACAAATCGCAATTATACACTAATCTCAACACATCGTTTACCATCAACACATAGATGGTCGTCTTATCTGACTTCAAACAACAACAACAACGACGACAACTACAGCATCTGTTTGAGCCAACGGCTTTGCTCACAACTGAAATGTTCATTTTAGCACACTTTGAACACTGATCCATGGGTAGATGGGGGAAGAAAAAAGAGGAGCCGAAGAAAGGGCGTGGCTTTGAAGCTCAATCTTGGCACATGGGCGGATTCACGTAACCCAGGAAGTTGAACTCCAACAGGATGGATATGACTAGAAAGACGCCGTACACGCTCAGAAGGACCACCCCCAGACGAGGGGTCAATTGCCATTGGCTCAGGGATATGCCTCCGATCTGGAAAAGAAGGCAAGATTTCGATTATTTTCTGTGATTTCTTAAACAATGAAAATCGGTGAGGAAATTAACGTCCCATTCGTGATCTAGAGATAAAATAGATTGGTGATAAAATAGAGAGCTGTGCCTTATTGACAAGGAACAGAATGTTGAAGGCAACATCTTCCGTCCTTTTGTGTACTACAATTGGCATTTAATTGTCGTTTAACTCCTTTTCTCCTATTTCCATAGAAAAAGAATTGCGTATTTTTCTATTAAAATGCAAATTGGTCAAGAATATGAAATTAGACACATATAAATTAAATTTCACAAAAATAAGCAGTAAATTAAGCTTTATAAATTAAATTAATATATACTAATAATTAACATTGTAATATTTTGCATGGAAATTGTAATTAAAAATTAAAATGAATTTCTCCTATACTGAGTAGGTCAACGCTATCGCCTTATGGCACAGAAAAGCTTGACAATCTATTTCTCGATCAGGCTGCTAAACGAATTAATCTGATAAGTTAGACTTTCTCTAGTAAAACATCTATGCGACCGAACACCTGTCGTATTACAGAGGATGTCCGGATTACAGAGTGCGATTAGAAAAAGGAACACTGCATTGTACTATATCTGAATTTAAATGACACAATAGAGTCCTTAACATATATTAACATTAATAGAAATAGCATACAAATGTTTCTATTTGAAACACTTGCTTGTAATTTCTATATGACTTGCATGTTTTTAAATACATTGAATGATACGAGTATTATTACTCAATTTTTGCCACTTTTTTTTATCAAAAACATAAATCTCTTCAAAAACAATATAACATCTGAACTTAAATTACACATTAAAGTCATTAACATGTTATTAAAATTAGTTGAAATAGTATGCAAATGTTTTTATTTGAAATATTTGCTTGTAATTTCTTTGTCACTTGCATGTTTTTAAATAGACTAAATGCTCCCAAAATTATCATTCAGTTTCTGCTACTTTTTTTTTAATATCAAAAACGTAAATCTCGTCGAATTTAATCATCTGATCTTAAATGGAACATTAAAGTCATTAACAATAATTGAAATAGCATGCAACTATTTCTAATAGAAATACTTGCATGCTATTTCTAAGTCATGTTATGCATGTCTTTAAATACGTCAAATGCTCCGAGTATTATTACTGAGTTTCTGCTACTTTTTTTTTTTTAATCAAAAGCTTAAATCTCTTCTTAAAAAAAGCTTAAATTCTTAAGCATCTGAACTTAAATGACACATTAAAGTCATTAACACGTTACAAATAGTAATAAAAAAAGCAAGCAAGTATTTCTATTTGAAATACTAGCATGGTATTTCTATGTCACTTGCATGTATTTATATACACCAAATGCTCCGATTATTATTGCACAATTTCTGCTATTGTTTTTAGTTAAAAACATAAATCTCTGCGAAAACTAATCAGCTTAAAAAAGGGAAAAAAGAAAATTAAGTGCATCACTTACTGTTATGACAATTGTCAAAAAGAGAAGAATAACGGAGTAAACCATGCCTCTACTGTTAATAAGAGCCTGAAATAAAAAATAGAATTTTAAGTATGGTTTTAAGATAAATTCATGGAAATATGCAATAGAAATAAATTCACGCGTAATATTACGATGGATCCAGGTTCTATGATAGCCGTTTGGATGAACCAAGGGAATGCAAGTCCAATGAGGATATCAAATATGTTGCTTCCCAAGCTGTTAGACACCGCCATATCCCCGAGACCTGCAAAAAAGCACGTTTCTGAGATTCAGAGAATTTGCCAGAATGCAGAAAATACTATACGAATAAGCAATAGTTCCAAATAAGAAATAAGGGGATTATTGATAATTTTTGTTTGCGAAACCATCATAAATAATGATAAAGAATAAAACCAGAAATCGTTTCCTTTTTTTCGTACAGAAAATTTTCATTATATTATTCAAATTTTTGAGAACCAAAATTTACTTTACCAACAGTTTTGATTTTAAAGGCACTCATTTTAGTAATAGAGAGTTTTTGCATACCGTATTTTTATCGTCCGATATTTTTTTTCTCCCTAGCGCGCATGTTCATAAACATTATTACAGATACGCATGCGCAATTTTCTATGAGCATGCGAGCTAGTGAGAAAAAGATATCGGACGTTAAAAATACGGTATGCAAAAACTCTCTATTTATAAAATCCTATTAAGTTCAGTTAAAAATTTTTGATATACTTTTATGCAACTTAAAAATAAATGGATTTCCATACTAAATGTATTGTTTTGATTCAGAATTTGAAGCTACTTATATGTTCGTATGTACATGTGTAATACACAAATACTTACATTTATTCATAACTGCTTAAATGAGTACATGTACATTTAAAAGATGAGTACTTCTCTCACTATGTATATACATAAGTATATGTATAATTCAATTACTCACTCAATCACTCATTCACGTTCGTAGTGCATATCGTACTGATTACAAATTGAAATATATATCTTTATACATAGTTCTGCATGGATACTTGTGCGCTTTTACATATTTTTACATTCACACGCATATAGATCCTCAAATTTATTCATAGCTAAAATTCTAATATTCAAATAAGGGAATTTTGAAATGCAAAATAATAATAATAACAATATTTTATGTGGAAAAAAAAAGTAGATTTCTGATATAAAAGGGAGAATTTCTTTTCCAAAAAAAAGGTTTGATTTTTAAAATAAGAATTTGAAGTACAAACTTGATCTCGAACGAATTTGAATCTTATAGTGCTCTAAATTTGACCTCATTAAATAGTGTACCTTTGAAAAAATTATTACAAGTATTTGCACGATACGACATTAAATGAATAAGAATGCCAAAGAGAATTTAAAGAAATGTTTGTAGATTGATTTGTGTACGCACCCTGCCTTGCAACTATGAGGCTGGCGAAAGCATCCGGTACACTTGTACCAGCAGCCAAGAAGGTGATTCCCATGATACTATCCGGAATTCCTAAAGTGTAGCCAACCAGAGTAACCTACGCAACAATGAGAAAAATAAATTAGTAGCCAAAAATAGTTACTAGAATTATATTTTGAGTATATATATTTTAGCATTGGAAAAAAAAAAATAGGCTTTAATGGATGGATGAAACATGGAACACATTCTGGCCCTCATCCAATAGGAAAACTAAATGCTCAAATATAAAAACACATTTTATTCACTATTATAGTTTAGAAGATTTCAATAATTTGTGATTTACTTAACAACGTTTTCATAATATTAAAAAAAAATATTCATACCAGGCAGAAATGGCCCGAATGAAATGAAAATGAACAGATATGATGCATATGTATAGAAAATGAGACGAATAAAAGAAAGAATTGAATGCTGTATTGTAGATACAATTATATATATATATATATGCTATAGTTATATACAAACGAAATTAAATTGTTACCCATATTAGCATAGATTTCTAGATTTGAGGGTTTTCCATGCCCTGTGGGATATCACGCCTAACTCTGTTCAATTGTCTAGTTATATTGGTGAAATCATAGAATGGTCAGAGTCAAATTCTGTGGAGTCATCGTGTGACTGGGGTGCAGTGAAAGAAAGGACAACACCACAGGGCGGGAGGTGCAGTGATGAGCTGTAAGGATATTGCAGAGGCAACCAAAAGGCTCGTGTAGGAAATAAAACGGTACTCCAGATCATAACTACCAACGTCTACAGTAGAAGTCAAATTAGTATGTCCTCACTGTCCTGCACGTCTACAGACACATCTTTACTGGACTTGGGAGCTCACTTTAGCAGAACTTATCGCTGAAAACTTCTGTACTCCAGTAAGTCATTCCAGGTGGAACGAGCCAGGCATCAAAATACTTGTCGGTGAGCACGGGTAAGGAGTGATCGGTGCAAATGACCCAAGAACTTGCACCTCTTTCTCTGAGTCGCCTCTCAATGGTCTTTCAGTTCACTAGTGTTCTGACTAAATGAAGGTCAGTTGGAAGTGACGCATCAGGTTCTGTGAGAACCTATTTGACCATCGCTCTCTCCTTTTTCTAGACCAGGGGTCTCCAAACTACGGCCCGCGGGCCAAATCCGGCCCGCCAGTGTCATCAATCCGACCCGCGACGGCGAAAAGCTTATTGTTTTTATTTTATTTTTATTTTTAAACACAGAATGACAAACTCGGTTTTATTGACTTGCTAGGTAAAGCTTAATGACAAGCATAATATGCAAAAAATTTAACTTAAGCATAACAACTAACAAATAATTGAAATGAATCCCACTTACGTTATAAACTAGTGAACATCCTACGGTTACCCTTAGTAGTTATGTTAGGGTAGAGAGTATCGCATATGTATGCATATCGATGTTTGGAATGTATATATTCGGAATCAAACATAAGCCTGCTCGCTCAGAGTGCGTACTCGGCGACTAGTCTAGAAATTATAGATAATGGCAGAAAAATTGAAACTGTTTTGGCCCTTGGTACTTACTGGAGTAAACAGTATGGCCCTAAGGCTGAAAAGTTTGGAGGCCCCTGTTTTAGACAGACATATATGCTTATTAGTTACGTATCATACATTCATAACCTTCTTGACATTGTTATGTCACAGTCTAACCTTTTCTGCCAACATCGTAAAATTTCTCCAGATCAAGTGATGCTTCAATTTGACCACTTCTTATTTTACAACAATTGTACTTACTATCTCTAATGGGGACCAAACTAGATAAATTATTTAAAAAGATGTGAAATCTGAAATGTAAAGAAACCCGAATAAAATAAATCACCAATAAATAAATAAATAATGTACTCCAGTTCTCAGCGAACGTGACGTTATAAAATTTCGTTACTATCTTATGATATTGTTCTTTCCGATATATAACATGTAAATAAGTAATCCAAGTTATATCGTAGATTCAGTTTGATGTATACTGTTTACATTTTTGGAAGTTTTTATTCTCAATGATTCCATGTCCTTTTATTTAAGAATGTTTCTTCTTTCTTTTATCTCCCTTCCATTTCATCTCATTGCCTTCTGAACTGTTTCCTTCAAATCTGTTTCCATTCGTTCATCTTCTTTTGCTTTTTCTACAGGAAAATGGCACAGTGGAGTTAGCTTGGAGGGCTTCTAAGCGGATGGATCAATTTAAACGTCCAGTATACGTCTAGTACGAACACGTTAAACTAGTAAACTAATTTAAGGTCTTCTATTGATGAAATAGGGGGTGGGTGAAAGCTCCCACTCTTGATCTCTTCTAGGGTGGATGATAGTTTTAAATTACAATAGACCTAAAAAAATATGTGGCCCATCAATATATTGATTCTATTAGAAGGTTGTCAACTAGTTCGGCTTTTAGAAATAGAAAAACTTGGATGCTCCTAGGTGAAGTGTTTTTTTATATCAATATCAATTGTTTACTTTTTTAAAAAGAGAAATATACTAACTTATAAGTAATTGAATTTTTTTTACCACATTA
Organism: Caerostris darwini; assembly: GCA_021605075.1. Lineage (NCBI taxonomy): Eukaryota > Metazoa > Arthropoda > Arachnida > Araneae > Araneidae > Caerostris > Caerostris darwini. Next base: position 191,342 of record BPLQ01000371.1, on the reverse strand, counting down.
TGATAAATATCAGCAAGTAAATTTAAAAAATTATGAAAGAAATTTGTTTGTTCAACGTAATAACATCAAGAGGATCGTATGCTTAATATAAATTTTTAGTAAATAATATTTTTATTTGATAGAATTTTAATATGATCAGTAGTTTGAATACATCAACGAAGAATATAAAATACCATAAAAAGACTGGATGTGAAAGGAAATTTAATGATATGGTAAATCACATACTTCCCGTCAAAGGTAACCAAATAATCCCATCTGATAAGACCTTGTTGTTGTTGTTTCTTATCCCACTTGGCTGGCGAAGCCCACGAGCCCATACGTACTCATGATTGAAGGGGAAGGAAGCAGCTTCTGTTGTGATGGAGCACCCGTAAGTAGAAGTCTGACTTTGGCTCCGTGACGCTCTTACAGTCATAGGAGTGACGCTCATGACGCTCTTACAGCCTACGGCTTAAAGTGGATTCCGAACCACTACAAACATCCATTGCACCACCGGGATTCGAACCCGAAACCTGTGGCACCGAGCGCCTGAGCGCTAAATACTCGGCCATTCAGGTCCCAAATTTGTGAAGGCCAACGGCATGCGATGTTCCCAGGTGGTCAACCCACCCAAGTACTGACCGCGCTCAATGATGCTTGACTTCGGTGATCTAACGAGAACCGGTATATTCAGCATGGTATGGCCGTTGGCTGATAAGACCTTAAATAGTACATGGGCAAAAGAAGTAATTTTTATATTAACTAGTTTCCCATTTAAACAAAATAATTGGAAAATAGTGCAGTTGGTGCAATAGTGGTTTAATTAATTTATTAAGTCCAATAAAACTTCATAACCAAGCTGTCTTGAATATCTGCTTTAAAACCACTTACCATCCAAACCATAATGTAAGAGAAGAATGCTGTCCATACTATAGACGTGAAGAAAGTGAGCAAGTGAAGAAGTGACATGAAAACAATACGTTTTCGATGTGCGTGACCTTGTTTATGCGGAGGAAAAGTCACGCAACCGTACACCACGCTGCCCACATTGATGCCTGCGAAATGGTCGATAGAATCTTTATGCAACTCAGTTAAGGGGAATTAAAACTGGATGAGAGCACAGCAATGAACTCGTTTTTTGAGGGGGTAGGGCGGTTTGTTTTACGTTAAATGTAATTAAACTAACCCATCTAACAAGGCCTTAAATGTACATGGGCAAAAGAATGAATTTTAATATTAATTCTTTCCACTATTTGAATAAAATTGAACAAAATGACAATTTGAATAAAATAATTGAAAAATATTGTGGTTAGTGAATTGGTTTAATAAATTTATTAAGTCCTATAAGATTCCATAAACAAGCTATTATGAATTTAAATAGCTATTATTTTATTTAAAACCACTTACCATCCAAACCATAATGTAAGAGAAGAATGCTGTCCACACTATAGACGTGAAGAAGGTGAGAAGGAAGAACTTCTTCCACTTATCCTTACGGCAATCCGGTATAGTATAATGCAAAACCACCAGAAGAGGAGCCTGGATGATCCATTTTATCAAACGCTGGAATCCTTCCTCTAAAACCAACGAATTGCATCACACACTTAGGACTATTGAAATACTAAAGAGAACGATTATTTGTTGATACTCTTAAATATAACTTTGGGAACCTTTGTTATAATTTTCTCTACCTTTTTTCATGTATTTATACACACTCCAGTCACATTAATGTGACCATCTGTCAAAAGTCAGAATAACCACCTTTGGCAAAGCGGCTTATAAAATTCGATTATAAATAAATATAATGATTGAACGGCTTTCCGATGCCCTAGGACATCCTTTATATACACTCCACTGCAATGTGCTGCCCCCTGCCTTTTGTGATTGGCTATTTCACTTTGACGTCGAAAGTAGGTGTGGTCACATTAATATGACTGGACTGTGTATATATTTACCTACATCTTAAAATATAAAGATGTGACCAATAAGCCACCTTGAAACTTGAAATTAATGCAGTAATTTATTTAAATTTAACCTTAGTAACATTCGCAGAAAAACTAAGATAACGAAGGATAATGTTAAATAAAAAGGATGCTAATGGAAAGGATGAATCTGGTGCTTTGCTATCAGTAAATTAATCCTTGACAACACCCTTTTTGTATTATCACGATTTATTATATCAGGTGGATTATTACGCCGATAAATTTATGATCGCACTAAAGCCATATTCCACTAAATATGTGAAGAAGGAAATGTCATTAAAAGCTTTTGTATTGCATCCCATAATCGAACATTAAGTACATGCATCTACTTTTGCAGCCAGAAGTTTTGGTAATTGACTTTGAGTCTTCTGCGAATAGCTTTTCGAAATTCTCTTTTCTCCACTTTCTTCTTCATGCTTTCACAATCCCTTTTTATTTATTAAAAAATTCCCAAATGCCCTCGCGGCTACTGTCGCCTTTTTGATCGTCCCAGTGCCCTCTAGAAGATCGTATCGACACTTTGGGAATCAATGTTTTATGACAACAGTTGGTTGTAAGGAATAGCTGCAACAGAGACAATATTATTTCCTTTAAATCTCTGATGTATATATATAAGTATGAAGGTGGTGATGTTAGGCGCTATGCATTCGACACCTTTCCTACTGGATGGCACAATCATCAACTTAGCTTGATAACTAGATGGCGCTTGGGTTCCTTAGCAGAAGCGCACAACTCCGGTACCTGATTTAGTTTGGTTTGTCGCTCTACGGATATTTTGTGTACACTTTAGGCTAAACAGACCGGGATCTACAGTTTAACGTGGATTCCGAACCACTCGCAAACATCCATGCCACCGCCAGCATTCGAACCTGAAGCCTGTGATACCAAAGACCAGAGAGCTAGCCATTTGGCCATCAGGCCACGTCGTATTTGATCGGGATCTACGATTTAAAATGGATTCCGAATTACTACAAACATCCAGGGTACCGCCTGGACTCGAACCCGCAAACTGTTGCACCGAGCGCCAATGTGCTAGTCACTCGGCCATCAGGCCCCGATACCTGAGAGTAGAGTAAAAAGAGTGTGGTGAACGAGGAGTTGAGCCTTGAGCGGTGTAATGACTTCTGTGCTGCTTATGTGTTATAGATATATAAATTATTAAAGCTTACCTCGAGTCGGCAGATTCCTCCAGTTGGATTCAGCAGTGAGTCCCATGCTTGTACTGGAAATGGAAAATATTTGTAAATTATAAACATACATACATTAATATTTAATTTGTCTATGTCCCCTTATAAGATCTGAAAACTTATGACGAAATTCCGAAATAAAAATGTTTAATACATCCCATGATTGCTTTAATTTCCTGCTCAAATATACATGGTATTTTTTTTTAAATTCTTTCTCCTAGCTTGTAGCTGACTTTACTTTCGTAGGTTGATATCTCTTTTTAATCTCTCACTCCATTGGTCTTATTTAAATTGAATTTTACATCAAGCATGAGGCGGAAAGATTTTGGATTCCATTTTAATATCCTGGGTGTATGCATTCTTCAAATGACTAACCGTCTGATGTTACATTTTTTAGTCTGTTCATTTTGTGTAGACTTATAGAAAATCCATCTCCAGGCTTATGTGATTTTATTATTTACATTCTCTTTGTTGCAACTTTTTTTTTTTATTTTCTCTTTCTCTGCATTCACTTCTTTCCAATTTAATAACTATAATCGAATTTGATTCGTTTCGTAAGTTATTGCAACTAAATTTGGAATTTTGTGATGTAATACAGTACTCATTTGGCGGATTTTTAAAATATAAAAGACAATACTCATAAAGTAATTTTAATAATAAATAATAACAAAATGGTTTTATGATAACCTAATTCAATCCAATAAATTTAATTCCATTAGAATTATGACTACTTATTTTTATTTAAAATAAATTGGAATTTTTCTGAGGAAAAATATTTTGTTTATTTCAGTCTTGGATGCAACAATTACTATCAACATTAACGTTTAAGGATTATAACATCCAAATCTTCTACGTACATTGTACTTATCAGAATATATTTGAAAAACGAATTGATTAAAACTATGCATGGTTATCATTAAACTGACCTCTCATTAAAATATTAACTAAATTTGGAATGTGCAAATGTTTATAGTGGTACTATTTTGGGTATTTCAATCTTAGATGTGACATTTACTATCAGCATTAATATTTAAGGATTATAGTAGTATTAAAATATACTACATGCATTTAACTCAACAATTATAGCAGCAGAATATAAGTTGTAAGAAGAATTGAAGCCAAGCTCGATCTTCTATTAAAATAATAACTAACTTTTGAATGGGCAAATGCTTATAGTGGTATTATTTTGAGTATTTCAATCTTGGATATAACATTTACCATCCAGTATTAATATTTAAGAATTATAGCATTCAAATATACTAGATACACTTAATTCACCAATTACAGCATCAGAATAGAAGTTGAAAAAATTATGCCAAGATTGATCTCTTATTAAAATAATAAATTTTTGAATGTGCAAATGTTTATAGTGATAATATTTTGGGTATATATATCTTGGATACGACATTTACCATCAGCATTAATATTAGAGGATTATAGCATTCAAATATACTACGTACATTTAACTCAACAATAACAACACCAGCATATAAGTTGAATGACGAATCGATTAAAACTGTGCCAAGGATGTTAAGCTGATCTATCATTAAAATAATAACCAATTTTTGAATGTGCAAATATTTATAGTGATATTATTTTGCATATTTCAATCTTAGATATACCTTTTACCATAAGCATTAATATTTAAAGGTTATAGCATTCAAATATGCTACATACATTTAATTCAACAATTACAGTACCGTTGAAAGACGAATCGATTAAAACTGTGCCAAGGACGTTACACTGATCTATCATTAAAATAATAATTAATTTTTGAACTTGCAAATATTTATAGTTTGCATATCATTTTAAATCTTTTTTTTAATTGCCTTACCTATTTTATTAAATATCTCGTATTTTTAACACATTAAAGATTCATAATTTTTTTATAATAAAAACTCTAGGATAATCTTTATCTATAATATTATCTCTAATTTTATATCTATGTATTGATTAACTTTGATCCAAAATGTATTATTAAACTGCAACTTATAAATAATATATTATAATATAATAAATAGTATAAATATAATATAGTTTTATTTTAAGTTAATTTAAAAGCTATAAATAATGTATCATTTAAAAAAAAATTTCTCAGATATAAAAAATTCTGTCAGAAAAAATAATGCTTTTTTTTTTTATCTATCATGTATTTAAAATTAAATACAGGACGACCACAGTTTCTTTATTTTTGTCATAAAATTTTTTTATACAAAATGTTCTATATGACCTTCTCCATAAAATATTATCCATTTATTCATCATAAAAGTTACCCTTTTTTAATTTCCTTTCATGAAACTAGACAGTTATTTTCGAAACCCCACAACTGTTTTCTTTTGAAATGCGAAAATCTAATTTAAATGCAGAATACATACCTGATACATTTTGGTTTCGATTTCTGAATACTGTCTTGAGACTCTATTGAGACTTGTCCTTGCATTTTAATGGCTTCCTTCCTCATACGACGTTGCTATGGAAACAGAGAAAGAAAATTCATTTTCTATGAACTCATTCCTTTTTCTTCTTGTAAAATGTTATGGATGGCATTTAGAAAGTGACTTATTTATTCATCATACATGAAATTGTAAAACACTTTTGTATGTTTTTATTCATATTAACTGCTTGCATTTATACTAATGTTAACAGAAATAATAACTGAAAATATTTTCTCAATAAATATATTATAACTTATGATGGTTGGTTATGAATGTATAATTATTAATGTATAAAGATTTTAGGGGTTTAATTAGGATATGAATTACAAATGATTGGTTAGTAAAATGTCGAGAATTTTTACTTTAAAAAATATTTTTTTTTGTTCTAATGCAGCTGGCAAACACTTAGACAGCTTGGTCTTGGATGCCTTAAAGCAAGCGCTGCACAGACGTACTCATTTTGCATTACCCAGGGGGCGCGTGTCACTTGAAGATAAGCCACGGACGTGGATTAACAATGCCCCCGCAACGCTCTACGATCCTATTAGGACCGGGACCTACGGTTTAAAGTGAATTCCGAACCACTACAAACATCCATGGCACCACCGGGACGCGAACCCGAAACCTGTGGTACCGAGTGCCAGAGAGCTAACCACTCGGCCATTCAGGCCCTTAAAAAATATTGAAAATGTATTAAATATTACATTTAGCGTTTAATTAAAATGACATTTGTATCTGAGAAAAAAATAACGGACGTTTTATTTAGGAGTACCAATGTATATAAAACAAATCATTTACCTTGTAAAAATTAATAAATTAAAAATTGCAAGAAGTTATTACAAATATAAGTTAATATATTTATATTTTATTCCATTCTTATTTATCGAAAAATAATTTTTTAAGTGACACAACACATAATCTGTTAAAAATATAGCCAGTCGATTAAAATATTTTTTTCTATGGAAATAAAAGGCAAATTTTTTAATCAGTATTAATTTCTGTCACTCCATTAATTATTATGTCTTGTTATTTGTCTCTCTGTATAAATTCACAGGTTTGAAAATTTCAAATCCAATTTTTTTTTTGTAAACAAAATTTATTTTATTCCAAATCAAATCGACATTTTTATAAATCAAATGAATCTTTTTTGCGAATTAAATTCACTTTTTAGCAAAAAGGTCCCGATCTTTTTTGAATCAATTCCACTTTTGTTGCAAATCAAATGAACCCCTTTGCAAAACAAATTAATCTTCTTGAAATCAAATTCCCCTTTTTACTAACTTAATTAACACTTTTTACTAACTTAACTCTTCTGAGAGTTAGAGTATATATATACACTATTGACAGTAACACCATATTTATCCTCTTGGAAAATATAATTTTACATTTACTTATATGCTTATTATAATGTTGTTACTAATAATAATTAGCAAATAAAATCTTCCTGTATTTTATGATCGATGCCATAAAAAATAAAAACATCTTATAAATCACCGGTATGACTGTATAACGGGTTGTTATACTGGCATTTGATCATCTTGCTTACCTCTCCATGAGTCCTTGCTTTTTGTAACTCTTATTTTATGTACTGTATTATATTTTTATGACAGAATAGTTTGCAATTTATGTTAAGAAGATTATTAACATAAATCTTATTTGAATTATTTTTTAAAGAAAGTATTGTCTCTTAATTTATCGGACCTAAATTGTATGTTTTGTAGTTAATGTTACAATGTCATGCGTTATTTATTTTTGTGCTCATAATATTCAGAAATCAATTTTTGTTTAAATTGATTTATTGTTAAATCCGAGAAGTATTTTTATAGTTAGTCTGGCCTATATTGACCTACATTGGCCTCTATCCTGGTTAGTCAAGTCCTATATAGACGTTAGAAGAAGAGGATAAAGTCTGTCTTTTGTTTTGATGAATAGTATCTACGTTACCTGTTTCTTTTCAATTTTTTTATGCGTTTATTTATTATATGGATAAAATTTTATCGCTTTTTTACCCTATGGATAAAATTTAATGTTTTTCTTCAAGTTTCCTTTTGCAACGAAGAATTAGTTATGTTTGTTCCTATGGCAACACGAAACAAGTTGAAGATCATAAAAATATGATTGAAAATTGTTATTATAGCTGGAAAATACTTTCTATCTACATAAAAGTAGGCATATAAAATGTATGCCAGTTTTGAGTTTTCAGTTTGCATATATGTCAACAAACAAACATGTATTCTTTAAATATTTAATGTTATAAACAACATTAACTGTTTTATTAACCATATATATATATTATTTATGATATACCATTGCTTCACTCTTTGCAACTTTTTATAGGCCATTATATGAGATTAATGCTATCCTTTGTTCATATTCAATTCATTTAATGTTATAAAAATTTCAGAAAATATTATACAAGGTGTAAATACGTATATATCTACCGGTATTAAATTAAATTAGAGTGTTATATAGCATTTTACTGATTATTCTATGCTATGTCTAATGGTATATTTTGCTTGCATATAGGTTTCGAAATTCTTAGAAAATTATTAGCAAGTAAAAATTTGGAAACTCAATAATGGATAATTTCTCTGTATGAATATAAGCTTGGCAAATAATAGCATATAAGCTCAAACAACACAAAGCATTAATGTCGCATCTGGGAACGATAAAGCGAGATGATGGTTTGACAAGTTTAAAGCAGGAGATATGAGTTTAGAAAATGAACACTATGGAAGACCTGAAAGATCTAGTTTAATGATGTTCTTTAGATAAAAGTTGAATCTAACCTTACAATAACTGCCAAAGAACATGTTGTTGATCATGAAGTAGGCATAGCAACAGTTTTGAAACATCTGGGAAAGGTGAAAACCTTGGACAAATATGTTCCACGCGTATTCTTTTTTTAGACCGATATCGATGCTTGTGATGAAAAGTGCATGCTGTATGATAATCGTAAAAGCTCAACTAACTAGCTGCAGATGAAAAACCTAACCATGTAGCAAGACCAAGCTTACATCCAAAGAAGACAATGCTGATGTTTTGGTAGAATAGTTAAGATAGGTGAGTTAGATGTTAGGTGAGTTAACCATTACAGCATCGTAGGAATAGGCCAAATAATTAATATATAATATTGGATATTGTCCGTCAGAAATTGTAGTAAACAAAACCATCGTTGGCGAAATCAAAAATGCAGTATTCTCTTCCATGATAAGGCAAGATCTTCCGTTTCACAAGTCGCACTCTAAAAACTAAACGAGTTAAAATCGGTGGCTCTGCTTCATCCACTATATTCAGTATACTTTCCCCCTACTAACTACTAATTTTATAAACATTTTGAATTTTTTTTCTTTTTAAGAATAAAAGCTTTGTCAAGGAAAAAACCTTCGCAATACACTCTTTACTAAATTTATTATCTTTAAATCATAGGTGTTCATTAAAAGTGACATACAGATGCATTGCAATCCATGGCAGAAGTGTATTGATGTAGATGGAGCGAGAACATATTTTGATTAAATATGCTCAAACAATTACTGTTTCTGAACACAATTTTTAATTTTATTTGGAGTGACTTAACATTTCTTCCAATTTTTGTGAGTACTTCTTGCACGTACAAGAAAGCAAAGTATCTCGCATCAAAATTTGCAACTTACAATATTAAAAAAATCGAGGCGAGTTGCTTTGCCTTCTTGTACGTGCAAGTAGTATTCAAATAAGAGGAGAAATATTAATAGTTAAATAATAATAATGATAATTTAAATAATTTGTTTAATAAAACATCTCTTCATTTTTTTTATATAATTTTGCAAATGTCTAGGGATGGCATATTGTGAAATAAAAATTAATATGAAATTCAAGCAGTTCTCACAATACTTGTGAGGAAAATGTTGTAGAAAACAATTTTAAAATACATACTTTTTATCTAAAATTTGTTTAATGTAATAGGAATTACTTATGAAACATGAATTTTTAATTGTAATTTTATTCTTTAATAGCAGAAATTCTTTATTTTTTTAAATTCAGTATGTGATTTTGTTATACACATAACCATACTTTTACAATTATTGCATGTAGATAAATGTAAATTATTACACAAATTAAGCAGCTCCATTTACGTACAAAGTTGTTAGTTTAACAACCTTTAGATACGTTAAACAGACTAATTAACATTTGTTATAAATCGAGACAACACTTGCGAGTTCAATATGGAAATGAGGTACCAAAAATAACACATAACACTAACCTCTATTATGATGCGTACAGCAGCTGCACGGAATCGGGTCTTTGGTTTGAAATCACGTTTCATCAAGAATACAAGGGCTGCTTCATATATTGACAAACTGTGGAAATGAATTTGAAATTCTTAAATCGTGCTACACAAAATATTTCATTAATATATAAGTATTAATATATTAATATATAAGCCTAAAATGTAATAATAAAGGTATGTTTTAAATTGTAAACTTATTTAAGTCATAGGCATAATAAATATCTTTGTAATAAAGAACAGAGAAAAGTAAATGAAAACTTATTTTATAAAATGCTTATACAGAGTGTTTCAAAAAATATCTAGCAAAAATGTAAAGGGAGGTAGAGCATACCGAAGTCAGTAGATTTAGTAGGATAATACATATTCAACTGTTTGGTTTATCACTCTACGGTTATATTTTGCCCACTTTAGGCTAATTAGACCGGGACCTACAGTTTAATGGGAGTTTCGAACCACTCACAAGCATGTCACCGTCAGGATTCGAATCTGGCGCCTGTATTATCAACGGCCAGAGCGCTAGCCAGTTGGCTATCAGGCCAAATTCAGTTGTTTGGCGATTCGACGTGCGCCTCCCCAGAAATAGCTTTCTATACATCCTTTGAGCAGCCGCTCCATTTGCAGTCTCATACATGAAATGCATGTCGGCCATCTCCGTACTGGTGTTATGATGCATTCTGCTCGATTTTGCTGCCTATTGATCTCAATAGCGCCCTCTACTGCCTCAAAGCGGCATTTCCGCATCCACATTCCTATATTAATCCTGCTTATTTCGATTCCCTCTACTTAGTTTGGTCTGTCACTCCACGGTCATTTTGTGCACACTTTAGGGCCAATTAGATCGGTTAACGTGGTTAATAACAACAGGTTAACGTGGATTCCGAACCTCTAAGAAACATCCATGCCACCGCTGGGATTCGGATCTGAAACCTGTGGCACCAAAGGCCAGAGAGCTAGCCAATTGGCCATCAGACAACTTCCTCTATTTGACGTTACATTTTTCCAGATAATTTTGTAGTACCCTGTAATATAAACTGGCTGCATGTTATTTTACGATAATTTGTTTAATTTATTTCAGATGCAGTTGTATTCCTATTTTTGCAGTTATCGGAAGATTTTATCATGTATGAAATTATCATTTGTTAGGTAACCTTTTAAACTGATTTTTGACGAATAATTTACTCTTAGAATTAACAATTTCAATAATAGAAATGTCAAATAAGTTTAGTAAATAAATTTCGTTATTTCTACGTTTGATACGAATTCTTGTGCGAATCGGAAGTTTTCTTTTTTACTTTAGTTTTTCTATTGAAATTTGAGTTTTAAAACTTCTTTAGATTAATACTAAGTAGTTTATTAATACTAATTTATTAATACTAAGTAGTTTTATTAATCAATTCCTTTGAATTTAGAAGTAATTTTAACTGTAAAGTAACTTCATTACGGTAAAAGAAAATTGAACAGTCTATGATTGTTAATCACACAAATAATAATGATGTGAAATCGTGTATTATTGGAATTTTTTTTTTTTATAATTTGCTATACCATGGTGCACTTTGACCCAAGAATCAGCTAAATTGGATCACCATTAAAAATGGTTGACACAATATGAATGAGATTGTTTTACTTTTTATGATTGCGAGAGAAACAATACCTTCCAGGAATGCCTAATTTAACTTCTTGAATTTATATATGGGGGATTAAAACTAATAATAGCCAATTTTTTCGTAGACTGGGTTTACTCCAAAAAGGAATTTTTCCAGTCACCGTCTTAAAAATCCGGGTTTCTTTATTAGTTGAAGCATCAACTTGCTTTCCACAAAAAACTTGCATAAGAAGTTGAATAAAATTCAAGTTGAAAACAACAATGTAATGGGTGCAGTACATGCAGATGCAATTTAAATAATCCTTTTATTTATATTGATATGCGGCTGTAATTATTATATTGTGTGAACATGATATTGAAGTGGACATGAAATTGATAGTCTTGATATGGACATTGATTATATTGAACAGGAATACCAATGTTGAACAGGACATTGATTATATCAGGAACTATCAATAATATTGATAGTTACTGATATAGACATGATATTAACGTGGATATGACATTGATGTCCCTGATAATACGAAAAAGTGAGGTTAATAAAAGGGTAAGAGCTCAAGTTATTATTTAGAATAGTACATTTTACTTATTACATACTACATTACATATAGAATTTACATTTTTATGACTGTAGAACTTTATATTTAGCGTGTGTTGCTCATTCTTGCAATAAGTCACATGGTATGTAGTACCTTTTGAATAGATTACAGACTTCTTGTAGTAATATGCAATTGAAATTATTTTGTTTCAATTTGCGAGGATTTGCGTTTACTATGTATCTGTAAAATAAGACGATTAATGATTAAATTTCATAATGATTTGCTTCTTGATAACTTTGTTGTCATATTCAATTTTTAAGAAATTCTTCTTAAAATATGGCAAAAAACCGGATACATTAACGTTAAATATATTAGAAGAATAATATTATGAATAAAAAAAATTAAATTTTTTCTATAACATATTTATACTTTTTTTTTTACTTTAGCATACTTATTTATATAATGTCTTTTTATATCAGTGTAAAAATGCTTTGAAAATGTTTTTTTAATTTCTTAGTTAAAATATTCTTTGAAGATTTTCTAGCCATAAGAATTGTTTAGAATGTAAGAAAATATTTCGTAAAAATTTAAGCTGCAAATAAAAGCTGGCTAAACTGTATATATTGTATTCCTAATTAGATGTCAAATTTTTTTTTTTTACAAATTTTACGAAAAATTACACATATAACTCTACTTCTTAAATATTTTTCTAGCAAAGGCAGTATTTGGCTTGGAACACTTAAGTTTCCGAAGACCGAAGTTTAGAATAAACCAAACACTGATTCTGCTTTTCTGCGTCTGAATCCTCTTAGGAAAAGATTGCATTTAGAATATTCTAAAGAAGATTATTTCTGCTTTCTGAAGGGAATAGAGGTTGTTCCGCAACAGTGACTGAAAACAGGCGACTCCTAAAATGGGAGTAGTTAAAATGCAGACCTGTAAATAATAACATAGGTAATTTACTTAGTCTGCGTACATTTCTAAAAAAAAACCAACTTCTTGTTTAATTTTTAATTTTAACCAGAATTGTTAATGAATAGTTAGCGAATTTTTTTCGGTAACATGGATAAAAAAATTAAATAATTCTTAATTTGTCAAATAGGATAAAAATATGTAATTGAATGCGCGAATTTATTTGGAAAATGCTTAGTTAAAATTAAAATAAAGCATTGTATAGTTAAATCATAAAAAAATAGGAGGAATAATTTATTGTTTCTATTTCTATTGGTTGCTTTGGAGTTTTTAAAATTAAAGCAATTATTGTCTAAACCAACTTCGTCCCTACCTCCAGCTTTTATAGTGGGTGGTAGGAATTTTGTCGGTTACTGAAGCACATTACTTTTTAAAATTTAATTAATTGTTTTAAAATGCTGAAATAGAAAACTTTTCGAGTATAGTTTAAAAATATCAATACTATCCAAATATATTAAATATGATATTCAGTTTATTGATACCTTTCCCTACTTCATGTCTCGTGGAATCCATTTTTACTACTGTTAATGATATTATAACCGAAGAAAGAAACTGCCTGAATATTTCCAAAAAAAAAAAAAAAAGATCTTTGTTTATTCCTTACAAATAGTGACCAGATATCCATTATTTATATTCACAGCATCAACATCAGGGGTATCATTAATGAATTAAGTGTAACTTCCCCAGCTTGTATGCATACAAAGTATAAAAAAAAGTTACATTTAATTACACTAAGTTGATTTATAAATATTTATTCTGACAAACTTTTTGAAAGTCCTAAATAAAATATTTGGTAAAAAATTACTATTATATGCTTTATCTTCCTGCAACTCTGCTTTATAAGTTTTATAAAGAAAAGTTACTTCTCTTGTTTATAAAATCACCCCAACTATGGAACATGTTTGTGGTTGGAAAATTTTACTACTAACAACAAAGATGTAAAAATGGATGGTAGGTATAAAATGTTGAAAAGTTGGTTATGGTTCACTGTTTAGATTCTAATTTATGATGAACCAACTCGTGGTCCAGTGATATCGTATTCAAATTTGATTTTATCGAAATTACTGCCTTCAGATTCAGGAACATAAAGACTCGATGGTGATAGTGGCATTGTATACAAGCATAGTGCATCAATAATTGCTGCCTGATGGCCAATTGGCACCACATGCTTCAGGTTCCAATCCTGGAGGTGGCATGGAAGTTTATTGGTGATTAAGAATCCAAGTTAAACTGAAGGACCTGGTCTAATTAATTAGCCTAAAGTGTGCACAGAATGACTGTAGAGTGACAAATCAAACCAAACCTGCATCAATAATCGAACTGTCTTGACGGCAGAACAATATTAGGAGGAAATACAGATGAAAAATATCTTGGAAAACAATGCCTTCCATCATTGCCAGTCGTAGAGCAAGTTCACGTTGAACATAACTTGAATAAGAAGACCACAAGTATTTGTATAAAATATTACGAAGTTTTTGAATGGCTTTTTAATTTAAGTTATCTAAGTTGCAGTCATATAAGCAGATTGTCAAAGTATAAAATGGGTCTTTTATATTTATTTATAGGGAGACAAACGTTTTCTTATTTTCCTAAGGATCATTTTTTTTCTTTCTAATGCAGCTGGCAAACACAGACAGCTTGGTCTTAGATGCCTTAAGGCAAGTGCTGCACAGACGTACTCACTTTGCATTACCCAGGAGGCGCGTGTAACTTGAAGATAAGCCACGGACGCGGAGTAACACTGCCCCCGCAACGCTCTACGATCCTATTAGACCGGGACCTACTTTTTAAAGTGGATTCCGAACCACTACAAACACCCATGGTACCGCCGGGACTCGAACCCGAAACCTGTGGTACCGAGCGCCAGAGCGCTAGCCATTCAGGCCCTCCTAAGGATCATACTTGTGTAATAACTTTCAACTCCCTTTCATTACAGTTCATGGTGGACCAAGGCAGTCCGCCTACTGGCAGATTTCGAGACAGGACATGTTTTCTTTTTTTAGAACTAAGGTTGTCAGCCCTACGTCCAATGCTCTACAGTCATATTAGACCGGAATCTACGGTTTAAAGTGTATTTCAAATCACTACAAACAGTCATGGCACCGCCGGGACTCGATCCCGAAACCTGTGGTAGCGAAGGCCAGAGCGTTAATCATTTGGCCACCAGGCCCCATACTTGTGTAATATCTGCAGGAAAAAAAGGAACGCAATCTGTCTGAGTGCAAGGAACCATATTGCCTAACCAAATATAACAATAATCTACTAAAGCCCTATTTATGTGAAAGTGATGCATTACTTCTTCCTCCTGGTGATAAATCTGGTACTAAAACCAAAAGAACCCTTTGTAATGAACCAACCAATTCCATATATTTTGGAATTTTGTGTTAATAATAAAGCAATTATGTAACAACAAAGTAATTATGTAAGAACAATTGAGTTATTGTAATTGTATGATGTTTTATTTAAAATAAACTTTTTAACCAAAAGTTCCCTTGGGTGCCTAGTAGTAACGTACACAGCTAAGAGAAGGAATATCCAAGTTTGTATCTGCTGGGACCGTCTCTTGCTGTCGATTTAACGCTCGTTGGGTGGTTTCTGGGGTAATTACTCCTAAAAAATTACGTTACATCCCCTCTAGAGGTTAACATCCTCCGTCAACATCTGCCTGTACGTATTTGATGGCATACATACGTAGACCAAGAGTCTCCAAAGTTCAACAAATAAGTATTAAGATTAAGTTAAGCATATTGAATCCTAATATCAGAATAATACTCATAATAATTATGAAAAATTCATAAAACTAGTAGATAGACAATTATTACCATAGTATTTAATTAATACGATTATTTATTTTTTCCTTTGGAAACTTCAGCAACTAAGAAATTACAGTGATAGAAACTCTATTCCTCAGTGTCCTGAAACATTCTTCTTAGAAAAGACAACATCTGGCTTAGAGTACTTAGTTTCCCAAGACCGAAGCTTAGAAGCACCGAAAAGCTGATTGCGCTTGTGGAGGTATTTCCTTTCCTTTTACTTGTATTAACTTTCGTTCTGTGACCCTAGGGACTAAGTCGCCGAGGAAAAGATTCCAGAAGATAGTGTTTCCCATCTAATGCCCCGAAAGCGAATAAAGATTACTTCGAACGAGCAGAGCCATCGGAAAACACTCGATTTCTAAGGTGGAACTAGTTTAATTAAGTACCTGTCTTGACTTACATGTGGGCACTTTAATTTCAAATGTTGTTGCATCCGATTCTTCGAAAGATAGCTTCTGTTCCATTTTCTCATTTGATACAATCGGCTCTCAATTAAAGGATGTTCTTTAGAATCAAATACTCCAATTTATTTTGTTTGATTAGATAAAAAGTAATTGAACCAAATGAACGTATTTCTTTGTACAATATACATACTTGTACGACTTTATAAAAAAAATCTTTGATGGCAAGACTATTTCCAAGATCTTTTCCTCACTCCCAAACCCTTCCCGTCTAATGAGCATGTTCTCCAAATAATTTAAAAATTAAAGCCAATCGTCTTTATTTCATCAAAGTAAAAATAAATAAAGGGGAATAAGTGTAGGAATCCAGATCCTGTTACGTTTTCTAACTGGGTGTTAAGGATTGGAAACTTAAAAATCTATAAACTTCTAATCACCTGAGTTTCATTGTTGTCACTAATCATCAGTATCCGGCAGCGTGGGACGAATATACCATAAGTATTCTACACAAGACTTGGTTTGTCGCTCTACGGTCATTTTTTTACACACTTTAGGCTAATTACACCGGAACCTACAGTTTAATGTGGATTCCGAGCCCCTAACAAACATCCATCCCAGATAAGATTCAAACCTAAAGCCTGTTGTACAAAAAACCAGAGCGCTAGTCAATTGGCCATTAGGCCGCCTACACACGGATGGAGAAGAGGACAGCTTCAGGATGGAGCATTAGCAGGTAGAAGTCTGACTTGGCTCTGAAGAAGGGGGAAGTGCCTTTCGGGGGGACTTTTAGGGGAACTACTCCACATTTGCATATCGCATGGGAGGAAACCCAGAAAATTACCCCCCTCCCAAGTTTTCAGACTCACACGTCAAGATGCTGAACATCCCAAATGCCATTGATTCTCCTAATGTTTGCTACAGTGTCTACAACAATGCCACCAGCTGATTGAACCTTCGCCCTAATTTTCTCCAACGGTGCATGTTACCACTGAGCTACGAGTCGGGCTAAATTTTGAATGCTAAGGACACGCGGTGTTCAAAGATGGACATCCTCCCAAGTACTGACGATGCTCGATTTCGGTGATCGAAAGAGAACCGGTATATTCAGTAAGGTATGGCAGTTAGTGGCTCTGTCATAACCCCATGCATTTGCAAGTTTGGCTTGTCGCTCTACGGTCATTTTGTGCCCACTTTTAGGCTAATTAGACAAGAACTTGCAGTTTAATGTGTATTCTGAACCACTCACAAACATCCATGTCACCGCCAGGTTTCGAATCTGAAGCCTGTGGCACCAAAGACCAGAGCGCTAGACAATTGGCCCTCAGCTGATTTGCAGGACAGTTCCTGCTCTAATGCACTGGTGGTATTCGTTGCAATCACTGCTTTCAGAAACGTGGACTACTTGATAGCAATTGCGATAATGTCCGCAAACTTTTTGCATCGACAGTCAGGCTGCCTGGTAGGATTTTTTTAAGATACACAAAGGTAAGTCATTTATTCCTAAAATCTTCTTGGAAGGCAATGCCCTCACCTGATTGCCTGTTAGTCGTGCACATTATGTTCCACTAATGTTCGACAGAAAATAATCATTTCAAAACTATCCAAGAACGCTTATATATTGCATCAAAAGCATTGCATCATTAGCCACCATTACTTTTAAAATTTTTAGTATAATTATTCTACGAAACATTTGATTAAATTGCTTATGAAATTGATGACTAAAGCGAGTAAAAGGTTGACCTCGTAGTACTTACTTATAAATCAAAGTAGCAAGGGTGGAAACTTCATTTCACACGTTGTAATACCTCAAAAAGTAATGCAGAAGTAAATAGAAATATTAATGCTTCCCGAAAAGATACTATAATTAAACAAGATACAAATAATTAAATTCCTCCTTTCAGAAAGCATTTAATTATTTGTGAGATGATCACATACTTTGCCATATCCACATCTTGAACGTAGTCAGTTATGAAAACAGTGATTACAATGCACATAACCACTGAAAATAGAACCTTCCCTCACTCGCATGATGGTTACACATTTTGCCACAAGGCCATAGAAATTTGAAATTTAAAACTCATTGTTCCTTTCAAATAATCATTAGAAATTTTGATATTTCGAAGTTATTTTCATTATCGAAACAAATTGGAGGGATCAGTAGCTTGTGTAGTAATAACTGCAAATAGCAATATTTTTGTAATAACCATAAACCATATTGTTTATTTAACAAAATTAAAAAAATATATAATACTTCAAGTTGAATTCATTAAAAAAAATCAATATCGTGCTGAATCAATGCAATAAATGTTATTTTTTTAACTTTAGTCTTTTTTTAAATAAAAATAAATGATTCCTCTTTATAATTTAACAATTAACAAATTTTATGACCTAAAATATTTACAATTAATTTTTTTAGAGCCTGATGGTCGAGTGACTAGGCTCTGGTACTTGGTACCACAGGGTTCGAGTCCTAGCAGTGTCCTTAATGTTTGTAGTGGTTCGGAATCTATTTTAAACCGTGGGACCCGGTTTAATATGATTATAGAGCGTTTTCAGTCAAGTCGGTCTTCTACCTATGGGTGCTCCATCACAACAGAAGCTTCCTCCCCTTTTCTTCCATCCATGAATAAATTATTCATGGAGTGTCTGTTCTGTCCATCTTTGCAAGGTACTGAAGATGAGTCACACACACAATTCATTTTTTATTAATTGAAAAAGATTCCGAATTTCTTTATCGATTGAATTTTTTATGCGATTTAATGTTTGAATGTTGTTGTTTTTGAGTGGTGTACACTTTGACCTAAGTCCTTGGCTACTAGAACACGAGATATACAGCAGATTCAGGATTACCTAGGCTTTCATCTAGGTAGATCTGATACATTTCATTACCATAGGTTTGAACTCATACTGCAGATTCGAACCCTCTTCTTCGAGCCCAACGAAATGGCATCCCGTCTTATTGAATTATTAGCCCTATATCTGTCATAGACATAGGCGTTTTAAATTAGGCTTCTCTTTTTAGGTTTCGAACTCATCGCGAATTCGAGAACCCAATGCAGTATCCACCATGTTGCTTCGGTCCATTTTTATACTGGTCACTCTCCCATGGATCACGCCAGAACATGGTGAACCACGATAGAGAAGTTTTAAGACGAGTAGGTTGTTTCAATTCATATGCTGACGATAAATGCATACAACATTTTATGATAAATTTACGATTAAATGCCTCTGTTGTTTTTATGTATTGACAATTTCCAATATTTTTCACTAAGTCAATTTTTGGTAATCGAAGGATGTGTGATGCATATTATAAGCTCAAACAACCTTCGATTACCAAAAATTGACATTTATGAAAAATTGACATGAAAATTGTATTACTTTCGTATACACAATGTCAAAAATAAATCCAATAGACTTTCAGAAAAATTAAGTTTTGACTACAAGAATATTTTCTCATAATTCGCTCAAGCTATTCCGTCACATTCTTCATAAAAGTCACTAATAAATTTCACGCGTAAAGTAGTATATTTCATTTTTAAAGTTGTATTTCTTAAAAACTGTGCAGAACTTTCTATTTTAAAAGATAATGACGCAGGAAATTCATTGTAAAGAAAATAAATCATCAAAAAATAATCACTAGGAATGAAAAACGTGAGATATGGAGTTGGCTAATCCCATTGACAAAAAAAAGAAAATAAGACTAAGTTGAGACCATTACAGTAAGCTTATTTAATCTGATTTAGAGGAAATTTGTCTGTGTTTAAGCAATTTTCTAAAAATAAGAAGAAAAATAATGCTGTTATATGATAGATATTGCTTTTCTTTTAGGACTGTTGTTATCTGGATATTATTGAATTGTATTTTTGTTCGGTTTTGAATAAAGGTTTGAAAACTTATCATTAAATAGTTATTTTTTTTTGTGCGTCATCAAATGTTTGATGCATTTTGTAACTAATATAATTACAAATCAAAACATTTGAATTTAATTTTTACGTATTTTATTTTTCCATTATAGAGTAAATATATTTCTATTACAGAGTAAGTATTTCCCATGTGATAAAAAAAATATTTTCTCTTGAATTATCTGTTATACAAAAACAGATGTTATTTTTAAAAAATTATTTAAAAACTTTTCAAAATCTGAACAGTTTATTTTAAAAAAATAACCAAACAATTGGTTGAATTATGATGAAAGACTTTTCTAAAGAAAGTTTCAAATAAATCTATTTTAGCCAAAAGAAAATTCATAATCTTAAAAAAATCATTGAAAATGCTTAGTTAAAACTGTAATACATATTGATTTTTAATTTTTGTACTTTACAAAAGAGACATATTTGAAGTTTCGACGTTTTAAAATACTTAATTTCATTAAATTTCAATATCTAGTAATTTTACTATACATTACGCAATATTTTTTCAAATTTTGGTTAATATTTAGTATTTTCATATCCGAAAAGGGATTAAATTTATGACTTTGAGTGTTTAATATGTTCAGATGCAAAAGATAATATTTAACATATTTTGACAAATTCTGCTTTAAATTTGAGCTAAAAAATTTAAATATAAATGAAAAATTATTAAATTTTTAATTTTTATTTAAAATATTTAAATTTATTAATAAAAATAGATTTTAATAAAAATAAAAATTAAAATATAAAAATGTAGCCCAAAAATTGCTATTACGCTAAATTTTATTTCTCACAGATATAAATCTGAACATTGAATTGTAACTGAAAGATGACTTTGTTCGTTTTTAACCAATTTTTCTAACATTAATTTCTTTGTATTTATAGAATCCTTTTTCCAAACCCCATGAAAAAAAAGACAACTTACAGCCTGGGTGATAGTCGAATGCTCTCATCCGCTGGTATCTTCTTCATGCTGTAGTGGGCTGTGACTGGCATCGAAGCACACTCGTCGATCTCATTGTTGAAAGGAACTGAGGAAGAAAGCATCAATTTAATTGCATACTCTTATAGTATTTCATAGCAGTACAATTCAAATAATTAGCAGTACTGTTGTTATTTTTCACATATTAACTTGAATAAATTTCTAAAAATGTATCATCTTGCAACCGTGCTTCCTACTACATACTGGGAAAAGCGCCTCCTGTGGCGTTCGGGAGAAGTGGCCAGTGATAAAAATATATTTATCATATCCTGCGCGTAGCTGAATATTGTTTTTTCTGCTTAGATAATTATAGATTTGGGGAAGGATTTCACTTCTATCTTTAAATGTGTTAAAATGTGTGGTGTTTGTAAGTGTGTCAATAAAGCTGCGCTTTCTCCAACCTGCGCCCCAAGTATCTCAATCCAACCACACCCAGTTACAATCGGATTACACAATCTGCAAACTATAATCTTCTATTTTACTATGTCAAAATCAAAAGTTCTTGCCTATTTGTCTATATATCCTATAATTCAATCACTTAAATGTATTTTTAAAAAAAATCATATTTTTATTTAATGCTTAACCAAAAAATACGAAACAAATATTATTTAACTTAATTTAACTGAACTTATTTTAACTGAAACCTTATTTTTTTATTGCAACCAAATGGTCACTTCCCAGCCATTTTCGTGCCTGAAATAGTTTTAATACTTCGCTTTCTGGCGGAAATATCACTTTCGTTTATTGTTTTTATTTTCAATCATTATATTGAAAATATTTGAATTTTATGCATATGAGTTTAGACTTAAACATTTTGAAGTATAGCTTATATAAAAAAGAAATTGAAAGAATTTATTTAAATTTTACGAAACTGATATTAAAGAGTCCTCAAGATAATAGATGACAAAAAAATTTATTTCCATGAATGATTAAATAATACTTTAATGAACATGAGAAGAAAATACATTTTAAATCTTAATATTTCGTTTTAGAAATATTTAAATCTTAAAACGGATTTTTAATCATAAATTTGCAATTAATTCTTCTCTAATTAATAATTGCACAAGTTTAATATATTTTATTTAATTAAACCCATACAGAGCTGCGTCATGCTTTAGTAATTCATATATATTAATTAATCCAATTTAGTGATGGAATTTATTCAGTGCAGATTCAAAGACAAAAAATATAATTTCAATATTAAATCCAACACACTTTTAATCATGAAAATACTGTTAAATAAAGAAAAATAAATTCTTGTCTCTTTTTTTTTATCAATAACTAACAAATAGCAAATGACATTTAATCGATTGTAATTGTTTACTTACAAATTTAAACATTCATTTTAGAAATAGATTTAAAAGATTTTTCTCTGTTAGACTATTAATGTTGTGAATAATTAAATGTTCCAAAATTAAACAAGCGTTAAAAGACATTTTATATTTAATATAAAAAAAAAGATTTCAATTCAGCGTCATTTATTAGGTTACTAACAAAGAATTCTTTGTTTTGAAATAAAAAGATTTACTCGTCAAGCACCTTTGATTCTTCTTCATTGGCGCAACACCCACATGGTGGACCAAGGCCGTCTACTCACTGGCAGATTTCGAGACAGGAAATGTTTTTTTTTTTACGTGGTAGGGTTCTCCGTCAATATACCCAACACTCTATAGTCCATTAGACCGGGACCTAAGGTTTAAAGTGGATTACGAATTACTACAAACATCCATGGCACCCCGTAGACTCGAACCCGAAAGCTGGGGCACCGAGTTCAACAGCGAGCTTTGATCCTAGTTTTTGTTAAAGAAATTGTTATAATATTTTTTTTAGAAATTGAAATATAATTTGCATATTGATGGATTGCTTTTGGGCGGCCTGATGTCGAATAGCCTAGTGCTCTGGCCTTGGGTACTACAGGCTTCAGATTAGAATCCTGGCGGTGGCATGGATGTTGGTGAGTGGTTTGGAATCCACGTTAAGCTATAGGTCCCTATCTAACCAACCTAAAGTTTGCATAAAATGATCATACAGCGATAAACCAAACCATAAATTTATAATATTATTCAAAAACATTGCTGGAAATATAATGGTATGCTTTTATATTTTGCATAATATTATTAACAATTAATAAAGAAATTATGGCATTTATTATTTGACTTTAAATCAAGATTTACGTTGTGTATTTACATAGTTCCTTTTAATAAGGAAAATAAAATGTGTTTTTCAATAAAACCAAGTTTATTTTTTTCAACTTGATTTCTCATCAATGTAAAGAAAATCACGTGGTCTTCGGCAGTAATTGGGCAAAGGTTTTTATGAAGCAATTAAGCAAGTATTAAAACTAAAAAAGGGATATTTTCAGTAAAGATAATGCATGATTAATTGCTCATTAATAGTAAAAAAGTCATTATCGTAAGAAATGTCCAAATTCACAACGAGAGAAAAAAAACTTGGGTGACTAAATCCCATCTTAATGATGATGATGAATTTTTGGGGAGGGATGCTATGCTTATTAAAAAGGAATTAAATTGCCTAAATCTATTGTTTTCTTAATTAAGTTCCTAGCTTAATGTTGCGAATGTTTGTTTTTGCTGGCTAAGGACTTTGAATGTAAATTTTACTAATTTATAGGCATTACTTGGGATAATAGACATTTTTATATATAAAGTTTGCTGACTAGAAGACAAATTTTGCATAAATGTTGGTGGCTATTAGTTTTTGCATGACTTTTGATGGCTAATGCACAGCTTTTATATGAAATTTGATGACTGACGGACAATTTTTTTGCATACATTTTGTTTACGAATCTATAATTATACAAACAATATGTAACACGTTTAAAGATGTGTCTAATTGTATGTATGTGATGTTTGTGTGTCAATAAGGTTGCGAGTTCCCCAACCTGTGCCTCAACCCAACCACACCCAGTTACAATCTGGTTGCCCAATTTGCACACTACAAATTGCAGTTATAAGAATAATAAAAATTGTGATCTTTCTAGGACATTTGTCTCAAAATTTAGCATACTAAATTTGTAAGCAACTCAGTTCGTGCAGCCTAAGGTGCAGGAGAGCCCATATTTGAATACACTGGCGACATCCATTCTAAAATGAGGGGACCTGAATATGGTATGTAAACGTCTAGCATGGATATTAATTAGAGAGTTTTCTTTATTTTCTCTTGGACGACACTTACATATGGGATATTACCTGTAAAAGTCCTCCTGGAAGGCAATGTTCTCTCCTAATCGCTAAATTTGTAAGCAGCTCAATTTATGCAGGCTAAGGTGCAGGTTTGGTTTGTCACTCTATGGTTATTTAGTACCCACTTTGGGCTAATTAGACTGGGACCAACTGTTTAACGTAGATTCTGAATCACTCACAAGCAATCATTCCACCGCCAGGATTCGAGCCTGAAGCCTCTGGTACCAAAGGCCAGAGCGCCAGCCGATTGACCATCAGGCCGCACTAAGGTGACGGAGAGCTCATATTTCAATAAACTGGCGATATCCATTCTGAAATGAGACGACCTGAAAGCGACATGTAAACGTCTCGCACGCACAGTCAGACTGCCTAGTGCGATTTTCCTGTATTTTCTCGTACGACGCTCAGGCATGGGACATTTACTCCTTAAATTCTTCCTAGAAGGCAATGTCCTCTCTCCATCGCTAAATTTATGAGCTACTCAGTTCGAGAAGATTAAAATACAGGACGACCCAGGGTTGAATCTATTGAACATGCCTATTGCAGTTATTGCTCGTAGCAACGAGATGACTTGATAGAGATTGTTATAATGTATGTAAACGTCTCGCATGGATAGTCCAGTTGCCTAGTGCGAGTTTTCTGGGGTTTCTCTCATAAGCTACTCATATAAGAAGTATTTATGCCTAAAAGTCCTTAATGAAGGCAATGTCCTCTCTTCATTGCCAGTCGATGAGCTGTTATTGCCATACATCAGTGGAACACGGGGCTTAACAATGTATAACAAAAACATTGTTATTTATGGAAAAGAGGTCTAAAAAAATGTGATGTTCGAAAAAAAAAAGAACTTTTTTTCATAAGCTAAAAAGTATGCAACTTCTAAGCAAAACAATATTAAACTGCATTCAATATAACATGTTTTTATTACTGAATTTAATTATTGCATTTTATGCAATAATTTGACATTGAATACATCTGAAGTTTTAGTATAAAAATAAACCGTTGAATATATTTACACTTGCGTGTATTCATTTACTTTCTATTTTGTTCTAAATTTTGTTATAAGGCATAATGGTAATTAACTAAAGATTCTTTTGAGAACGAAAAGTATTTCTAAAGCCTGAAAGGATTGCAAAAAGTAATTTTCTTTACTTGAATAAACCTCAGCTATATTACCTTTCCTTTATGTAATTACAATTACAAATAACCAAAAGCACGCAATATCTTAATATATATCTGTTTCTTTAAGACGTAAATTATGTAAATGGTTGGTTAATTTTAAGAAATAACATTGCGTTAAGATTAATTAGAAGATATGCATTGAGCAAGTTTTTATGCTTAAGAATTTTGAACATGAATAAGAAATGAATAGTGTTATGACATAGCAATAAAAACCATTTCCAACATGACTTTTATAAACTATTGATAATAATAAACAGAAATAAAAAAATAAAAGAACATAACAAAAAAAATATTTGTCCAGGGTTATTAAATTACATTAGTTCATAACCAAAAGCTCCTAGACTTTTTAAAAATATTTGGAATAGACTTTTAAATAACTACACCTGAGTTTTTTGACAGTAATGTATTGAAAAATGTTTATTCCTTAGAGTTTTGAAAATGAATAGGTTTGTAAAATAACAGTGCCAACACAACTTCCAATTATTATTTGTAATTCTAAAAATAATAAATAAATAAAAAAAGAGTTAAAGAAAAAAAATTATACCGAGACAGACACAAATAATAATTTACATTTGCGGATTGGAAAATCTTTGTCGTATGACCGATATTGTTTTGCAGACACGCGATTTTCTCTTTGTTTAATTATATGTCTAGACAGTTATAGTTTTAATTTTTTCATGGTACACATATGAGCGTAAATAGTGTAAAGTATCAGACGGTGTACTCATAACTACGTGTTTTAAACATATTGGTTTATGATAGTTTTGAAAGCAAATTGGAAGAACATGTCAAACAAAAGTTGCTGAGTTAAAAACTGTCATCATATTTTACCAAAAGTACTATTTTCATTGTTTTTTTTTAATAAAATATTTTTCCTCTGATTTACACCAGAAACGAACAACTCGAAATATTTGCATAGAATAAGTATTATGTATAGCATAAATAAACATTTGTATATATATACATACATATACAGTATAAATATTTGTATCAACTCGAAATATTCATATAATAAAATTAAAATTCATTACAATAAAAAAAAAATCTAAAACAATAGGATAAAAAAAACCTTCCCAAATTTAATATGAAAAAACTAATCATTGAATGGCGCCTGATGGCCGAGTGGCTAGCCCTCAATATCACAGGTTTCGTGTTCGAGTCCCGGCGGTGCCATATATATTTGTAGTGGTTTGGAAGGAAATCACATTAAACCGTAGGTCCCGGTCTAATAGGATCGTAGAGCATTGTGGGGATATTATTACTCGCGTCCGTAGCATATCTTCAAGCTACTACTATACTACTACTACACCACACGACATCACTGTACCTAGAGCTGAGTTGCACTTTACAGTTTGGGGATGATGTGAGTAAGAAGTCTGATTGGGGTCTGGGACGATCTACGGTCATATGAGACCGGGACCTAGGGCTTAAGGTGGATTCCGAACCACAACAAACATCCATGGCACCCCCGGGATTCGAACCTGAAACCTGTGATACAGAGAATCTTAGCTCTAGTCACTCGGTTATCATATATTCAAGCTACACGTGTCCCCTGAGTAGTGCTAAATGAGTAACAGCGGTGCTGGTCTTGCTTATGGCATAAAGATCAACTGTCTTTGTATTGCCAGCTACATTAGAACAACAACAAAGCATTAAATGAATCGAGCATTTTGCGCAGTAGAAAAAGATTCGAATTTATATTTATAAAATTAAATATTTTTTTGTAAATAAAAACCGTTATCAAAATTCAAATTTTGTTATTTTCCAAACAAATAAAAAATTGCAAACTATTTCTGAAAGTCGAGAATTATCTGCTTTTATTTTTTCTACTATTTTTTACGAAAAATATAAGACCTTCAAAACGAATGAATATTACGAAAAAATGTAATAAATTAAAATTTATATTATCAGTATGTGTGCATCTTATGATTTCAATCAATTAATGATTTTTAATCGGATGGAAATCTATAGCAATAAATTGGTCATTGTTAAATTAATTCAGCTATTCTCAAACTTTTTGAAATTGAAGCACATATAAAATCCTACGAACAATTGCAGGCGCAATATACACAATTTTATGAGAAATATGTGATAATATTTAAGCCAAATATTATAGAAAGAATAATGTGATAAAAAAAATGAAATGCACTTTAATTTTATTCATTTAAGTGTTTATGAGAAACTTGAGTCTGAAGTGCCTTAGCGATTTCTTCTATATTTGGGCATATATTTGAAATTCAACTTCTCATTTCCTCGTCAATACATTGAAGATTTAATCTCTTTTTACACTTAAAAAGGGTGAGGTTTGAAAATCCTAATTCACATGAATATGACGTTAAAAATTGTAGAAAAACTTTCAAAGTTATTATTATTATTTTTTCAATTCCTTCTATTAGCTCACACTCTCCCTATATATATCTTGTTCACATTTTTAATCGTTCATAAAATACATTTTATTCATCCGAGAACATGTACAAATACATTTTTTAAAACTTGTAGTGGATGACACTGGATGTTAATGCAGTTTTTCAACTATTAATTAATTAATTAAATTGAATTAATTAATTTTAGTTTTTTTTTAGATTTAAGTTGAATATATCTAGCAATAGATGGCGCCAGATAAACTTAAAAGATGAATGAAAATTATTCAATTCCTTCTATTAGCTCACACTCTCCTATATATATTTTGTTCAAATTTTCAGTCGTTCATAAAATACTTATTATTCATCCACTCAAGTTCAAATACATTTTTTTGAACATGTAGTGGATGACACTTGACGCTAATACAGTTTCTTCAAATATTAATTCAGTAATTAAATGTAATTAATTAATTTTAGTTTTTTTTTAGATTTAAGTTGCATATAGCTACCAATAGATGGCGCCAGATAAACCTAAAAAAATGAATGAAAATTATTTATAAAGGACTTTCTGCAATATAGTGAAACAAAAAGTAGGAATTGACTTTAAATTTTTTTTTTATATTATTGGTGACTTGATGGAGTGCCTTGGTCGAGCAGCGACCACACCTCCCCTTGGCGGATGGTGAGCAGTGACTTGTGACCGATTGTTAGAAAAATTGAATAAATCAGAGTTTTTTTTTTTTTTTTTTTTTTTTTTTTTTTTTTTTTTGATATTGACACGCGCTCTCGTTTTATAGGAATCCAAAATGTTTTAAGATACAATTCCTAATACTTAATCCTCAATTCATGATCAGCGGATATAACTACTTGTTCTTCTTTTTCAGTTATTAGCAACCTGGTGGTCAAGTGGCTAGCACTCTGTCCTTTGGTATTACAGGCTCCAAATTCAAATCGTGGCGATAGCATGGATTTTTGTGAGTGGTTGGTTCCTAATTCCCGTTAAACAGTAGGTCCCGGTCTTATTAGCTTACAGTGTGCACAAAATGACAGTTGGGTGACAAACAAAATCAATGCTCGGGTTTCGAATCCCGGTAATGCCATGGATGTGTGTAGTGGTTCGGAATCCACTTTAAGCCGTAGGTCCCGGTCTCATAGGATCACAGAGCCCAATCAGACTTCTCACCGACATCATTCCTAAACTGTAAAAGGGTAACTCAGCTCTAGGCACAGTGATGTGGTGTGGTGTAGTAGTAGTGGTTTGGAATCCACATTAAACTGTAATTCCCGATCTGTTTAGCCCTCGAGTGCACAAAATGACCGTAGGGAGACAAATCAAATTTTCAGTTAATGGGCTTCAGGTTCGAATCCTGACGGTGGTATGGATGTTTGTGAGTGGTACGGAATCCACATTAAACTATAAGTCCCGTTCTAATTAGCCTAAAGTGTACATAAAACGACCGTACAGCGACAAACCAAATCTTCATTTAAAGAATATATAATATTACTTGGAAATGAAAGGACTTGAATGTCCGAATGGCTAGCGCTCTGGCGCTCGGTACCACAGGTTTCGGGTTCGAGTCCCGGCGGTGTCATGGATGTTTGTAGTGGTTCGGAATCCACTTTAAACTGTAGGTCCCGGTTTAATAGGATCGTAGAACGTGGCGGGGGACATTGTTACTCCGCGTCCGTGGCTTTTCTTCAAGTTACATGCGCCCCCTGGGTAATGCAAAGTGAGTAACGTCTGTGCAGCACTTGCCTTAAGACATCCAACCCCAAGCTGTCTATGTGTTTGCCAGCTGCATTAGAAAGAAAAAAAAACTTGGAAATGGAGGAGCCTGATATGAAGTGTTTTAAAGGAAAACCACATAGATGCAACACATGTAATAGTCAACCATGGAAGTCACCACTTCTAATTACTCGGCAACATTCTTTGGCGCATTATCGCTGTTTGGCACTTTTTAAGAGAACAAAAAAAGGTTAGTTGAATATAATGAATTGAATTGTCTTTGAATGGGAAAACTGACAAGAAAAAGAGTAACTATATTTATTTTTATATCTGGACACATATGTGTCTGGAATACTACAAGGCGTACGAGGAAATTTTTTTAGGGCTGACCATTTAAAAACCACCGCATTAATTTAAAATTGAGAATTTTGGTTTGTTGGAGAACTCGCAGCTTTATTGACACATGCACAAACATCATACTACAATTAGAAACACACACTATTTAACGCATTTAAAGAGGGATAATTATATATTCGTGGAAGGATTCCATTTCTAAGCCGAAAATTCAAAACTCGGCTACACGCAGTGTGCGCGAAATATACTTCCTCTATAGGTGAGAGTCTGTAAGCCAATTAATGCGCTGGAATGCGCTAAATATTATTCCTCTCGGGATGAGAGGCTATACACTAAACGTTGCTCAAAGGAGCTCAGATTCTCTGTAATTCACATCGGGTGAGAGTCTCGATGCCGACTACACATTTTTACTAAACGCCACAGGGGGAGCTGTTGCCAGTGTGTAGGAGGAAGCACTATTACACATTTAGACTATCATAACATTTTGCATTCCAGATTTAGTGTTTTTAGGCGGATTCGATTTATGCTATTAAAAATAATTTCTTGAACATTTTTTTCTGAATTTTTTAAAATTTTCAATTATTCATTTTTCCTTTATATTTTTCTTTAACAGAATTAAATATAATATATTTCAATATTCACTGAAATCGGATAAGACTGGATCACAATTTCCTTGCTTTAGAAAAATATTTTACTCATTATTTTCTAATTTATCAAAAATATTCAAGTTGTATTATTATTGTTTTTTATTATGAACAGTTACAGCAAAAAAAAAAAAAAAAAAAAAAAAAAAAAAAAAAAACCCATACAACAACAATAAAAATAATACAACAAAATATGCTGAAACAGAGTTCATTAATCTAACAATAATGCCAAGTTGCAGATCTTTTAGCCACTAAAAAGTGTTACCAGGTGCACCACGGGGAGGTAGATCTTCTGCGCACCCAGTTGTATAATTATAGAAAACTACATTTTCAAATAATAAATGGATTCGAAGATATTTTGCTTATGAGTAGCAATAAGCCTTAAATATTTAAAGATCAAATGATAAGCCTTGAAAGAAAGTTCAATTCGTTCTTTTCGTTTTCGTATTCTCGAACCAGACACACTCCAGCGGTTATAAATATGACAGCAAACTCAAACGTGACATGATTAAGCAACGGATTAAAAATTAGCTTTGTCAAAAACTTGTTCCATTTAAAATTTGAACATTGTATGCAAGAAATGGAAGATATTTCATTTATAAGTAGCAATAAACCTTAAACATCTCTATGGCAAATGGTTTGCTTCGAAAGAAAAATCCAATTCAAACTTTTGGTTTTTGTATTTTCGAACCAGACTCACACATTAGTAGCTATTAATATGACAGCAAACACAAGTGTGACATTATGCAACGGATTAAAAATTAGCTTTGTCAAAAGCTTGTTCCATTTAAAATTTGTTGTTGTTGTTGTTACTTATTCCACTTGGTAGATATCTAATCTAGACCAAGCCCACGAACCCGTATAGACTCATGGTTGAATGGGAAGGAAGCAGCTTCTGTTGTGATGGAGCACCCGTAGGTAGAAGTCTGACTTTTGATCCATAACGCTTTTACAGTCATAGGAGACGGAATCTACGGCTTAAAGTGGATTCCGAACCACTACAAATATCCATGGCACCGCCGGACCATTTAAAAGTAAATATTTTATACAAGAAATCTGAGTCAGACATTTTAATATTTTAATTTCGCTATGTTCTATTTAAGATTTAAATAAAAGGGATAATATTTAAATAAAACATACTTAATATTAAATTGACTGTGAAAAATTGTGAATAAAATAAATCATTTTTGATATAATCATTTTAATTATTAAATACAAAGTATTTTGTAATAGATACATGAATATAATCTTAACTCCTGGGTATAAATTACTACTATTAGATTTCTGTAATCATATATTTTAATAAATATCTAATTGCATGATGTTATGCAATTATATTATTACATATGATAAATGATATTATTAAATGTTCTCGTAAACATGTAATAATGGGAGTGAATTATATAAATCAACAAATGATTATAAAAATAATTTAGGCATATAATATATAGCAAGTATGCAATGTATCGGGGCCTGATGGCAGAGTGATTAAGGCCTGGCGCTCGTTTTCACAGGTTTCGGGTTCTAGTCCCCGTGGTGCCATTAATGTTTGTAGTGGTTAGGAATCAATATTAAACCGTAAGTTCCGTCCTAATATGACTGTAGAGCATGGGAGTGCAGAGTCCCTACCCCATAAAAAGAAAAACATCTGGTGTTTCGGAATCTGCTAGAAGGCAGACGACCTTAGTCTACCATTGGGCTGTTGCGCCATTGAAGAAGATACAATGTATCCGAAAATAAGGAATTAATTTACAAAAGATTTCTTAAAAAACTTAACTATTTTACTTATTTATAATAATAAAATGGAGGTAATTAATAGTGGAGTATTATAAATTATGCGGCAATATTTTTATAATTATGTCCAATAAATACAGTCATTTATTAAAATAATGTGAAGAGTAGAAAGATTTCAATGGAACATCCCTTCCAGAAACTCTTTGATACAATATCATGGTCACAAACAAACAATTATAAGTGAAAGAATATTTTGGCAATAACATGCTTTTAATGATCATTATTAGAGTTCATTAAAGAAAGGATTATTAATTTGTGGAATATCAGAATGATAAAATAGAAAAAGGGTGGGGGATTAACGATTTCGTGTTGTGCTTCGACTAGAAACGGGGAAAAATGCAATGAGATCTTCTTGTAGAAAACAACTACTGAATCAATAAATAATAAGCCATAATTTTCATTGATTTTCTCTAAACATTCTGTACAATTGCGAACCTGTTTTTTCTATCGAATATTTTAATTCTAAGCAATGAATTTTCACTAAACATTCATTGCTTAGAATTAAAATATTCGATAGAAAAAACAGGTTTGCAATTGTACAGAATGTTTAGTGAATATACTGAATTTTGATTTCTGATTACAAACCACTGTCAAGTATTAATAACGGGAAATAGAAAAATAGTTGTGAAAATTTTCTTTTTATAAATTACACAAATGAAGTTAATTTACATGCGGTACATGAATAAATACTTGTGGCGCATTTTTATGCTAAAACGATAATGGTAAAAGAAGAGATGCAATGATTGATTGATGATGTGAAAGTTTATTAGTTTGCCAGTAATTGAACTGCGCTGCTGCTGCTATTGTTTTAAAATGATGTATTGTTCAAAATCAATCATGTCATACTGATGACCCGTTTTAGGAGGTTTGTTTTCATTAAACCTGAAAATGAAAAGCATGGATCCCATCCTTTATCTGTCAATCCTTATTTATCTATAATACTACAATCTGATATTCCCCAATGAACCATTGCATGTTAATTTACATGGGGTTCAAGATTAAATAGTTGTGTGGCATTTTTATACGAAAATGCCAATGGTAAAGTAAGATTAATTAATGGTAGATTGCAATGATTGATGATGCGCGACAGTCTGTTACCAATAGTTTAATTGAACCGATGGTATTGTGTGCTGTTTTAAATTGATGTACTGTTAAAAATCAATCGTGGCATGTTTATGACTCACTTTAGGACGTTTGTTTGCATTAAATTCGAAAGAGTTGCCTGAATCTCATAATTTATTTGCCATTTATCATTTATCTATAAAACTACAATCTAATATCCCCCACTGAATCATTACATTTTAATATACATGTGGTACATGATTAAATACTTGTGGGGCATTTTTATACGAAAACGCCAATGCTAATAGAAGATGAATTGCAGTAGGTTGCAATAATTGAGGACGTGCGAGAGATAAAGAAAATGAAAAAATATATGTATTTATATGTAAATTGTTTTTGGTTCAAGTTATAGCTAACCGCCGTGATATTGAAATGAAAGTAATTCAAAATTAATTAAGAAAGTTTGCATTTTAATTAAGATGGGTAAAAGACTAAGCACATTTTTTAATTAGTCCTTTTGATTTCAAAATACCAAAATATAGTCTAAGGAAGATTCTGTTTTGTCTAAATAAAGGAATATGTAAATGTTTAAAAGCTTCAGTTTATCGGAAGAATTATTATTGCTTTGCATCATCAAAACAAAATCAAACCGATAAAAAGAAAGTCTTTTAGAAAACTGCTGAAATTAACGATTGCC
The DNA here is from genome assembly GCA_021605075.1 of Caerostris darwini. Taxonomy (NCBI): domain Eukaryota; kingdom Metazoa; phylum Arthropoda; class Arachnida; order Araneae; family Araneidae; genus Caerostris; species Caerostris darwini. The sequence continues at coordinate 157,249 of BPLQ01000371.1, read as the reverse complement.
TTATTAAATTATGCTCTCACCGTATGAGCTGTAATTCTTTTTGTCTCCTTGTGCAAGAATCCCCACGTTTTGCGAAGTGTCGTCTTCAATGCCCAGTCTGCGTGAGATCCAGAAATGAACGTCACTATTGAACCTAAAAAAGAAAAAGATAAACTCACCATGAAATATTGCATCATTTATATAATTCTCATATTTATGATACCTTATAAAAATATCAAAAATCATTAAAAATTGTTGAATAACTATTCATTACATAGTTATAAGGAAAAAGAAGTTATTCGGAATGAAAGTATATGGACAACATTTCTGAATAGTAATTTTGAACGTTTAAAATATTTTTCCATACGCTATGTAGCATTGTTTCCTTTTTCCCAAATACATTTACACTAAAAATTTGTAATTTAATCAAATTTTACTTCATATATTTCATAATATATAAGGTGCTTCAAAATACGAAGAAAAATCTCTGCTTTTTATATGTAGATATAGAAATTAATTTTTTTGTGGAATTAAGTGCTTTGTATTTAAGAAAAAATCTTCAAAAATAATGTCATTTTTGACATAGCCTTATTTAAGAAAACAACTTTTTTGTATACAGCCTTACCCTAAACAAATTTCATTTGCTATTTTATTTTATAAATACATTTTGTTATTTCTGCATACAATAATAGGACATTATCAGAAAAAAAAAATCAAATAGATAAAAGAAAGCGTTTCAGAAAACTGCTAATATCAAGATTTCCTTATTTTGTTCGTACGGTATGCAATCGTATATGCAATCTTTAAATATTTGTTTATTATTAAAAAAATTGCTGTTTATAATATTGTTATAAAGCAATAAAAATTATTGAGTTGACAGGAGATAATACACGGTGAATTCTGAATCATTAAAAAATTCATAAATAACCGCTCTTTTTCATAAATTACGGCATTCCCAATTAAAATGTAATAAATAATGGATAAAAGAGTGAATAAGCTTGTATTGCAAATTTCAACAAGGTCTGTATTAGTATTTTTAACAAAGTTACAAATTTTCATGATAGTGGGAGTAGGACAATAAGATACTTCAGAGTTTTCTTCAATTTCTTTGCCAATTTAAATTATCCTAGATAATGTGATAACCTTTTAAGTATAGCTAAGATTAACCACATATAAGCAAAAGTAGATAGGCCATAGCCTTTTCAGTTTAAGATGCTCACCACATACTTCAACTACTTCAATTTTGCTTGAGATACGTCAAAAATGTCGCCATTATAGTGACATGCAGGAGAAAGTTTCTAAATCACGTCGGCATTATGGAGTATTGAAGTGTCGAATAACAGGTGCAGGTATAATAGACAATATACTTAAGTGTTGAGAAGGCGTGTCAAATATGTCGACATTAAATTGACATGTTGGACATCATGTGCCAATCATGTCGTGATTTGTCATGACCAATCATCGATCATGATGTGTTGACAATAACTTATGCCTTGGAAAAGGTGTGTCAAATACGTCGACCTTATATTGACATGTGGGACAAGATGTGCCAATCATGTTGATAATACATTTATGAGTTGGAAAAAGGGTGTCAATGTCGACAAAGTGAAGCATATATTATGAAACATTGGGAAAAATACTATACTTTCTGAAGAATATATAAAACCACAGGATGATGATTATTCTTTTCCGCAATCGTAATATGTCATGAATTAAAAAAATTTTTAACTTTTGCATTTTTATCACCCTATTTTTTTCATTCATGTTTTAGCTTCTGCAACAAATCGTATGACAGAGTGTGCTTTTAAAATTTCCAAGTTTTTGTTAAGGAGGCTTAAGAACACTTTTTATGTTACATATAATGTTAAAAAAAGTATTGTCTGTTTTTTTTAATATAATTGTTTAAGGTATATATTGGATTGGTAAGACAGTAATTTTGTTTTTCACCATTTCAGTACATGGCGAAAACCGAACTTACTTTCTTGCCAATCCAATATATATATATATATATTTAATACTGACGTATGTATGGTGTATTGTATAATTGTTAATTTTTAAATATGTTTCTAGAACATTTTTATTCAAATTCAAAATGTTTATTTAAAACAATAAGTATAAAACACAGGATGATGGTTACTCTTTGCATGAATCATTGTAAAATGAACTGAATTAAAATTCTTTTGTACCTTTTGAATTTTTTTGCGTCTTTTGTATTAATATATTTATTTATTTTTAAATTAAACGTAATTTTATGTATATTTTGGAGGTATATGTAATATAATTTTTATAATTTTATATCATAAGAAAGTATTTACTTACTTCATCAACAAAATGTACGTTGCATAAATAAGCATCATTATAACAGATTCGTACCATGTGACCTCACTATCAAAAATGATCTGAAAAGAAATATCACTGTAAGTAATAGAAATATTTCAGTATTGTTACTTAATATAATTTATTGTTTAATATATTAACAATAATAAGGTTTTTAATCAATAAAAGGAAGTAATAAAACAAACAGATTAAATTGCTCTTACGATAATTTAAAAAAAAAAAAAACCTTTACATATGTCACATGCAGTTTTAAGAACTATTTACTCTAAGAAATGAGATAGGGCACAGTTTGTACAATCAGAATTGCATTATTATTTGTCACTGCAAAAATTGGTTTTTTATTAATAAATTGATTTAAAAAGATGGAATAAATTTTGAAAACCATTTTATAATTTTATCTTTTTCATAGTTCTTTTAACTATGTTTTAGTAAAATTTTACTCACTTACAAAGAAATTTACGTGACAAGTTTTACAAAAAATTTAATTTTTATTGTCATTTAGTTAGTCTTTAGATGATTCACCAATTACAATAATATTATTGATTACTCTTAATTATTAGAACTTCATAAATAAAGTGAAATAAGAGAGCTCCAATATGTAGTTTTTTTTGAAGATACGAGCTGTCGATCTTTTGTCTTGAATTATGAGCCATTTTTTTTAAATAAGATCTTCGGCGATGTTACAACTATTACCCCTCTCAAATTCTCGAGTTTTAAACGTATAGTAAAAAACATAACTAGAAAAAATGTCAATACGTTTTGAATTTGATTCAGATTCAACAACTTAAAGCAATTGGAATGTTAGACAGTAGGGCAAGATTGGCTGGTGCTTTATAACTTAATATTTTAGTACAATTTTGAACCCATCTTTAGAGGAATTTTCTAAAGATGGGTTGATCTCTAAAAGATCTCTCCATGGATTTCCTACCATTCAACATGCAAATGCAGAAGGTTGGGCTGCCTCTAACAGTAACAGTTGGACTGACATGTTCGTAGTCTGACACATAGATGGCACTACTAGTATTAAATCCATATAAATTTTAGTTAGCCCTAACCTTCAAAAGACACGTGTATAAATTTGACAGCTGTTGCACTATTAGTATGTGAGTTATAGCATTTTTAGTGAAGCAACTTTTGTTAGTTTGAAAAAATGGATAAAAAGAAATTTCGTGTGTTAATTAAAGCATTGCTTTTTGGCGAAAAAAAATACTATTGAAGCCAAGGCTTGGCTTGATAAACATTATTCGGACTTTGCGCCAGGAAAATCAACCATAGAGAAGGGGTTTGCTAAATTTAAACGAGGCGAAATGAGCCCCGAGGATGATGCACGCAGTGGACGCCCCAAAGAGGCTGTTACCGACGAAAACATCAAAAAAGTCCACAAAATAATTTCTGATAACCGTAAAGGGAAATGGATTGAGATAACTGAGACCCTAAAGATATCAAAGGAACGTGTTGGACATATCCTGAATGAATATTTGGATATGCGAAAGCTCTGTTCGAAGTGGGTGCCGCGCAGAGCTCACAATCGACCCAAAACAACAACGAATTGATGATTCTAAGCAGTGTTTGGAGCTGTTCAATCGTAATAAACCCGAAATTTTGCGTCGATATGTGACAATGGATGAAACATGGCTCCATCATTTCACACCGGAGTCCAATCGACAGTCAGCCGAGTGGACTGCACGTGATGAACACTAAAAAGGCTATAACTCACATACTAATAGTGCAACAGCTGTCAAATTTATACAAGTGTCTTTTGAAGGTTAGTTCTAACTAAAAATCGTATGGATTTAGTACTAGTGTGTGTCCGCCTACGAACTTTTCAGACCACCTGTTATGTATTCCCCTCACAAATGTATGCGCATGCCCATAAATTATATTTACATGACATGAATTATTGTTATAAGTCTTACTGCTATAAGGATGATAACAGTCGCTGAATAAAACACTGAGTCTCGGAATAAGGGCCACCATGTCAACTCCACAATCTGCAAAAGAACACATTCTTAAAATTTACAGCACGCTTGCTAAATATTTAAATTTTTAGTTACATAACTATGCATAAACTATTTACATTTAATACATAGTACATGCTTCATTGCATTTTAGATAATTACACAATTACAAACGTAATTATACATTCCATAATTAGATACATAATTGCATTTTTTTCTCGTTTTCCATAAACAATTTATGGCTGTTTAATATATATGATTATTTTTCGAGGCGATTTGTAATTATTAAATATATAAACAAAATATTTAAATAAAATTAAAAATATCGAATATTATATTATGGTGTTCTTTATAGAACCAAAGAAATATGTTTAAAACTATTCCTTAATGAGTTTGCATAAAATGTGATAAAAGTATATAAAATTTAAGCAATTTAATTTTTTAATTATTAACTATTATTATTATTATTAATTTTCAATTAATTAATTTAATAATTTAATTTTGATAATTTTAATTAATTAATTTTTTTAATATTTAATTTAATGTATATTTAATTTAAGATTACATTACAAGTACAATAACTTTATCCTGTGAATTATTTGTGTAATCTTAAAAGTTAAAATTACGATTATGTAATAAAACTTTCTTTTGATAAATTATCGGTATGGATTATTTGACATTAAATTAAGAAAAAATTAATAGTTATACAAAATTTCTGATTTTCTATTATTATTTTATTTTATGATGTAGTTTAGTTAATCAGTTTTGTTTATATTTAATTTTATAATCAAGATTTACCCAATGAATTAAATTAAATTAATGAATTGAATTAATTGAATTTAATTAATGATTTTTAAAGAATCGATTAAAAAAACCTACTCTTCCAGAAAAGAGACCGCAAACGCCGATGACGAACAAAACGTTGAAAACAGCAGACCCAACTATTGTGCCAGTTCCAACATCTCCTTTGGCTACTAACACACCTAGAAGAACAAAAGAAAACAATGTTCAATCGATGTTTTATAAAAAAAAAATATTAATTTGATGTTAACAAGAATTATTAAAAAATGTATACTCCGTTTTATTAGAAAATTCAAAACACTATATAAGCAATGCTGTTAAGTGTTGTTGCTGTTAAACCCATGGATTTTTTGAAACTCAATCCATACATATTTGACCACTTACCATAGAAGCAAAAAGGATATTTAAACAAATCAAAATGACAAGGGGGAAACACCAGACATTCTTAATAAAAACGACTAAATGTCCTCAAAAACCAAAACTAGTTAAATATTCTAATGATACAAATTTAAAAAGCTAGAAGTACCCAATATATTTTCATATTGGGTACTTCTATATATGAAATATTTTTATATATTTTTATATATATATTCATATATATATATATTTGTTTATTATTTTCTATATATATTTTCTCATATATATTATGTTTTCTATATTTTCATATTTTCTCTATATTATTTTATTGTCATTTTATTGTCATTATTGGCATGTTTTCTCTGTCCTCCATTAAAGAGTGCACACATCACCCTTCTGTCGTGAGTTAAGAGTCCTGTCCCGAGCTAACAAGTAGATGGGCCTCATTCATTTTCTCTGTCTTGCATACAGTGAAACGCATACATCAGAGTTCACTATTCCTGTTCCGGCCAAGTGTTCGCCCCGGCAGTCGTGTTCAGTTCTTAATCTAAGAGGGGCAACAGCCTCTTTGCGAGTTTTTCCACTCATCCCCGATTGTCTCCCAAACTTTTCCTTTGGTGTTAAATAATAATTCACTAATATATAATTTTGTCCCGTGTAGTTCTCCTCAAAGAGAGATAGGACACTGTCCAGTACTTTTTCTCTTCTGTTTAATGTGTTTTTTATATATTTTTATTTTCGTAAATTTTATTGTAGTAAATAATATTTTTTTCAGTTATTAAAGGATTTACTCATTATTTCGTTTTCTCTCAGTCAAAAAGTCCTTCTTTTTACTTACTAAAACTTAATGTGTTGGGCGTGATTAAAGTTACGCTCAACTTTAAAATAAAACGGTATTTTTTTTTTCATAAAAACCACACTTATATATATTTGTTATTTTTTAATGTATTTTAAGAAGTACAAGTAAACTTTTCGAATAATAATAATTCACTAATATACGATTACTTAATTTTGTCCCGTATAGTTCTCCTAAAAGAGAGATAGGGCACCTAGAAATTAGTACTACTGCATATTCAATTTGCATTCATTCAGTTTAATTTTTTTTTATTGAAGAAATAAGTGACAAAATAGATTCTCTTATAACAGTTTAAAAATGGATTTCCCCAATTTTATTTTATTTATATTTTTTTATTTGTTTTTAATAAAACATAGGTTTGTAAAGCTAGTTTGTGAATTGGAAAATTAAGAAACTTCGGTCTAATTTCAAAATAGGGGCCATTTGAAATTGACTAATTTTGTGTCGCCAAAAATCTAATAAGGTCACTTAATAAGAATTTGTCATTTTTTACCTATTTATAAGATTATTTACAGATTTTATAGATCATATTTTATTTATTAGTCAAATATTTTGAAGTAAAATATATTAATGTATTTTTATAATAATTACATAATTAATTCATAAAATATGTTATTAATTTGCATTTGATCAACCAATTATTGATTCGCTAATTGACCAAAAATCACCAGGCTAAATTGGTCAAAAAGGTTAAAGCTATTTGAAACATACATATTCAATATTCTTAATTACATTTTAAAACCTAATAACTTCTCCACAATAAAGTAAAACAAAAATTTCGATTATGTTATGACTTATTACACAAGATGATCTTTATTTTCCTTTGAAACACGCCATCTAACGTGATAAGGAACAGTCTAATAAAAATGACTTCACTTCGTTTCATTCGCTCGTGAATACTTAACGCAGACGACTTTCGCGTTTGTTTAACTACATGAGCAGAAGTTTTACCAGAAAAGCTAACTTTTGAATACTCTGAGTTTATTAAATTTTTGATGAAATCTTAAAGTAGTTTGGAAAAGGCAGCTTTCTTACAAAATCGTGTTGAATTATTCAATGGAAAGTTATTTCAAAGCAGTACGTTGTGCAAATGTCAATTTCAGAGAAATAGAACGTTGTTTTAGGCAGCAAGTTAAAAATTCAGAATGTTTAATTATTCAATGTCATGCAACCGACATAACATAAGAAAAGGTTAGCTTTCATTTCATTTTTTTTTTTTTTTTTTTTAAAAAGAAATGAATATAGTTTCATTTCAAAAAACGGAAAAGAGGAAAAAAAAAATGTTGGATTATTTATGTTTGAAACTTCCTGTTGTAATGTATAAATGTTATATTCTTATATGAATAATTAAGTTAACTTTTTTATGTGTATTAAATACAATGTTGATTACGTTAGATTCTATCTAAATAATATCTTTAAAATAACAATAAACGTTTATAAAAATTAGTAATAATAAATAAATAATAATATTAAATGCAATGTTATAAATATAATCTAATTTTAATATTTAAAAACTTTTTCATACTCAAACTGTTATTTTGTAACATGGAAATAAAAAAAATAAATAAAAAAGTATACAAAGGATATAATAATATTACTTTCTAACTTGGGTATGAGAAATACTAATTTCATATTTTGAAATAAAATTACATAGGGAAAAAATATAAAAAATTCATTTATGGTAGAACAACCTTATAGAATATTTAGCGTGGAATTTTGCCTATTTCTTTTTCTTTTTTTTTTTTTTTTTGATATCATATAATATAAATTTTTAATTAGTTTTATTATTTTATTTTTTATTTCTTATATTTACATTAATTATTAATTGTTTAAATATTTTTAATTACATTATTATTAAAATTTATTTATTACAATAAAATGCCTTTTTAAATGACATTTCTCTTATATCAGTACGTTTTAGCCTCTTAACAATTTTCCTTACTATCGGATGTCGGAATAATTTTTTTTAAAGCAAAATTAAGGAAAAAAAAAAAAACTGTCCGTAGCACATTTTTTCTCTGATATATCGACATTTACCAGTTCGATAAAAGATGAAATTATCTTTTATGAATCAACCTTGCAAGTAATAAAATAATATTTTTTAATTAATTAAAAACACATGCATAACAGAAACCACGATGAGGTTTTGAAATAAAATTTAATTAACTTGAAAACTAATCTTATAGATACACGCAAACAATTTTTTTGATGGATTAATAATGAATCGAAATTAATAATTAAAAAAAATCGTTTGCTTTGGAAATTCCTTTTTCTCAGAAAATTCTGTGGCAATATGCAAACGATTTAATTTAATTGCATTTAAAAAAATTCCGAATGTAGTTTTCTTCTATTACTAAAACTAATCATCGGAATTACCTACAACTTGTAATTAACCATGTACTTTTTTTAGAAAAAATGTTGCCGATAATTATTGAGGAATAAAAAAGACAATATTAATTGGAATTAGTTATAAAAGAAAAATTAGTCTTTGGAATTCTCTAGCGTAATTAAAAATTCGTGTTCTCGGATAAGTGTGTTCTCCTCTAATTTAACGTTATTTTATTGAGTATACCACTCAATTTTTATGTTTCTTATTGTGTTCATTTCTTTTCGTTGCATTTTCGCTGAAATGTTAATGCTGAAAGGATTAAGACTCAATTTATTAGAATCCTACGAGGGGTAATTACCAAACTTTTAATTTTTTTCTGCCGAAATTCTTAAGAATAGATGCGGTTGCGGAAAAATTTCAATTAAGCCTTGTAAATGCTCGTTTACGGTTAACAAAAACCGTTGAACAAAAGGCCATTTTTAAAGCATTTTTAGTAATTCTATCGTTTCTTATGAGTTATTCAAATTTTTAATTAATACCATTTTCAAAAATGAATTAAATATTTCTAAGGATACCAGTTCGTATTTTAATCATTTTTGTGTTAGACTTTGATTTAAAATATATCCAATGTTTCGTTAATTTTTCATATATTAATGAAATCATCAAATTTTGATTTACTTATTAATAAGAATTTTCATAAATAGAATATTGTCATTTTTTATTTGCTAGTTCCTTTCTTTTTTTTTTTTATTTATCATTGTTTTTTTAAAAAATAGCCTCTTTATTGTTTCCTTTGCAAATTATCTTCTCATTACATTCTTTCTTGTACAATTAATTTTTCATTATTTTTTCCTTTTTTCAATTGCATTTTTATTATTTCCATAACTACACACATTTGAATTTGAATTTTGAAAATTATCCAATGATTTTACAAAATTCCCTGCATTCTTCTTACCTTAACAAAAAGGCGATAACATTTGCAGGACATAACGCATCCCAATACTTTAAAAACTAATTAAAAATTAGAATTGTAAAATAAAACATGTAAGAATTACTATTTTTTACACTAATATGTAAGTTTTAAATATTGTTTTGAATCGTTAAGCTTATTTTGTGAATCCAGTTTTTTTTATTTTTCAAATAACACTCTCTATATAGGACATATGGGCTCTTTAAGTTGTTAACTTTATTCATAAAGGGATGGACAACCCTATGATTTGTCATGGTTACCAATGAGATAACTATGTCAGAAGATCTAAGACTTTATAGGTCACTCAGGACTATCTTACTTTCATTTACTTGTTGAAGATAACCCAGTTAACTCTAAGTAGTACAACCATTGACAGATTTTAAGTGCCAATCGTTACCTAATTTTGCTGTGCAAGCCATCAAACCCTCGTCCTCTCGTATGCTAGTAAACTCGTATTAATATTGAAGGCACAAATAAGGCTCGCCTGCATTGAATCCTCTAAAGAACAATACTTCAAAAGCTGCATTTTATTTATTGCATCAATTCCAAATTCTTCACCTTCCTGATTTAAAATAATTGTCCTTTTAGTTTGAAACCATAATTCATTGCTTATGGCCATTGGGAGCTGATAGACAATACAAATGTGTCTGATAGAGTTCAGAAATTAAAGTTTACTTTTACAGAAATTAACACTAATCTGGCACATAGTTCGTAAACTCGCTTAGAAAGCATGCGCTGTGAGCATTGGCTTTTAATTCTATTTACTTTCCTAATGAAGCTGAAGATATTTCTGGCAACTCAATTTCTAACGATTTTACTCTCTCTTAAGCAAATCATCCATTCATCAGATGTATACATTTATTTATAATACCGTCTGTAAATAACTTAATTTGAATTCTGAATTCTACCATCTGCGCCTTTTTGGCAGCAGCAGTCTGTAAATCAAACAGCATTATGCATTCAAAACAGGTTATCTTTTATCACATAATTATTTCCAAATGGTTTCTGAGCACATGCTATAGTTTTCTTTGCGCCAACAATTAAGTAAATAAGTATCATTTCTTTATTTGCTTGTTCTTTGGAAAACTTTCCAGTTTCTGTCACTTTTAAATAAATTATTATGGATTCATATCAAATAAATAATATAATGATATTTTTTACAAGCACTATATTATGTGAAGATTCTAGTTAAAATAGAATATCAACATCATGATGATCAACATTTTAAATATCTTTTACATAGATATTTTAAATAAGGATTATAAAATATTATCTGTATATTATATTTCGTGAGGTACATATTTTGATATGTTATAACATTATTTTATACTTATTTTACAATTTTCAAATAATAACAATTTCTATTTCTGTTAGATTATTTAGGGATAAAAATAATAAAATTATTGCATTATTTATATTTATTTATTTTTAATCTATAAACTTTGAAATAGGATGTTATATTAAGAAACATGATAAACTTCAAACGAGCACATCCCCATAATTCCTTTTTTAATTTCCATTGATTTTCCCTTTTAAGTCCAACAATAAAGTCTTTTCTGGTTCAGGTTCGAATCCTGGCGGTGGCATGGATGTTTGTGAGTGGTTTCGGAATCCACGTTAATCTGTAGTTCTCGGTCTATGTAGCCTTAGTGTGCACAAGATGATCGTAGAGCGACAAACTAAACTAAATCTCAAAATACATTGTTTGAAAAAAAGAATGCCCCAAATTACAACACCTGATAAATTAAAACATTGTTATTTTCACATAGTTCTTGATTTCATCCATAAAATTTTTTTTTATTTTGCAATTTGATTTTCATTCATATTTCTAGTAAATTTTCAGAAATTTAAGTGGCCCTATCGCATCACTGGATGTTCTATTTATAAAGATTCATAATCTAATAAACTTGATTTTATTTCTTTTTCTGTGAACTTTAGTTAAAGTATTGCTTCACTGAGCTTCAAGAGTCACTGAGAATTAGGATCTTCCAAAAAAGAATGTTAACAGCTGATGCTACGGGAACTTTTTCACAAATATTAACTCGAACAGCGAAGAAGAGTTGAATTAAGATTCATCTGAATCTTAATTGATTATAAAGAGTAGACTTCATTTTTTAATGAAATCTTTGTTTTTTCATTTTATTATCGTTGTATCATGTTCTAATAGAAGTTCTGTCCATTTTTAAACGATAGTTACCAAACATGATAACACCGATTCGATTTCTTACTATCTAGAATAAATTTGTAGATCTTCCCTAACAATTCTATAACAAAACATAGTAGTTCAGTAGTAATTCCTGGCCTACCCAACAACCTCGAAGTGGTTTGTAACTGAAGGAAATTCAGGAAATTCTTTTGACTGTAGGATGGGAGGGGGCCTGATGGCCGAGTGACCCAAGTTTCGTTTTCGAGTTCTGGTGGTACCTTGGATGTTTGTAGGGGTTCGGAATCCACTTTAAACACTATGCTCCTGTATAATATAACTGTTGAGCGTAGGGTTGATAACCCTACCGCTTAAAAAAGAAAAACATCTCCTATCTCAAAATGTGCCAGTAAGCAAACTTCCTCGGCCCAGCATGTGTCAGTTGCGGCAATGAAGGCAATTCCTTATAAGCTGCTTGTTAGTTGTAAATTAAACAATAATTGCTGAAATTTACTGTGAAACAAAAAAGAAATAATCCTACTGCATGAATATGCCAACCCCATAATGATTCCCGGAGTGACTAAGGGTCTCTACAAGAATTTAAAGTGAAAAAGATGCTTAACCCACCCTATGCAGGAATTTTGAAAACTTCAAAAGAAAATGTTGGATTGAAGCTAGATTTTCTTTTATTTTTCAACGAAAAAAACCCAAACCAATTTTATGAAAAAATACATTGAAAAGGTAATAGGTGCACAACACCGAAAAGATGGTGACTACACTGATGATTAAATAAATATATTTTTGTTGTTCCTGGTTTTATTCCAACCGGAAAACTAGAGAGAAGTTTCATTGCAACCTAATACTTGAAGTCATTGAAAGCGTTGTAACTTAAATTGGAGACTTGCAATTGTTGTAAAATTTAAATTATTAAATATGTTTCAATAAATTTAATGCCAGAAGAAACTATGAATATTTGAAAACAACAAAAATTTAATGCAAGGTCATAAGGGTTCCAGAATTAAAAAGGTCAAAGTTCATTTCGAATAAAGCTTGCGTTTTATTAAATTATAATGATTTAATATCATTGAATATGGATAATAAATAAAGAATCTAATTCAGTGAAAAACATTTCTGTTATTTAGCTTGAAAAAATTTTTTAACAATCAAAATTAAGAAATTCTGAATATACCCATTTAGCTTTTTGACGAAGCAGTAACAAAATCCTTATGTAATGATAAAAGCTTTATGTAATGACATAACAATTGCACTTTTTGTATATTTCCTCTTTCTTTGTCTGTTTTCATTAAATCTGAAAAAGGATGAAATTTTCATAAATATTGTCGGTCGTAAAGGGACAACGATGCACAGTCTCAGCAATTATTTTTTTAACATAAGATAACATCGTTCAAATGTTTAATGATATTTGAGATTCTTAGAGAATAGACTTTTTAAAATTATAATCAATATGCATGGCACATGCATTGTACATATTGCTTTTAAGATTTATTTTATGCATATTTGCTTCCGAAAACGGAATATATTGCCTATTACCTTATGTATATTGTATCAAAGACATCGAAAAACATGTCATACATATGTCTCAAACGCATAATTTTTTTCATAAAAAAGCTCCAAAAACATACATATTGTCTCAAAGTAATTCAAAGACTTGCCATATGCATTTATACTTACTATGTCTTATACATATGACTCAAAGACATATATGCATCTATAAAGATATAAATGTGTGCCCATTTCTAGATAAAATGCACTTAATTTCTTGAATTGATAATGCAATTTCTTATATAATGATAAAACAATTAAAATAAAGATTTATATAGTAATCAGAACAAACCCTTGCAACAAAGTTTTTAATTCATTCATTAAAATATGTTAAGTATTTTAATGCTTAATATATCAAATCATCTTATATACTGGCAGTAATAACAAAACTAAGGATATCAATTTAATTAAAGTTTAAGATTAAAAACTTTCCAGTGTATATAGTAAGATTTCTGGGTATCATTCAATCAGTTACAAATCAGGAATGTTAAGGGACATAATATTAAAATTTAATTATTAATGAATAGGCAAAATTTCTAATTTGACAAATATAATGTAATAAATTGATTTTAATTTTGGGTCAATTTTAGCTGGAAAGATTAAAGGTATATTCCAACTCTACATTACTTGCAAGTATCTCCTTAAAAAATGGTTTTGGTAATATATCATACATAGTGGCGCAATAAATATCGAATAGATCATCTACCCTTAACGATGGGTGATAAATGGCGCCATAAATGATGATAGAATCTTCTTATGCGAACCCAATAATACAGTCTTCAGGGCAATACATGCTGTTATATAATTCATGCTGTGTGGTCCTATAACGATGGAGGAGCAGTTGGTGAATCTGTGGATGATTTATACTGTTAGGATGGATAAATTAATAATTGAAGCAGAGACCTACCAGTTGATTTCATCAATAAAAGAGCACAAAATAAAAGAAAGAAATATATGATATATTAAAGCAAAGAAATATCTCGATGAACGAAATCTGAAGATGTAAGACAGCAGTTTGCAGAACTCCTTTTATGCAAGTAGGAAGAAAATTTTAATTATTGCAACCTTACGCTTTTTATTGATTGCGTTAATAATCTGAAATATATTACAATTAAAAGATTAATTAGAGACTATTTTAATTATACAGTTTGAAAAGTAAACTAAAGATATTCTTTAATCATGTGAAAATAAGATGTTTCTCAGGTATGACCACAAAACAATGAAAATAATGAAATCAAAGTGCTCTTGTTGTTCACTAACATATTAAGTGATTTCCCAATGCACCATAGATTATTTTACAAAGAGTCATGTTGGCGACAACTATAATGTCAATAGCAACAAGAACAAGGATTTTACTTCGAATTGTTTATGATCATTTTCTTAGCGAGAATGTATAACTCGAAATTCTTTATTTCTGTGTGCAATGATTTGAGCACTATATAATATAGAACTTAATATATTGGAATTTAAGGCACTGTCAATACCTTCTTAATACTGAGCCAATTCGAACTTCTACCTACGCGTCCTCAATCACAACAGAATCTGTCCTACCCACTTCCATCCTTCCATGAGAGCACATAGGTTATCGGACTTGGTCTAGATGTTGCTGTCGACCAAGCGGGATAAGAAACAAACAAACGTATATATATACAATTTTTTAATGAATTTTAAAAAGTACAAGTTAACTTTGAAACGAAAAATAAGTCCTAAAATAGCTTTTCACATACCAGTTTTTAAATCGATTTCATCAATTTAATTTTTTTTTGTTTTGTTTTTATTTGTTTGTAACAAAATATAGATTTGTAAAAGTTGTTTGCAAATAGAAAAATTAAAATATTTATAATAATCGAAATTGAAATATTGTCTCTAAAAATATAAGGACAATATTTAATCTTCGTAATTTATTTCTCAACTGTTAATATTCGAATATGATAAGAAAAGAAAAAAATTATAGAGAAAATATTCTGTCAAGTATTTACTTTTATTTCGAGTTTCAAAATATTTCATTTCTGAAACAAATTGTAATTATTGTAAAAATTGTATATCGTATGCTATCAGCTCATTTTCTCTGCATAATAATTTGAAAAATAATATATTTAAACTTATCTTTTTCAGAATAGTAATAATAAATCTATTGCTACAATTTGTTTCTGTAAATATTAATCTCCTTTAAAAACCTTTAAAGTAAATAATACAGTTAATTATTACAGTAAGAAGATTATTTCCGTTCAAAATTATGGGCGAAATATTTAGAAATCTTTTTATTAAAAAGACATTTTATTATATTTCTGATTTCCTTTCATCTTTTCATAAGCTTTTGGAAGTTGATAATTTTAATTTATTAAAAGCTTTATAAATAAACATCAAAAGGAAATAGTTTCATGTCTTAAAAAATATAATTTCTGCATTTATAAACTCAGTTTTTTCAAAATTGTTTACCTAAACAATTTTTCTATTACAATATATTTGGAGTAAAAGAGCATTTGAAATAAACCAATGTATAATTTTTTTGTTACTCCTCAATTCCTGTTGTTATTCCTCCTAAGTAAAGCATTTGTTATTTTGGATTTATAGTATTATTTTATAAGATTTTTCTATCAAGTCTTATTATAAGATCAAAAAAATCTTATAACATCATGTTATAAGATTTATTTTATAATTTTTTAAGGATTTATAGATCTTATTATATGAAAATGATATTTTAAAATCCATAAATACATTACTAAATTTTAAAATCTATAAAAATCCATAAGTAATGTATTAGTCAAATATTTTGTAGTAAAATATATTAATATATTAATATATTTGTATAATAATTACATAATTAATTAATAAAAATATATTATTAATTTACATTTGTTCAACGAATTATTGCTTCTATAATGAATAAAAAAATCAACAGATTAAATTGGTTAAAACGATTAAAGCTATTTAAAACTTACGTATTCAATATTCTTAAATACATTTTAAAAATTAATAACTTCCTCCACAATAAAGTAAACCAAAAGTTGCGATTATGTTATGACTTATTACGTAACAGGATCTTTAGTTTCCTTTGAAACACGCTATATAACGTGATAAAGAACAGACTAATAAAAATCACTTCACTTCACTTCAGTTCGTTTCATTTCATTCGCTCGTGAATACTTAAAGCAGACGACTTTCGCGTTTGTTTAACTACATGTGCAGCAGTTTTACCTCAAAAGCTAACTTTTGAATACTCTGAGCTGATTAAATTTTTGATGAAATCTTAAAGTAGTTTAGAAAATGCAGCTTTCTTACAAATTCGTGTTGAATTATTCAGTGGAATGTTGTGTTCAAAACAGTACGTTGGGAAAATGTCAATTTCTGAGAAATAGAACGTTGTTTTAGGCAGCAAGTTAAAAATTTAGAACTTTTAATTATTCAGTGTCATGTAACCGACAGTACACAAAAAAAGGTTAGGAAAAATAGAGAGCGACTGGATTTTGGAATATTTATGTTTGCAACTTATTCTTTTATATTGTATAAATATTTTATTCTTATGTGAATAATTTACTGAACTTTTTTATTTGCATTAAAGACAATGGTGATTATACAGGATTCTATCTAATCAAATATCTATAAAATAATTACAAACGTTTATAAATAATTAATAATAATATTAAACACAAAGGATTAAAGTGGATTCCGAACCACTACAAATATCCATGGCCCCGCTGGGACTCGAACCAGAAACTTGTGGCACCAAGAGTGAGAGGCATATATATATATATTGTTGCACCATTATTGTTATTCAAAAAAAAAGTTACGTATGTATTGAAAACTTTACAGAATTATTTTCTTACCTAGCAAGCATTTTGGAAATATAATTTTGAAATGATCAAAAATTTAAAATTGAATTCATTATTAAGACACTCCTCGCCTCTGAGTGGCCTGATGACTAACTGGCTAGCGCTCTAGTCTTTGGTATCACAGGCTTCAGGTTAGAACCCTGGAGGATGTTTGTGAGCGGTTCGGAATCCACGTTAAACTGCTGGTCCCTGTCCGAAGTGTGCACAAAAAGACCGTAGAGCGACAAACCAAACCTTGCCTCTGACTACTTCAGCTGTTACAAATAAGATGTATTGATTCAAACGAACAATTTCAATATATCTTTTGTTAAACCAATGACAATTATCATGAAAATCTTAATCAGTCACTCTTAATTATCACGAAAAGAATTAATTTATAATTTTACTTTAAGGAATTTGTTTTTAGTAAGAGAAGGAGATTTCTTGCTAGCGTCACTCGAAGTTTAAAATGATTGAAACTATAAAACTAAATCATGTATTAAAAAAGAAATATAAGCCTATGACATCTTCTGTGGCAAAAACGAAATTTCAATATACTTTTTGTTAAGCCATGGAGATCCAAAGAAGAACTTAAACATGCATGCACCTGTGTTCATGTCTGATCGTGTGTAAACATGTGTTCATGTATGGTCATGTGTATACATGTGTGTAAGCATGTGTTCATGTATAGTCATTTGTGTAAACATGTGGTCATATATAGTCATGTGCATAAAAAATTATAATGTGCATATATACATATATGGGAGTTTTTGTGTGTGCTTGTATGTTGTGATTGATGTGGTTATGTTTGCATGTGAGTTATGGGTGTGATTGTACGTAAATGTATATATGAGTGGGTCAATACACGTGTATGTATGCCTTGAATACACGAAAATAATTATAAGGAAAAAAATATTACAAGCATGATATTTAATGAATTTTTTTAAATAATTGACATGAAAGAACTTTTTTTAGTTAGAGAAACGAATTTCTTGAACATTACTTAAGTCTCGAAATACTTAAAAGTCTAAAATTAAATTCTCCATTAGAAAACAAATGGTACTCCAGAATGTCTGATGTCTTCTGGTTGAAAAACGAAATGAATTGATTGAAATGATATAAATTAATATTTCAAAGAATAATGTTAAAATTATAATTCTATTAAATTTATAAAGTAAGCAAATTATCTATTCAATCTTGCACTTCCTTAAATTAAGAATTACTTGATATTTAAAAAATACTTAACTACAAAATATATTGAACATAAAAAAATTATTAACCAAATTTAATCAATATTTTTAAACATATTTAATATTTGTAGAAAAATAAAAAACTTGTAATAATTTTCCATTATTTTGATTTTGAATTGCATTAATGAATTCGAAATGTTTCAATAATTTAAATTAATATTTTAAAAAAATTATTCTAAAAATTACTTTTACTCTTAATTTTTCTTAAATTTAGAATTACATGAAATTAAAAAATTACTTAACCAAATTTATTCAATTATCATTGTATTTTTTAATGATTTATCGAAAAAGAAATTGAAGTCAAATATTTAAATAACAAAACAACAATGGTAAAATAAATATTAAAAAAAACGTAAGGCAACAATTCATCAATAAACTATTTAGTTCATTTAAAAGTATCGACTTATGCCCTCAAAAATAATTTACTCGAACTAAAAATATAAATCCATACATTAAGATTGATTTATTGCAATACTTTGCCTTTTTAGTAGTTTTTTTACAACCTGTAAAAGTGCCAATAAATTTCGTTTACAAGGTATAATTACCCATAATAATTGACCCGTTGCAGAAGCAATGGTTAATATATCGAAAGTTCACTGAAACGTTACGCGTTGCCATGGAAACAAGGTAACCATAGGACTGGGATGTCAGCAACCTTTGGTTAAACTGAATGCCTAGCAATATTTGTTGAATTACAGTGAATTTCGACTAATATGTATGATAAAATAATTGAATAATGAGCATTACAATTAAATTAAATATATTATAAAATTAAATAAAGTTCAAAAACTATATAATTAAACATATTTCAAAATGACTGCTTAATTGTAACTGAAATTATTAATTTCGAATGATTTGCTTTGTTAAAGCAGTAGTTTAAACTACTTTTTCTTATTTTGTAGTTGGTTATATAAATCGAGATTTAAATTGTAAACTATTAGTGTTTATTAATACATTACTCAAAAAAATTCAAATGTAAATTCATGTTATGGAATAATAATATTTTTTGAATAATAATAATAATATATGAAATATTTTATAACAGATTTTTTCCAAATTATGTTTTAAAAGGGAAAAAGAAATTTAAATTTAACACTAATAAATAATAAGCAAGTATATACTGATTAGAAAAATTCATAATACAATGCTACTGGTACTAGAT
The DNA here is from genome assembly GCA_021605075.1 of Caerostris darwini. Taxonomy (NCBI): domain Eukaryota; kingdom Metazoa; phylum Arthropoda; class Arachnida; order Araneae; family Araneidae; genus Caerostris; species Caerostris darwini. The sequence goes on along the minus strand of BPLQ01000371.1, from coordinate 137,732 downwards.
ACAAAATTTTCACTCCTGTCTTTTTAATTTTTTTTTTAATTTAAAAAAACTTTGTAACCGTGCTTCCTTCTACAGACATGAGTGACACTGTGGCGTTCAGGAAAAATGGTCGGTTGGTCCCGAGGGACGTATTAGTTGGCCTACAGACTCTCACCCGGATAGGAAGTATTTTTTCACACATCCTTCTTGTATCTAAGTATCGGGTTTTCGGCTAAGAAGTGCAATCCTGCCAAGAATCTATAAATGTGTTAAAGAGTATATGTCTCAAATTGTATATGTCTGGTGTTAAATAAAGTTGCGTATCTCAACCCTACCACATCCAGTTACAATCTGGTTATCCGTAAACATACGATTACAACTTTTAATATTTTTTAAATTCTTTTTAATAAATATTATGTTAATATAAGAAATGTTTTCAATTTTTTGAATTTTCGAAATGAAATACACAAAAGGAAAAAAAAATACATGCACATGCGTATTTATTTTTCACGGAGGTCAAATATCCAAATATTTTTAATCCAAAAAAGATTAGTTATACATAATAAATAAATAAATAGGGGAATCATTAACTTATTTATAAATTTCTAATTTTCGAGGAAGCATTTGGTTTGCAAAATATATATTATAAAAACAAATGCAGATATTTAATTTAAGGTTTAAGTTTCAAAATATTATCAGAGACACATATGTGGATAAATCTTGTACCATTATATTATTTTTAAAACTTTGCATAATAAATCAAGTAATAAAACTAATTTCAAGCATAGTTATTTAAGGCTCATAATTATTTGAAATATTTTTAAAAAATCCAAGTTATCTTTATGCAAGAGAATATATGTATTTTTTGTTTGTTTCTTATCCCACTAGACCAAGTCCAAGTACCCGTGTGGTCTCATGGAAGAAGCGCAAGGGGGGCCAGCTTCTGTTGTGATGGAGCACCCGTGGATAGAATTCTAACTTGACTCCATGGCGCTGAAGAAGGAGGGCAGTCCTTTTGGAGGACTTTCAGGGGGAATTACCTCACATTTGAGAGAAAACCCGGGGGAAACTCATAGGGGAGAAAACCCTGAAAACTCCCATCACGAGGGAAGATGTTGAACATTACATATGCCATCGAGTGTCTTGATGTTTTGAAAAAGTGTTTACAACAAAGCCGCTAGCGTATTGAACATCTGTTGTACTGCTCACTAGCGACGCGAGTTGCTCCTGAGCCACGAGTCGGCTAACAAAAAAATATATAAATACATAAAATATTTTTTGTTAGTAACTATTTCAAAAATATTTTTATTCGCTAAGCATTTTTTAAAATCAAATATTACTTCAGTTTTTTTTATTTACTATATTCTCCTTGAAATATGTGAGATTTACATATAGGATAATATTTTATTATTATTGATTAATTTGTATTGCATTTATTACAATAAAGGACAATAGAAATTTAATTAGATATATAACTAATATTTGTTAATATCTATTTATTATATTTTAAATACTATATGTTATACAGTTTATGCAGAGCCACATACACATATAGGCCTACGTGTTCGAACTGGAGATTTTCATCTTTGTATAGAAGCGTAAGCATTATATTACATTATATTTCGTTCAAAACTTTCGGGAGGGGCCTGATGGCCGAGTGGCTAGCGCTATGGCTGTCGGCAAGACATGTATTGAGTTCGAGTCCCAACGGTGTCATAGATATTTTGTAGTAGTTCGGAATCCACTTTAAACAGTAGGTTCCAGTCTCATATGACTGTAAGAGCGTTATAGAGCCCAATCAGTACATCTAACCCACATCATTCTCAAACTGTATAGGGGCAACTGAGCTCTAGACACAGCGGTGTGGTGTAGTAGTAATATTTTCGGAAAAATGAACAAATTAGATAAATTTCATTAATTTTGATGAACAATGTATTTAATATTATTTCAAAAGCATTTTTTGTCCCTACATTTTTTTTAATTCAATCCAATTTAGAATGTTGGTTTTAATTTATCATTTTAAAAACATTCCGAGAAAATCAACACAATAGAATGTAAACATCCTTTGTTAAAAATTAATTTTTGTTGCATTCTTTACAATAAGGGAACAATAAAATTATTTAGATGTGAAATTAGTAAGGTTTCATTGATATTTCTTTAAAATACTGTTAAAATATTTCTCATAATATTTTTTTTATCGAACATTATGAAATTAAAAATGAATTATATTTGATTAATGCTTTAACTATTTCCTAAAATATATATAGTTTTATAATATAGTTTTCGAATAAAATGATAAAAATAAAATTGAAAAACTTACCTAATATAGCTGTAAACAATTCCGGAGCCGAACTTCCAGCTGCCATAAAGGTAGCACCAGCAACATCCTCGCTCAGATTCAGTCTCTAAATAAAAAGAGGTTTGTTTAGAATGATAAATAATAATAAAGTATAAAAATAATATTTTTTAAACAAAAATAATTGATTATTATTTTTTTTTCACATAAGGCAACACACTCTTTATTATATCTTTTTTTCCCCAATACAAGTACTTAATAAATAGTACAACAAAGTTCTAATTTAATTTCGCGTTAGCTGCTAAATTTTAACATGGGATCATGGGATGGCAGAAGACCTACCTGTGATCAAATCAGATGCCTGTCATTGATGGTAAGCATTTCTGATAACTAATCGTGCACCTCCTTCTGTTAATACAACGAGAATTTTAAAGAATGATCTATATAGTTCTAGTGTGAGCAAAAACCGATATTAATTAATTTTTTTAAACCGCTGAAATTGTAAATGGGGCCTGATGGCCGAATGACTATCGCTCTGGCGTTCCGTGCCCCAGTTTCCAGTCCCGGCAGTGCCTTGGATGTCTGTAGGGGTTCGGAATCCCTTTAAACCATAAGTCTCCCAATTGTAGCCCCCCAACATGACTGTAAACCGTTGGGCGTAGGGCTGAAAATCCTACCACGCGAAAAGAAAAAAATCTACTGACGAAATCTGCCAATAGACAGACGGCCTTGGCCAACCATGGAACTGTTGCGCCAATGAAGAAGAAGAAGAAGAAATTGCACATAAAAAATATTTGAAATTATCTTAGAACAAACCAACCTATTTAATGGTCTTTTGTTATATGAGAAGATATGACGTATAAGTAGCCATATGTCATTACCATACATCATTCATTCATTACATTTTAATGTTTTGTTTACTTTACATTAAATTTTAAACTACAGTAAGTAAATAAATGGGACCTGATGGCCGAGTGATTAGCGCTCTGGCACTCGATACCACTGGGTTTGAGTCCCGGCGGTGGCATGGATGTTTATAATTGTTCGAAATCCACTTTCAACCATAGGTTCCTGTCCAATATGACTGTAGGACGTATGGCTGGCAAACCTACACCATAAAAAGAAAAACAACATCTCATGGTTCAGAAGACCTCAGCCCACTATGAGGCTGTCTTTGCCATTCTACGGTCATTCTTTGCACACTTTCAGCTAAATAGACTGATATCTACAGTTTAACGTGAATTCCGAATCACTAACTAACATCCATGCCATCGCCAGGATTCGAACCTGAAGCCTGAGGTACCAAAAGCCAGAGAGCTAGCCAATTGAAGACGGTGAAGTAAATAAATATCAATGTTTAAATTTTGACGGTTATTTAATGAATAATTCGTGTATTAAAGTGATTTTGATTAGAAAGAATTTGTGAGAAGGATATTTCTATCATGATGCTGCTTATTACAATAATTAAAGTGAATGCAAAATACTTCCTATACACATGATTGAAAACAAATTTAAAAATATTCAAATATAAAATATTTCTACAAATGCAGCAACAAACAGCTTCAAAAAAAGTAATAAAAGCAAATAATATGATAATCGATGAAAATATAAAAAGTACTGTATTTCTTTTCGGAAAGAAAAAAAATCAATAATCTGTATATTATTTGATCCAAGTTTAGTGCCAAATTCGATAGTTTAGCGTATTCGAATGTGGGAGTAGCGCAACAGTAAGGAAGAATTTATATTCTGAGAAATACTATATATTCTTCTTTAAAGTTTTATATTCTTTCCACATCCGACCCTAAACCTTTTCACTGAAAAGGATCGTTTTTCTTTCCAGGTATATTTTAACATCTTCTTCAGTTCTTTGAATTTTCTCCTTTTCGTAGAAATATCAGGAGAAAGGCACGACGAGGAGTTTAGAGGGATGAGTATTTTTCTTTTGCTAAATATCCGGTCTTTCGTGCATATGTTTTTTGAATAAATATGCTACACACAATAAGTATACAATACAGGAAAAATATTTGAATAAATAGTAAAAAAGATGTATTATTTTACAAAAACAAAATATGTGATGTATTAACTGCTAGTTGTTCAGTTTTATTGAAATATATATATATATTTTTTTTTTTGCATTGGTGAAATTAAAAAAGATTCAGCAAAAAAATTAATTCACCGTATGTACACCAGCTGGATTATTTTTTTGAATTGTGAATTGTAATTGTGAATAAACCTAGCATTTAATTTTTAGAACTACTGAATTGTGGAGATTTAATTCAAATCACGACAAACTATCAGAAACGAAAATTCTCTGTATTATCAAATCTATAGTCTGTTAAGTTCCTCCACAAATAAGGGATTGGATGATGCGAATTTGCAAATATCGTTGCTGGTGTATTCGTTCCGAAATTTAAAAAAAAAATTCTTCTTCTTCTCCATTGGCGTAACAGCCCCATGGTGGGCCAAGACCGACTGCTTACTGGCAGATTTCGAGACATCAGATGCTTTCTTTTTACTGGGTAGGGTTGTCAGCCTTACGCTCTACAGTCATAGTAGGCAGGGACCTACGGTTTAAAATAGATTCCGACCCACTACAAACATCCATGACACCGCCGTGACTCGAATAAGAAACCTGGGGCGTCAGAGCGTTCGTCACTTGGCCCATCATATAAATATTGCGTAAAAGACTACCTGGTCTTTCTTGTATAACTTAAGTAATGATATTTCTATTCAAATTCCTCTGTACCGATGGTAAACTCAAAAAGGTCAACATGTTTAAATTTGAAAAAAAAAATTCTCTTACTGAATCTTGGAATGAACTGTTTTTACTTTCTCAAGTAAGTCTTAAAAAGTTTTCATTTTTTGTAATCTTAAATAATTGATGGCTGACAAAATATTTTGACATTAATTCCCAACAAAGACTTTTAAAAAGCTAATTAATTCCCAATTCATTTCTTTGAGGATGATGAATATTAATCTAATTGCACTGCTTGTTTGCAAAACATAATCAAAAACCAATCATTAAAATGACAAACATAAAATGATTTTTGATAGCTGTAGGGTAATTTTAATGCCTCATGACAAATTTATCAGTAAAACAATCTTTTTTGAGTAAAAATATTCCAATTAATAAGAATTAAAACCAAATATTTAAGGGGTTTAGATAAAATGAGGAGAATACATCTTTAATTAGTGTATTGATTCGCAATTTCTTTGTTCGATCTTTCTTTCCAAGAGATTCCACTTTTATAAAGATTAAAAGAAAATATGATTAAAGAAATAACTTTCTTCTTTTTAATGAAAGAATTCTAGCTGGAAGCCATTTTGTTAATTAAAGTTCTTTATAAAAAAAGTTTCTATTTAAGTATTAGCAATATTAATGAAAAACAAATGTATTTTAGTGAATATGGCTTGTTTTTCATTTATTTGAAAAATAACGGATTTAAAAATTGGGAAGTCTATGAATGCTGCTTTTAGAAAAATTTTTATGCAGATTAATCTGCAGTGAAAGAAATGAATTCATAAGCAATATTTTCTAAATGTTGTTAATGTTACATATATATATATATTTATATGTATACCTAGTTGAGTTATTGAATCGGTGAGTATTTTCGAGTAGACATTCGAATTCCAAATTTAATATGTTGGCCACTTTTGCATATATAAATATTTAAATATGTAAGCCATATATTAAAATTAAATTAAATTAATTAAATATGTAAGCCTTTTGCATATTTAAATGTGTAAGCCACTTAAATATTGTTAATATTGCATTTACACTGAAGTGACCAAAGTCATGGGATACCTCTTAATATCGTGTCGGCCCTCCTTTCGCCCGGCGAAGTGCAGCAACTCGACGTGGCATGGACTCAACAAGTCGTTGGAAGTCTTCTGCAGGAATATTGAGCCATGCTGTCTCGATAGACGTCCATAATTGTGAAAGCGTTGATGGTGCAGGATTTTGGGCACGAACAGACCTCTCGATGATGTCCCATAAATGCTCGATGGGATTCATGTCGGGCGATCTAGGTGGCCAGATCATTCGTCGGAATTGTCCAGAATGTTCTTCAAACCAATCGCGAACAGTTGTGGCCCGGTGACATGGCGCATTGTCATCCATAAAAATCCCATCGTTGTTTGGGTACATGAAGTCCATGAATGGCTGCAAGTGATCTCCAAGTAGCTGAACACAAGCATTTCCAGTCAATGTTCGGTCCAGTCGCACCAGAGGACCAAGTCCATGCCATGAAAACAGCCCACACCATTACGGAGCCACCACCAGCTTGAACAGTGCCTTGCTGACAGTTTGGGTCCATGGCTTCGTGGGGTCTGCGCCACACTCGAACCCTACCATCAGCTCTTACCAACTGAAATCGTGACTCATCGGACCAGGCCACGGTTTTCCATTCATCTAGGGACCAACCGATATGCTCACGTGCCCACGAGAGTCGCTGCAAGCGATGTCGTTCTGTCAGTAAAGGCACTCGAGTCGGTCTTCTGCTGGAATAGCCCAAGAAAGCCAAATTTCTCCGCACAGTTCTAACAGACAAGTCCCTTGTAGTCCCACATTGATTTCTGCGGTTATTTGACGCAGTGTTGCTTGTCTGTTAGAATTTACGATTCTTTTCAGACGTCGCCGGTCTCGGTCGTTAAGTGCAGGCGATCGACCACTGCGCTGTCCATGGTGGGATGTTATGCCTGAAATTTCATACTCTCGGCACACTCTTGACACAGTGGATCTGGGAATGGATCTTTACGATTTCCAAAATGGCATGACCCATGCGTCTAGCTCCAACTAACATTCCGCGTTCAAAGTCTGTTAATTCCCGTCGTGCGGTCATCAGCACTTCAAAACCTCTTCACATGAATAACTTGAACAGAAATGAAAGCTCTGCGAAAGCACTGTGCATTTATACCTGTTCTACGCAATGCTACTGCCATCTGAAAATTTGCATATTGCTATCCCATGACTTTTGTCACTTCAGTGTATACCTACTTGAAAAAAATAGAATTGGGGAAATTTAAAACATTTTTGAATAGAAATTCGAATTCAAAAGCAAGTTGGTGAATTGTATAAGAATTTTGAGTTGAAATTCAAAATTCAAAAGCAAATATGTTGACCACTTTAATGTTAAACTGTTACGAAAAAAATTAATGCGTACATAAAACTTATGAGGGAAAAAAACGTATTTTTCAATGTGTAGGAGAAAGCACGTTTACAGAATGAATATTTATTAGACCAAATAAAAAAATTTAAGATAATGAGTATAGTATTTTATGAAAAAGGGTACATCAATAATGTCCATTGTTGATATTAAAGGTATGATTGCAATTGATCCTTACTTTAAATGCAATTTCATCAGACATTAAATAAATCTCCCAATCAATAGGATGTATAAAGAAATAATTATTTAATTTGCAGGAAAAAATTCCACTACATCTTGATGAAAGCAGTTTGAAATAACGATATAGAAGATTTTTTAAGTGCTTATACTTTTTTAATTTAATCATTTAAAAAATATTTTACAATTAAAAACATTTTCTATCCTTTTTATACTTTTTCCTACGTAGTTTTTTTAAATACAAAATTGCTATTTCTCATACCCAAGTTAGGAAGTAATTTTATTTAGTCCCTTGTATATTTTTTGCTTATACATACACAATAATAATTTGATTCTTAAGATATATTATGATGAATTTATAATTATAGCTTTGTGTTTAATATTATAATTTAATTATTGTTACTAATAATTTTAAACGTTTTTAATTATTTTATAGATATTTCATTATATAGAATCCAGCATAATAAAAATTATCTTTAATAGACATAAAAAAGTTAACGTAAATTATTCTTATAGGAATAAAATATTTAGACATTATAACCAGAATAAGTTGCAAACATAAATATTCCAAAATTCTGTCTTTCTCTACTTTTTTTTTTTAAATGAAATTATTTCATTTCTTTAAAAAAATGATATGAATCGTAACCATTTTTTTTTTGTGTGTGTGTACTGTCGGTTACATGACATTGAATAATTAAACATTCTAAATTTTTAACTTGATGCATAAAAACAACTTTCTATCTCTTTGAAATTAACATTTGCTCAATGCACTGTTTTGACACAATTTTCCACTGAATAATTCAACACGATTTTGTAAGAAAACTGCCTTTTCCAAAATACTTTAGGAATATTTCATCAAAAATTGAATCAACTCAGAGGTATTCAAAAGTTAGCTTTCAGGTAAAACTTCTGCACATGTACACTATCTGGAAGAAAGTGACGGGACACCCCTCAAAAGTAGAAAAGTCGACAATACAGCTGACACATGCGCAATAATAGGTATCACGTGTCAGCCATATCCTATAAATACACTGTGAAGTCGACTAGAGTTGTTTTTTGTCAAGATGCCGCCACGGGAAGAGTTGTCTGAGTTCGAGAAAGGTGTGTTGGTTGGATTGCATCTTGCTAAGGTGTCAATTAGGGAGATATCCCGTCTCCGTAACTGCTCAAAATCAACTGTAGCAAGTGTTGTGTGTCGCTACAAGACTGAGGGACACTGTCAGAACAAACCCCGAAGTGGACGACCTACAGTTCTCACCAGCAGGGACCGGCGGGTGCTTGGCAGGGAGATTCGAAGTAACCGTCAAACATCCATGGATAACATCGCTAATGAGTTTAGACAAGCCACAGGTGTGGCCGTTTCGACCAAGACTCTTCGTATCGAGGCCCATAAGTTAGGTTACACTGGACGTTAGGCGGCCCATAAGCCTTTGATTACGAAAACCAACAAGAAAGAGCTCCTTCGATGGGCCAAATACCACCGTACTTGGACTCTGGATGACTGGAAACGCTTCCTTTGGAGTGACGAGTCACGATTTACCCTTTTCCGTGATGAACGTGTTTGGGTATGGCGTTTACCAGGAGAACGCCTTTTGCCCGAGTGTGTCGTCCCAACTGTAAAGTTTGGTGGAGGAGGATTGATGGTAGGGGTCTGTTTCTCCTGATATGGGGCTGGCCCACTGGTGAAGGTTGATGGTGCGATGAATGCCGATAGATACTGTGATATTCTCGACAATCATGTCCTTCCTACCTTGTGGGCAACGTACGGTGTGGATGATTGCTGGTATCAAGACGACAACGCAACATGCCATGTTGCAAGGAGGACTCTTGATTGGTATGTGAACAACAACGTTAAACGCATGGAGTGGCTGGCGCAGAGCCCTGATCTTAACCCAATTGAACATCTCTGGGACGAATTGGACCGTCGGTTGAGGGCCTGCACCCCACTCCCCAAAAGCAAGCCTGAACTATGGAACTTCCTGTTAAACATTTGGAAGGAAATTCCTCTTGCCACTATGGCGAATTTAGTGGAAAACATGCCCAGAAGGGTTGCAGCTGTGATCGCAGCCAAAGGAGGCCCCACCTCCTATTAATTTTAATAAATATGGGTTTATGTCGTTATAGTGTCGTGTCCCGTCACTTTCTTCCACATAGTGTAGTTAAACAAACGCGAAAGTCGTCTGCGTTAAGTATTCACGAGCAAGTGAATGAAACGAAGTGAAGTGATTTTTATTACACTGTTCTTTATCACGTTAGATGGCGTGTTTAAAGGAAAATAAAGATAATCTTGTGTAATAAGTCATAACATAATCGAAAATTTTGTTTCATTTTATTGTGGGGAAGTTTTAAATAATTTTAACTGTTTAACCAATTTAATCTATTGAATTTTAGTTATGACTTAATTAATGAAGTAATAATTGGTTGAACAAATGCAAATTAATAATATATTTTAATAATTAATTTTGCAATTGTTATATAAGTACATACAAATATTTTACTTCAAATTATTTGACTAATACCTAAAATATGATCTATAAAAAAAATTTATAAATCCTGAAAATATGATTAAAAACATCTGATGAAAAGATCTTATAAATCCAAAATAAAAATGCTTTTCTTAAAAGAAATAACAGGAAGAATTAAGGAATAATAAAAAAAATCGTGCATTCTTTTACTTTAAATGTTTATTTATTCTAAAAAATTAAAATAGCAGAATTGTTTTGATAAACAAGCAATTTTAAAAAGAAATTGAGCTTAGAAACGCAGAAAACTTTTTTAAGACATGAAACTATTTCCTTTTGATGTTTATTTATAAATATTTTAATAAATTAAAAATCTCAATTACCATAAGCTTATAAAAAGATGAAAGGAAAACAGAATTATAATAAAATTGCTATTTAATTAAAAAAAATTCTAAATATTTCGCTTATAATTTTGAATGCAAATAATCTTCTTACTTTAATAATTAACTGCATCCTTAACTTCAAAGGTTTCAAAGGGGATTAATATTTACAGAAACGAATCGTAGCAATAGTTTTTTATTATTGTTTTGAAAAAGATAACGTTAAAAAAATTGTTCTTCAGTTTATTAAGCAGAGGAAATAAGTTGATAACATTTAAAATACAATTTTTACGATAATTACAATTTTTTTTACAAAATAACTATTTTTAGACTCCAAATAAAAGTAAATATTTGACAAAATCACAGAATAGGGGCCATTGGGATTTGGTGTCTTCATCCTGGCGCACTTTGGTGCAAGGCTTTTTTCGCCAAAGTGCGCCAGGAAAGAGGAAAGTGAATTACTAACAGAACAAGAAATCCGGAATACCACATTTGGGGACTTATCGCTTAGTTGGCACCCCCAAAAAAGTCGCAAAATCCCAACGACCCTATTTTGCCATTTGGCCAAATATTTTTCTGTACTATTTTTTTTTTTCTCATATTGAAATATTAACAGTTGAAAAATGAACTCCAAAAATTAAATACTGTCATTATATTTTCAGAGAAAATATTTCGATTTAGGTAATTATTTATATTTATTGTACATTTCCTTACATTTTCCAATTTGCAAACTAGTTTTACAAACCTATATTTATAATTATGTCTCCTATTGCTCAGTTATTTCTGCAATGCAAATTGAATTTGCAGTAATTCGAAAAGTTTACTTTTGCTTTCTTATAATTCATTAAAAACTAATAAATATTTATGCATTTGTTTGTTTCTTATTCCACTTGGTAGACAGCGATATCTAAATCAAGTCCAGGAACCCATGTGGTCTCATGGAAGGAGGGACAGTGACAGCTCATGTGGTCTCATGGAAGGAGGACAACTTAGATGCTAGTGATGTAAGTATTTATGTCTGGAATTCTTTGGTTGTGGATTTGAATTAAACTAGGCTGCCATGAAACGAAGTAAAATCTGAGCATTTTAAAATCTCATCAGTACTATGAGTCTTATAATTTTTATCTGGCATGCGTAATATTAGATACTGCATCATATAATTGGAAGTAATGTAAATGTAATTTCAGAAAAAAAGAGAGAACATAATGAAAAGGGAATTTTACAAAAAATAAATAATGAAAGGCTAATATAAAAAAGAAAAGAAATAAAGAAAGGTAAATTTGAAGAAAAGAAAGTACATAATGATAAAACATTAGAAAAAAAGAGGAAAGAAAAAGAAAGAATCTAACAAATAAAAAAAAATGACAATATTCATCTCCTACTTCATAATGAGTAAACCAAGATTTGATTTTATTCATTAATATTTTGAAAATTAAAGAAACATCATTGAGTTATTAGATATATTTTCAATCAAACTCTATCAGAAAAAAAATAGAATAGGTGATTAAAATAGGATCATGGATTCTTAGAAATATTTAATTGATTTCTAAAAGTGGTATTAATACGAAAAAAATTTTCAAAATTCATAAACCATGCTGAAATTACTCAAAATACATTAAAATTAGCCTTTTTTCAACGGTTTTTGTCAACCGTAAACGAGAATTTAAAAAGTTTAAGTGAAATTTTTCTACAACCGCATCCATTCGAAAGAAATTCAGCAGATAAAAATTAAAAGTTTGGTAATTGCCTCTCGTAGCATTCTAATAAATTTAGTCTTAATCCTTTCAGCATTAACATTTCAGCGAAAATTCAACGAAAAGAAATTAACTAAATAAGAAACACAAAAATTTAGTAGTGAGTGAATTGAGCACGCTCTACGATCCTATTAGGACCGGGACCTACGGCTTAAAGTGGATTCCGAACCACTACAACACCCAGGGGCAAAGCCGGGATTTGAACCCGATACCTTTGGTACCGAACGCCAGAGCGCTAGCCATCAGGCCCCTTTTTTGTTTTAATAAAATGCCTTTTTTTGCTTAAATAAAATTTAATCCGACAATCGATAGTAAGAAAAATTGGCAAAAGGGGTAAGACGTACGGATATAAGAGAAAATATCATTTTAAAAGGTATTTTATTGTAATAAATAAATTTTAGTAATAATATATTTAAAAATTAACAAATTGAAAATATTTAAAAAATTCATAATTAGTATAAATATTAAAAAATAAAAATAAAATAATAAAAATAAATTAAAAATTTAGATTATATATGTAAAAAAAGAAGTAGGCAAAATCCCGCACTTAACTATTATATTAGGTTGCTTTACATAAATGAATTTTTTATACTTTTTTTCCTATGTAATTTTATTTAGTACTAGTACTTAATCAATACTTTCCTATGTAATTTTACTTTGTTTTACTTAGTTATTAATTACATAATTTAATGTAATTAGTATTTTTCATGCCCAAATTATTTTATACTTTGTATATTTTTTATTTATCTTTAACTTTAATTCCATGTTTTAAAGAGTATTAAGAAATTTCGATGTATTATGATTAAATTATATTTATAACATTCTGCTTGATATTATTATTTATTTATTATTACTAATATTTATAAACGTTTATAGTTATTTTAAAAATATTTGATAGAATCTAGACAAGAATAAGTTGCAAACGTAAATAATCCAAAATCCTGTCTTTCTTCACTTTTTATTTTTGAAATGAAACTATTTTCATTTCTTTTAATAAAAAAATGAAATGAAAGCTAAACTCATTTTTGTGTATTGTCGGTTACATGACATTGAATAAATAAACATTCTAAATTTTTAACTTGCTGCCTAAAACAACGTTCTATTTCTCTGAAATTGACATTTGCCCAACGTACTGTTTTGACACACAACTTTCCACTGAATAATTCAACGCGATTTTGTAAGAAAGCTGCCTTTTCAAAACTACTTTAAGATTTCATCAAAAATTTAATCAACTCAGAGTATTCAAAAGTTAGCTTTTGAGGTAAAACTTCTGCACATGCAGTTAAACAAACGCGAAAGTCGTCTGCGTTAAGTATTCACGAGTGCATGAAACGAAGTGAAGTCATTTTTATTAGACTGTTCTTTATCACGTTAGATAGCGTGCTTCAAAGGAAAATAAAGATCCTCTTATGCAATAAGTCTTATCATAAAGAAAAATTTTGTTTTATTTTATTGTGAGGAAGTTATTATTTTTAAAATTAAATTAAGAATATTGATGTAAGTTTTAAATAGCTTTAGTCTATTTAACCAATTTAATCTATTGACTTTTTGTTATGATTTAATTAGCGAAGCTATAATTGGTTGAACAATTATAAATTAATAATATATTTTATTAATTAATCATGTAATTATTATATAGATACATAAAAATATATTACTAATAAAATGTGAAATAAAAAGGAATCTATAAATCAATATAAATAAATAATAAAAATGATCACATTTATGACAGTATCATAAAATGTGATGTATAAAAAATCCATAAATAATCTATTTATGGATTTTAAAATATAATTTTCATACAATAAGATATTTTTTTCTAATCTTTAAATCCTTAAACATGATGAAATGAATCTTATAAAATGATTTTATAAGAAGACTTGATAAAAAAATCTTATAAAATGATCTCATAAATCTAAAATATCAAATGCTTTATTTAAGAGGAAAAACAACCGGAACTGAGGAAAAACAAAAAAAAATTATTCAATGTTTTGTTTCAAATGCTCTTTTACTCCAAAAAAATTATAATTGAAAAATTGTTTTGGTAAACAATTTTGAAACAATAAATAGAAAACTCTGAGCTTAGAAACGCAAAAACTATATTATTTTGAGACATAAATAAATATCAAAAGGAAATAGTTTTATAAGGCTTTTAATACATTAACATTATCAACTTCCATAAGCTTATGAAAAGATCAAAGGGAAACAAAAACTATAATAAAATGTCTTTTTAATAAAAAGATTTCTAAATGTTTCGCTCATAATTTTGAACGCAAATAATCTTCTTACTTTAATAATTAACTGCATCATTTACTTAAAAGGTTTCAAAAGAGATTAATATTTACAGAAACGAATCGTAGCAATAGATTTATTACTACTGTTCTGAAAAAGATATGTTTAAAAATATTGTTTTCCACTTTATTAGACAGAGAAAATAAACTGATAGCATAACAACATATGATATACAATTATAATTTGTTTTACGAAAGAAGTGTTTTGAAACTTCAAATAAAAGTAAATATTTGAGAGAATTTATTTCTCTACTATTTTTTTTCTTCTCTTTTTAACAGTCGAAAAACATATTTCGAAGATTTGATATTGTAATTATATTTTCAGAGAAAATATTTCGATTTAGTTTAGTATTAAAATTTATTTAAAAATATTCCGATGAAATCGCAGAACAGGAGCCGTTGGGATTTGGCGTTAAAAATTCCTTTCGCCAAGCAACGGGTTGCGATACATTGAAATGAATTGTAAATATTGTAAGAAACCAGGGTTAATACATTTGACAGGTTATCGCTCAGTTGGCGCCACTAAAATTATAGATTTTTTTAGTTTAGTAGTTGTAGTTTCTGAGTTATATATTCCCCATAAAAAAAGTTTCATAAACAATTCGAAGCAAAAGTTCTGTGCTTGTTGTTATTGACATTATAATTGTCACCAGCATGGCTACTTGTAAAATAATGTATGCTGTGTGAGAAGATCAATTAACGTTTTAGAAAATAATTTAAACACATTTATTTCAATATCCTCATTGTTTTGTGGACACCAGAAATCTCATACGTGAGAAATATCATATTTTCATTGTAATTTATTTTACAAAATAAACTATAATTTAATAGAGATATGTTAAATGTAATATATTTCAGATTACCAAACTGCTGTCTTATAATCTTCAAATTCCGTTCATCCCGATATTTTTTTGATTTAATCTATCATGTATTGCTTTCTTTTATTGATGAAATCAACTGGTAGGTTTCTGCTTCAATTATTAATTTATCCATCCTAACAGTATAAATGATCCATAGATTCACCAACTGCTCCTCCATCGTTATAGGACCACACAGCATGAATTATATAACAGCATGTATTGCCCTGAAGACTGTATTATTGGGTTCGCATAAGAAGATTCTATCAACATTTTTATCATCATTTATCACCCATCGTTAATGGTAGATGATCTGTTCAATATTTATTGTGCCACTATGTATGATACATTACGAAACCATTCTTTAAGAAGATATTTGGAAGTAATGTAAAATTGGAATATACCTTTAGTTCTTTTAGCTAAAACTGGCCCAAAATGAAAATGAATTTATTACATTATGTTTGTCAAACTAAAAATTTTGCTTATTCATTAATAATTGACTTTTGACATTATGTGCCATAACAGAGCAGATTTGTAATTGATTTATTGTTACCCAGAAAACTTAGTATATACAGCAGAAAGTTTCTAATGTAAAACTTGGTATCTTTAATTTTGTATTTATTGTCAGCATACAAACTGATCTGGCATATTAAGGGCTCCAAAAAACTTAACGTATTTTAATGCATAAATTAAAAATTTTGTCACTATTAAAAGTTTGTAAAGGTTTTAAGCTAATGCTCTGATTAAGATATTAATCCTTATTTTAATTATTTTGTCATTATATAAGTAATTGCATTTTCAATGTAATTATGCAAGCGGAGATCTTTATATATGCATATATGTATTTGCGTCATATGTATAAGACATAATAATCAAATGCATAAGGAGTGTCTTTGAATGTCTTTGAGACAATATATATAAGATATACTTTTGGATGCCTGTGAGACAATATGTATGTTTTTGGATGTCTTAAAGACAATTTTTATGTGTTTGGCCAATATCTATAAGTCATTTCGGTGTCTTTGATACAATATGCATAATATATGATTTTGAAGCAAATATGTATAAAACAAATCTTTGAAGCAATATGTACAATACATATGATATGCATATTGATTTAAAAATTAAAAAAGTCTATTTCCTAATAATCACCAAATATCATGGATATTAATAAAATATCATTAAATAATTTAATGATCTTATATTAAAAAAATAATTGCTGAATTTGTGCATCCTTATCTCTTAAGATCGACAATATTTATGAAAATTTCATGCTTTTTCAGGTTTAATGAAAACAAAGAAAGAAATAAAGATACAAAAAGCGCAATTATTATGTCTTTATGATTTTGCATACTGGGTGACGTCAGAAAGCATAACTGCTATGCTCAGAATTTCTTACTTTTTATTGTTAAAAATGTTTTGTCAAGTTAAATAATAGACATGATTTACACAGTATTATATTCATTATTTACAATCCTTATCCAACAATAATGTAATAAAACGCAATCTTTACTCGAAATGAACTTTGACCTTTAAAATTTTGAAATGCTCTTTATCTTACATTACGTTTTTGTTGCTTTAAAATATTTATGCTTTCTTCTGACATTAAATTTATTGCAAAATATTTACTAATTTAAATGTCTCAGCGGTTAAAAGGTCTTCAATTTGAGTTACAACGCTTTTAATGGCTTCTAGCATTAAATGAAATTTCTGCATGTTTCTCCAGTTGAAATAAAATATAAAAACAACCAAAGATATATTTATGTAATCCTCAGCGTAGTCCCTATTCTTTCCGGTGTCATGCTCCCCACAAGTGTTTTGATGTATTTTATTATAAAACTCGTTTTGGCTTTTCCTTGAAAAATAAAAGAAAATCTAGCTTCATTTCAACATTTTCTCTTGAAGTCTTCCCGAGTTCGGTATACTGATTCTGGCAAGCTGTTGAGGCGAGAATAGGAAGAGATAAAGCATCTTTTCATCCTACAGCAGGATCAAAGCTTTCCTGTTTTCCAGCTGTCGACAGTAAAATTCTGCAATTAACAGATGAACTGAAAAGTTTGTAGGTTGACACAGATATGGCGCTACTATTATTAAATCCATATAATTTTTAGTTAGCCCTACCTTCAAAAGACACGTGTATAAAGTTGACAGCTGTTGCACTATTAGTATGCGAGTTATAGCATTTTTAGTGTTCATCACGAGCAGTCCACTCGGCTGACTGTCGATTGGACTCCGGTGTGAAATGATGGAGCCATGTTTCATCCATTGTCACATATCAACGCAAAAATTCGGGTTTATTATGATTGTACACTGCTTAGAATCATCATTTCTTTGTTGTTTTTGGTCGATTGTGAGCTCTGCGCGGCACCCACTTTGAACAGAGCTATCACATATCCAAATATTCATTCACGATATGTCCAACACGTTCCTTTGATATCTTTAGGGTCTCAGCTATCTCATTCAACTTCACTTTACGGTTATCAGAAATTATTTTGTGGACTTTTTTGATGTTTTCGTCGGTAACAGCCTCTTTGGGGCGTCCACTGCGTGCATTGTCCTCATTTCGCCTCGTTTAAATTTAGCAAACCACTTCTCTACGATTGATTTTCCTGGTGCAAAGTCTGAATAATGTTTATTAAGCCAAGCCTTGGCTTTAATAGTATTTTTTTTCGCCAAAAAGCAATGCTTTAATTAACACACGAAATTCCTTTTTATCCATTTTTTCAAAATAACAAAAGTTGCTTCACTAAAAATGCTATAACTCACATACTAATAGTGCAACAGATGTCAAATTTATACACGTGTCTTTTGAAGGTTAGGGCTAACTAAAAATTATATGGATTTAATACTAGTAGGGCCATCTATGTGTCAGCCTATGAACATGTCAGCCCAACTGTTATTGTTTGATTTTCATTTTACAAACAGCTCTTAATGAATACTTCCTTCCTATACCATACTACAATCTACTTCCTATACCATACTGCAGACAACTTAGAGTCTGCTGGGTATAGGCCATGAATTATGGCATAATCACTTCATTTTTTTCATACTATTAGAGAGGATCCATCAATTCATCTCATAAAAAGTTGAAACGGTGTTATCATGTCTTGTAATTGTCCATTAAAACCAGACAGAACATTCGTTTCAATCCGATACAATGAGAAGGAAAAAATAAAGATTTCATAAAAAATTGATTTACTCTTTATACCTAATAGATAATCAAATGTTTTTAATTCTACTCTACTTCACTGTCCGAGATAATATATGTGAAAAGAGTATTCTAGTATCTACTGTTTACGTTCGTTTTTTTTGAAGATCCTAATGCTCAGTGCTATAGCGCTCGATGACACAGGTTTCGGAATCGAATTTCTGCGGTGCTATGGATGTTTGTATGGTTTTGTATCCCCTTTAAACCGTAGGTCCAAGTCTAAAGCATTGGGCGTAACTCTGCCCAGTAAAAACCTGTCTCCTGTCTCGAAATTTACAAGTAGGCAGACTTCTTTGGCTCCACCATAGGGTTGTTGCGCCATTGAAGAAGAATGCTCAGTGACTCTACTGAAACGTGAGGTTCAGTAGAGTCACTGATTAAGGTTCAAAAAATTTTTATTATATTATGCACCTTTACAAATAAAACATCTAGTGATGTCACTTAAATTAGATGTAGTCGTAAATAAAACATCGGACAGAAATACAATATATTAGATGCAACATAACATCTACCACTTAAAATTTCTAATAATTTCCTAGAAATTTGAACAAATTTAAAATGCGAAATAAAAAATATATTTAAGAATTGAATCACAGAATTATGTGGAACTATCAGCGTTTTAATATATCAGTTGTTAAAATTTTTGATATTCTTTTTCAAACAATTTATTTTGAGAATAATTAACAAAAGGCCTCGCTTTATTGCTGAATTTGGTTAAAAAAGGGATCATGGGAATGTGCTGGTTTAAATATTATATCTAATTTAAGAAATTGTATATTAAAAACAAATAAACATAAATAATGGAATAATTTTAATATTTTTATCCCTAAATAATTTAATAGAAATATAAATTATTATTTAAAAATTATAAAATAAGTATAATATAATATTATAACATCTGAAAATTTATGATACCTAACGAAATATAAGACACATGTAATATTTTATAATCCCTAATTGAAGTATCTATATTATTGTCGATACTTTATTTTAACTAGAATCTTCACATAATTTATTGCTTCTAAATAACATCATTATCATATTTATTTAATTTAAATCCAAAATAATTCACTTAAAAGAGAGAGAAACTAGAAAGTTTTCCAGAGAACAAACAAATAAAGAAATGATACTTATTTACTTAATTGTTGGCGCCAAGAAAACCATAGCATGTGCTCAGAAGCCATTTGGAAATAATTATATGAGAAAAGATAACGTGGTTTGAATGCATAATGCTGTTTGATTTACAGACTGCTGCTGCAAAAAAGGCGCAGATGGTTGAATTCAGAATTCAAATTAAGTTATTTACAGACGGTATTATAAATAAATGTATACATCTGATGAATGAATGCTTTATTTAAGCGAGAGTAAAATCGTTAGAAACTGAGTTGCCAGAAAATCTTCAGCTTCATTAGAAAAGTAAATAGAGTTAAAAGGTAACGCTTACAGCCCATGCTTCGTAAACTCGATTACGAACTGGATGCCAATTTAGAGTTAAAGTAAACATTAATTTCTGACTCGATCGGACGCGTTTGTATTGACTATCAGCTCCCAATGGCCATAATCAATGCATTATAGATTATTCAAACTATTTTACAACAACTATTTTAACTATTTTAAGTCAAGAAATAGATGAACTTGGGATTGGTGCAATCAATAAAATGCAGCTTTTGAAGTACTGTTCTTTTGAGGATTGAATGCAGGTGAGCCTTACTTGTGCTTCACCGTACGAATGCGTGTTTACTAGCATACAAAGGACGCTGGTTTGATTTCTCTGATGGCTTTGACAGTACAATTAAGTAACTTTTGTGACTGAAAGTTAGTCAATAATTGGGACTGGGTCCTTATACTAGTTTGGGGGTTGACTGTGTCATTTCCAGCGTGACATTTAAATGCAAGTAAGATATTCCTGAAGTCCTATAAAGTCTTAGTTCTCCGGAATTACTTATTTCATTGGTATGTGACAGATCAAAGTGTTTTTTTTATTAATAAAGTTAACAAGTTAAAGAGCCCATATGTCATATATTTATATATATTTAAAATATATTTCAATACATTATGGATTACAACTAAAAAAATACAATTTTTTTATGTCAGGAAAATAAAGAACTGGGAATTGATGCAATAAATAAAATGCAACTTTTGAAGTTTTGTCCTTTTGAGGATTCAATGCAGGTGAGCCTTATTTGTGCCTCCCATATTATTGCTCGTTTACTAGCATACAAGAGGACGAGGGTTGATTCCTATGATGACTTGCACAGTAAAATTAAATTATGATTGTGACTTGAAATAAATCAATAATTGTACGGCTTAGAGTTTATTGGGTTATAGTCAAAGTGACACAAGTAAAATAAGTGCACGAAAGTCTCTATACCAGCGTCCTATAAAGTCTTTATTTTCCTGACAGTTATTTTATTGGTAACATTGACAGATCAAAGTGTTGTCCCTCTTTTTATGAATGAAGTTAACAACTTAAAGAGCTCATATGTCCTGTATTGAGAATATTATTAAAAAATAGAAAGAACTAGATACCCAAAATAAACTTAACGATACAGAAGAATATTTACAACTTACACACTAGTATGAAAAGTTGCATATCTTACATGTTTGATTTTACCATTCTAATTTTTAATTAGTTTTTACAGAATTGGGATACATTACGTCCTGCAAATATTGTAGTCTTTTGTGAAGGTAAGAGGAATGCAGGGATATCATTGGATAGTTTTCAAAATTGAAATTCAAATGTGTTCAGTTCTAAGTATAAAACTATTCATCTTGTATAGAATTTTATGTTAAGAACTTATTTGAATATACCAACAGACAAAAAACAGCAAAATAAAACGATGTTAAAATATTCTATAGGTACGTAAACTAAATATTCTAATAAAAGATGTAGGTTTTGACATACACAACCAATAAATGCTTTTTTAAAAATTCAGGATTGAGAATTTAACAATTTTGAATTCAGACAGATCTTAACGTTTCATGGAGAACAAAGGCGTTATTAAAGTATTTTTTACTGTCTCCATGTATATTGGTCACTTAATGCATTTTCAAATAATAAGAATTTGATAATTTGACGTTATAAAAATTCTTATTATTACATGAAACTATATATTGAGAGATATTGATTAAAATTTATGAATCTAAGGTAAGAAAAAAAAAATTTGCCATTGTTTTATATCATGCATGAATTGTAATATTGAAATAGAAAATATTTTACCTTGATTTTCATGTGGATAAAACATGTAGAATACCTTGAATTTCATGATAATAAAACTTCATGTCTTGATAAGAAGATAAGTATACCAGCTTAGATGCTACTTACGTATTATTTATTTATGTTATTATGATGCAAGTATTTATATTATGTCTCATTTAAATTTATTTATGTATATATTATGTAAGTTTTTATTTATGTCTCAATTATTTGGTTTGGGATTTGAATTAAACTAGGCTCCCTTGAAACGAAGCAAAATCTCAGCATTTTATAATCTTATCAGTACTGTGAGCCTTTATAATTTGTATCTGATATAGGTAAGACTGCATCAGAAAATTGAAAATAATGCAAATGTAATTTGAGGGAAAAAAAAGACAGGAAATAATTAAAAGGTAATTTTACAAAAAATCAAAAATGAAAGGCTAATATAAAAAAAGAAAGGAAATAAAAGTAAATTTGAAAGAAAGAAAAGAAATAATCAAAATGCAATTAAAAAAAGGAAGAAAACAATGAAAAGTTAGTTGAACAATAAAATATGTAAATGCTAGGATAATTTGACAAAGGAAACAATATAAGATTATTTAAAAAAATAACAAATAAATAAAAAAAGAAATGAATTATCAAACAAAAAAAAAATGACAATATTTAACTCATACTTAATAATGAGTAAACCAAGATATAATTTTTTCATTAATATTTGAAAAATTATAGAAACATCGTAGAGAAATTGGATATTTTTTTCACACAAACTCTAACAAAAAAAGATTAAAATACGATCTCGGATTCTTAGAAATATTTCATTCATTTTTGAAAATGGTATTAATTAAAAATTTTAATAACTCACAAGCAACACTAGAATTATTCAAAACGCATTAAAAATGACGTTTTGTGCAAATTAATTAAATATACAATTAAAAAATAGGTTTTTGTTAACCGTAAACGAGAATTTAAAAGGCTTAAGTGAAATTTTTCCACAACAGCATCCATTCGAAAGAAATTCAGCAGATAAAAATTTAACTTTGGTAATTGCCTCGCATAGTATTCTAATAAATTCAGTCTTAATCCTTTCAGCATTAACATTTCAGCGAAAATTCAATGAAAACGAAATGAACACAATGAGAAATACAGAAACTGAGTAGTAGTACTCAATAAAATTACGGTAAGTTAGACGAGAACACACTTATCCGAGAATACGAATTTTTAATTACGCTAGAAAATTCCAAAGACTAATTTTTCTTTTTATAACTAATTCCAATTACAATTACCTTTTTTTTTAATCCTCGATGATTATCGGCAACAATTTTGTAAAAAAAAAAATGCACATAGTTAATTACAAGTTGTAGGTAATTCCGATGATTAGTTTTAGTAATAGAAGACAGCTACATTTGAAATTTTTTTAAAAGCAGTTAAATTAAATCGTCTGAATATTGGCACAGACTTTTCTGAGAAAAATAAATGCGCTTCAAATCGTTCGCCTGTATCAATAAAATTAGTTTTCAAGTTAATTAAATTTTATTTCAAGTGATCTTTCGCGGTTGTTCATAGTTTCTATTATGCCTGTTTTTTAATTAATTAAGAAATACTATTTTATTACTTCGTTTTTTATCGACTTGATAAATTTCGATGCATCAGAAACAAAATGTCCTACGTGTAATTTTTTTTTGCCTTAATAAAATGCCTTTTTTTGCTTAAATAAAATTTACTCCGACAATCCGATAGTAAGGAAATTGGCAAGAGGCTAAGACCTACGAATATAAGAGAAAATGTCATTTAAAAAGGCATTTTATTGTAAAAAATAAATTTTAATAATAATATGATTAAAAATTAAATAATTAAAGATGATTAAAAATTAAATAATTAAGGATAATTAAATAATTAATAATGAATATGAATATTAAAAATTTAAAGTTAAATAATAAAAATAATTAAAAATTTAGAATATATGATATCAAAAAAAAAAGAAAGAAAAGGAAATAGGCACAATTCCACACTAACTATTATATTAAGTTGTTCTACATAAATTAATTTTTTATACTTTTTTAATATGTAATGTTATTTTAAATATGAAATTAGTATTTCTCATACCCAAGTTAGAAATTAATATTAATTTATTATTTTTATATTTTTTATTTATCTTTAATTCCATGCTACAAAATAACAATTTGATTATTAAGAAGTTTCGAAATAATATAATTAAATTATATTTATAACATTATGGTTAATGTTATTATTTATTTATTATTACTAATATTTATAATCATTTTTAGTTATTTTAAAGATGTTTCGTTTGATAGAATCTATCAAAATGAAGACTATATTTAATATGCATAAAAGCGTTACGTAAATTATTCACATAAGAATGAAATATTTAGACATTGCAACAAGAATAAGCTGCAAAGATAAATAATCCAAAATTCTATCTTTCTCTCTTTTTTCTTTCTTTTTTTGAAATGAAACTATTTTCATTTCTTTTAGAGAAAAAGAAAGTGAAAGCTAACCTTTTCTTTTGTATTGTCGGTTACATGACATTGTATAATTAAACATTCTAAATTTTTAACTTGCTGCATAAAACAACGGTCTATTTCTCTAAAATTGACATTTTCCCAAAGTACTGCTTTGACGCAACTTTCCACTGAATAATTCAACACGAATTTGTAAGAAAGCTGACTTTTCCAAACTACTTTAAGATTTCATCAAAAATTTAATCAACTCAGAGTATTCAAAAGTTAGCTTTTCTGGTAAAACTTCTGCACATGTAGTTAAACAAACGCGAAAGTCGTTCTGCGTTAAGTATTCACGAGCGAATGAAACGAAGTAAGTTGATTTTTATTGCGCTGTTCTTTATCAAGTTAGATGACGTGTCTTGAAGGAAAATAAAGATCCCTTATGTAATAAATCATGATATAATCGAAAATTTTGTTTTACTTTATTGTGGGGAAGTTATTAGGTTTTAAAATGTAATTAAGAATATTGAATATGCAAGTTTTAAATAACTTTAATCGTTTGAACCAATTTATTTTAAAAATAATGACACGTAAATAAAAAAACAAAAAGAAATTAACAAATAAAAAAATGTCAAAATTCAACTGATACTTAATAATGAGTAAACTAAGATTTAATTTTCGTCATTAATATTTGAAAATTTAAAGAAAATCGTAGAAAAATTGGATATATTTTTACTCAAACTCTAATGTTGAATTCTTAGAAAGATTTAATTCATTTTTGAAGATGGTATTAAAAGGAAAAAAAATAACTCACAAGCAACGCTAGAATTACTCAAAACACATTAAAAAAATGGCATTTTGTTCAACAGTTTTTGTTAACCGTAAACGAGCATTTAAAAGGCTTGATTGAAATTTTTCCTCAAACCACATCCATTCGAAAGAAATTCAGCAGATAAAAATTACACTTTGGTAATGGCACGAATAGTATTCTAATAAATTGAGTCTTAATCCTTTGGATCCTTTCTTTCCTAAAATACGATAATAAATAAACTAATAAATCTTGGATTCTTAGAAATATTTAATTAATTTTTAAAAATGGTATTAATACGAAAAAAAATTTTGATAATTCATAAAACCATGCTACAATTACTCAAAATACATTAAAACTAGCCCTTTTTTTCAACGGTTTTTGTTAAATGTAAACGAGAATTTAAAACGTTTAAGTGAAATTTTTCTACAACCGCATCCATTCGAAAGAAATTCAGCAGATAAGAATTAAAAGCTTGGTAATTGCCTCTCGTAGCATTCTAATAAATGGAGTGTTAATCCTTTCAGGATTAACATTTCAGCGAAAATTCAGCGAAAAAGAAATTAACACAATGAGAAACACAAAAATTGAGTTGTATATACTCAATAAAATAACGTTAAGTTAGACAACACACTTATCCGAGAATACGAATTTTTAATTACGCTAGAGAATCCCAAAGACTAATTTTTCTTTTATAACTAATTCCAATTAAAATTACCTTTTTTTAAATCCTCGATGATTATCGGCAACATTTTTGCAAAAAAAATGTACATAATTAATTACAAGTTGTAGGCAATTCCGATGATTAGTTTCAGTAATAGAAGACAACTGCATTTGGAATTTTTTTTAGATGTAGTTAAATTAAATCGTCTGCATATTGCCACAGAATTTTCTGAGAAAAAGAAATGCTGTTCAAAGCAGACGATTCTTTTTTAAAATATTAATTTCGATTCATTATTAATCCAACAAAATAATCGTTTGCGTGTATCTATAAAATTAGTTTTCAAGTGAATTAAATTTTATTTCAGAAACTTATGGTGGTTTCTATAATGCATAGTTTTTTAATTAATTACGAAATACTGTTTTATTACTTGCTAGGTTGATGTACAAAAAGGTAATTTCGTCTTTTATCGAATTGATAAATGAGGATACATCAGAGACAAAATGTCCTACAGGCTTTTTTTTTGCCTTAGTTTTGCTTAAATAAAATATGTAATAGTAAGGAAAATTGGCAAGAGGCTAAGATTTACGGATATAAGAGAAAATGCCATTTAAAAAGACATTTTATTGTAATAAATAAATTTGAATTATAATATAATTTAAAATTAAATAATTAAAAATAATTAAATAATTAATATAAATTAAAAATAAAATATATAAATTAAAAATAAAATAATATAAAATAAAAATAAAGTAATATAAATAATTAAAAATTTAGATGACATGATATAAAAAAAAAAAAAAAAAAAAAAAAAAGGGGAGGGGGAAAAATTCTACACTAACAATTTTATTAGGCTGTTCTACATAAATAAATTTTTTAGTGTTAACTAGTGCTCCATAAAATATATATCTACCTGTATTATATTTATCATATATCAATATGTATAGTGTTACATAAAGGTATCATATAAAATATTATAGCTTATACTATGATATCTTTATTAGTAATTGTTTTATGATAGACTTTGTCCACATATAGGTAAAAAAATTTAGGAAAAAAAAACTTTGGCAAAACGTTTGCATAACTTAAAAAAATATAACTTAACGAAACATATTATGTTACTTAATATAACTTATTGAAACATGGAATCATTTTTCTGTACGAATATAAACTTAGGCGTTCTGCAGCCCAAGGACCATCCCTTTTTAGCCGCTTCAACTTAATTTAATATTTTTGCAACAGCATGGACAATTAAATAAGCAACAACATGATAATGAAGAAAATGAAATTTAAAGATTAAAGATATTCGTGGATGCATATTTACATATAAGCATACAACTTTGTGCAAACAATTCAAATAAATGTTATCAATACATGAACGTAATAAGTTTAGGTTCCACACAAACGCATAAATACCAAACTATGATTTCATTAGCTAAGATTGATCAAGTTTAAAAATAAGTAATTTCTTTCTCTCTCTCTCTCTCTATATATATATATATATACATATATATATGTATATATATATATATATAAAATATTGCTAATAGTATCCCTTGCATTCCTTTTCAGCATTACCCTAACAGACAATTTTTCTATGCTGCAGGTATTACAAAATAATAACATCCACTCCAAAAGATGCGCCATCTAGTTACTAGGTAGTCAACTCCACAACATTTCTAATACCATTTTTTATCAAGTGAATTTATTTGGTCTCCAGAACATACTAGCATTACAAAGAATGAAAAAGCAGACTCCCTAAAAAATCTGCAGCAAACACAATAATTTCCCATTGGATATCTTCCAGAGGACCTAAATTTCCAATATATATATATATATATATAATGCAACAGATCAATGGACAAGAGGAAAATAAGCACAATAATTCCTCCATTTAGAAGTGCCTGAAGTCTTTTCATCGACTTCTGCATATAAATCGAAAAAGGATGTGGTACTTTCTACATTTCGTAC
The DNA here is from genome assembly GCA_021605075.1 of Caerostris darwini. Classification (NCBI taxonomy): domain Eukaryota; kingdom Metazoa; phylum Arthropoda; class Arachnida; order Araneae; family Araneidae; genus Caerostris; species Caerostris darwini. Next base: position 110,062 of record BPLQ01000371.1, on the reverse strand, counting down.
AAAATATAAATAAATAAATAAACATACTCCTTAAAGGTAAAACTTCATTGATTCGGGCTCACCCCTTCTCCTTTATGAAATACACCAGAAATTGTGGAACATATTTGGTTCCAATGATCGAAATATGAAGATCAAAGAAACAAACTGTAAGAAGCTTTCGGATCTATCTTACTCGTGGATTTTCGATCTGACGGAAGATTCATGTTACAAAACTGTAACAAAACTTCGTTTCTTACGTAGAATCTCATACCTTCGTCAATAAAGGGGAACTTCAATTTTCTTTTATGCTGCTTCTAGTTAGCGTTGTTCAAGTGTTTTATCTTTCGAAATCTGTAGTGTTAAGATCTAGACGATAGATGGCTTCATCTATTTATTTTATTTTACTCATTTCTTCTCTTTTTGGTTGCTAGAATTGCTATACGCCCTTCAATTTCATCCAAATCGTTTTCAAAACTTTATACGAAAACTGTCACATATGACGGATCATAATAATTAACGAATTTTTCATTATATTTTATCGTTCATTATCAATGTTTTTTTTAATTGGAGAATTAAGAACAGTACGCGGCCTTTTTCTATTTTTAAACAAAGAAATATTATACCTAGGAAGAGAATTTAAAACCGAATTGCATGTGAGAGGAAAATTACTGTAGAAACTGTACTTTTAGAAATGTTGAGTATAAATTGGCGAATGTTTGGGAAGCTAAGCGATTGTCTAATATCCTGATTCCTGAAGTACCAAGGAGAGTTGGTGATCATCCGAATTAATTTCCAATTTACTTTCCATTTTAAAAATGTAATTAGCCTTTTAATTCATTAAATTTATCAAAATTTAAAAAATATTATACTTTTTGGTTCTTATCCCACTTGGTAGACAGCAGCATCTAGTCCGTGTAGTCCAGGAACCGAAAAAGTACCAGCAAATACAAGAACCTGTATGATTACATAGGAGAGGGCAGCTTCTGTTGTGATCGAGCATCCGTATGTAGAAGTATGACATGGCTCCGTGAAACTGACTTTTAAAGGGGTAGGCTTGTCAGTCCTACGTCCCAACGCTCTACCGTCACATTAGACCGGGACCTACAGCTTAAAGTGGATCCAAACCACTACAAACATCAATGATACCATCGGTACTCGAACCCGAAACCTGTTGTACCGAACGCCAGAACACTAATCATTCTGCCGTCAGATGCTAAATATTATATTTAACCATACTGGTCAACTTCGGGCTACATTTGTTAGTTGCAAATATAATTAAATCTATGACATAACTGGGGATTCCTTATTTGAAGTTCAACATGATCACCACAATGTATTCCTCGCGGATTACTAAATGTAAGTTGAAAATAAATTACTACACTATTTGAATTAATTTCACACTGAATAGACCATTCCCACTTCTGCACCAAAATTATTCTAATGCATTCAGTCAAGGTTCTTAAGATAAGTATCCTAATGGGAGGATTCGAATGCCGTTACTTAATGCCGGCAGCGCACAACCAGGACAGTGGAAATCCTTAAAGCAAATTCCTTGAAGAGTGGTAATTTTACTGCGTTAATGGTTAATGCGTTTTTTGCGTTAATGGTTGGCTCGAAGTTGTCTTATCTGGTGGAGATTGGTTTCTGATTGCAATCTAAGGAAATAGCTCAATAAAAAAAATCCTTTAATATATTTTTTTGCTAAATGATTCTACTTGAGGCAAATTGATAATGGTACTTACAATGGAAACAGCGTTTTGAAATATTACACATCTTAAATGTGTTAAGTAAGGAAAAAAAAACTATGTCTTGCTCGAAAATAAAGTTTTGAAGTTCGTTTAGTTGAATTTGATATACTTCAGAGTTAGGGGGCCTGATGGCCGAGTGAATAACGATCTACCACTGAGTAACACAGGTTCGAGTTCTGCCGGTGGCGTGGATGTCTATAGTGGTACGGAATCCACTTTAAGTCGTAGGTCCCGGTCTCATATGACTGTAGAACATTGGACGGCTACATCTTAAAAAGAATTACAAACATCTTAGAAGGAAAACAACTCCTGTCTCGAAATCTGCCAGCAGGCAGATGTTTCTTGGCCCACCAAGGGGCTGTTGTGCCACTGATGAGGATGATGATTCAGAGCTGAGTCAAAGAAAAGCTTTTAAGCCTAATTTGTGTAAGTTAGAATACATCTAAATATACATATATTTTGATAAAGGCTTGGTTTGTAGCTCTACGGTCATTTTGTGCACACTTTTAAGCTCATTAGACCGGGACTTACAATTTAACGCAGATTCCGAACCATTCCCAAATATCCATACCACCCTCAATATTCGAACCTGAAGCCTGTGGTAGGAAAGAAATCTTGGTCTCTGGTGCTCGGTACCACAGATTTCGTGTTCGAGTCCTGGTGGTGTCATGCGTGTTCGTAGTGATTCGAAATCCACTTTAAGCCGTACATCCCAGTCTAATTAACTTAAAGTGCGCAAAAAAATGACCGTAGAGTGACAAACCAAACCATTCTGGTTACATTTGCCCGTTTTGAATATAATTAAATCTATGACATAACTAGGGATTTCTTATTTGAAGTTCAACATAGTCACGCCGTGTTTCACAATGTATTCCACGGGGATTACTAAATGTTAAGTTGAAAACAAATTACTACACTATTTCAATTAATTTCAAGCTGAATAGACCATTCCTACTTTTGCACCGAAATTATTCTAATGCATTCAGTCAAGGTTCTTAAGATAAGTATCCTGATGGGAGGATTCAAATGCCGTTACTAAATGCCGGCAGCGCATATTCAGGACCGGGCAAATCCTTACAGCAAAGTCCTTGAAGAGTGGTAATTTTACTGGAGATTTGCGTTAATGGTTGACTCGAAGTTATCTCATGTGTGGAAATTGGTTTCTGATTGCAATCTGTGGAAATTGCTCAATAAAAAAAAATCCTTTAATATATTTTTTTACTAAATAATTCTACTTGGGGCAAATTGTTAATGGTACTTACAATGGAAAGAGTTTTGAAGTCTTACACATCTTAAATGTGCTAAATAAGGAAAAAAGAGTTATGTCTTGCTCGAAAATAAGATTTTGAAGTTTGTTTAACTGAATTTGGTAATAAGAATTGGGTCCAAAAAAAAAATTCTAAGCCTAATTTTAGTAATTCAGGATACATATAAATATACATAAAATTTCATAACAAAAACACTAGTTTAGTAATATTTTTACCAGGTCTCTCTAATTTTAAACTTCTGTAAATTTCTTTCTCTTCAATGGTGTGAAAGCCACATGGTAGTCTAACGCCTTCTGCCTACTGAGATATATTAATTTACTAATGTAGCAATATATCAAAATGCTTTTCCGCTACTATAATGAAATATAGTCAAATTTCTTTTTTCTTGTTTCTTTACAACTAGGAGACAAGCGACTTTTTTTTTAAATGTCACCAAAATGCAAGAAGAAAAATAAAATCTTCAGAAAATAATTTCATTTTTTGTAATTACTCCTCCAGAATGTCTTGTTGTACGATCAATTTTATGCCTGTTCATTCTCGATCTCCTTTTCAAACAATTTTTCGATTTTATTCTGAATCACAAGAAGATATCAAAAATAATAAATTTTATATTCGAATTCAAAAGGGGCCTGAATGGCCGAGTGGCTTGCGCTCTGGCGCTCGGTACCACAGGTTTCGGGTTGGAGTCCCGGCGGTGCCATTTATGTTTGTAGTGATTCGGAATCCACTTTAAACCGTAGGTCCCGGTCCTAATAGGATCGTAGAGCGTTGCTGGGGCATTGTTACTCCGCGTCCGTATCTTCAAGTTACACGCGCCCCCTGAGTAATGCAAAGTGAGTAACGTCTGTGCAGCATTTGCCTTAAGGCATCCAAGACCAAGCTGTCCAAGTGTTTGCCAGCTGCATTAGAACAGAAATATTCGAATTCAATTGCAGACTGCAAAGACTTTTTTCTACATATATTTGATTAATAATATTTCATAAACACAGTATATTAAATTTACAAACAATTTAATTCTCAGTTTGTAACCGTGCTCCCTCCTACACACTGGCAAGGGCGCCCCCTGGGGCGTTCAGGAGAAACGGCCACCTGAGTGTCACCTCGAGAGGAAGAATATCGCAGCCATACATTCTCCCCGAGAACAGATCAGTTGGACTACAGTCTCTCATTAGGAGAGGAAGTATATTAATAATGATTTCAAAGCATTATACTAAGTCACAGGCGCGTAGTCCGACTAACGAGGTAAGATGCTAAAAATCACAAACGCCATCGAGTCTCCTTCTTTTTTTTGAAACTGTGTTTACAGTAATGACTTGATAATGGCAGTGTTTACAACAAGTTTAATATGACTTTTATCATTGATTTTAATACTTTTGCACGGAGAAAATTTTTAACAGCAATTTTAAATTTGTAATTAAATTTTGTATTTAAATTTTAAATTTTTCATTTTACGTAACCTTGTGTATTAGTTGGCTTACAGACCCTCATCCGGAGAGGAAGTATATTTTGCGCATTATGCGCGTAGCCCAGTTTCGGGCTTTCGGACTAGAAGGGGAGTCATTCCATGAATCTACAATTACCTTTCTTTAAATGTGTTAAATATTGTATGTCTAATTGCATGTGTGTGGTGTTTGTGCGTGTGTCCATAAAGTTGTGAGTTCTAAAACCTGTGACACAAGTAACTCAACCCAACCACACCCACTTACAATCGGGTTGTCCAACCTGCACAATACAACTTTAATTCAGCATAGTGGAGAAATATAATCTAGGCATTTTCATTTTACGCATACATTTCAATAAAACCTTTTATTATTAGTAAATCTTTTACACATATTTTATTATTAGTAATTAAAAAAATGATTTTTTTTACTTTATACTTCTGTATTCTTTAACAAACAATATGCATATAATCAAAACATAATAAGATTTCAAATAATTAATAGCGACTTTTTTTAATAACTTCAGGATCATTTCCATTTAAATGTGACAACAAATAATGATTTTTACTAATATAAATTTATTACTACATAAACCAACAATCAGTGACTACTAAATACCTCAAATGAAACTCAAACTTTCTTTAAATGCAAAAATTACAGCTAATCTCTCGCCTGAAATGGCAAATAACGGTATCATAAATATTATTACCTATTCAAACAGCCCTTTTAATGAAGTCTTAAACTGAATGATTAGCAGAAAGGACTATTTTTCCAAAATGTAAACCCCTTGATGCCTTCGTGACAGAGTAATTAGTTTGGCTACTAAAATGCCATTGGATCGTAAATCTGTAATGAAGCCATAAAAAGTCTTTTTAAGGCTGTATTGGATATTTTTAATTCTCTTTTAATGTCTTCTAGCTGGCGAGACTTTGAGATTAATCGCAATTCCAAATATCCCCAGGTTAGATGACTAAAAAGGAGTAGATTCTTTGTCTCTCTTATATTACATGGGAGAGAATTTTAAGGAATACCATTTATGTAATAACTTTCGAAGATACTCGAAGTTGCCTTGGGCGATATCGTCATCAGTTTGTGACATTAAGGATAAATATTTACCCAGGAAAATTTTCTAGTGAAGACTTTGGAATTAAACGTTTCAGTTTGCATTATTATTGAAAATCCTTAACTTACAGTAAAATGGGTAATTCGAAATTGGTTATAAGATTAGTTTACAAAAATGGGTTTTTAATGAATTTCCTTAAATTTAAACAGGGAATTCGTAAATGGTTGCAGGATTGGAAGTTTTTAAATTGTTTTTATAAAATTCGCAAACAGACATTCAGACAAATCGTTGATTTAAAATGAACAATTCGTAAATAATTAGAAGATTAGTTTTTAAATAAGATTTTATTACAATTCGTGTACTTTAATAATTCGTAAATGTTTATAAGAATAAGGTTTTCTAAATCATAAAGAATGATTGCAAATTCTTAATGCTCAAAAAGGTAAACATTATAAATTGAATGAAAATTGACATATTTAGAATAAATCACACAAAAAAGGAAAATATTTAAACATATTTAAAAATATCACCATCAGAACTTTTTATACATTTAAAAAAATTGTAGAAGGTACAATTGATTCTAAAAGCAATTTTGGTCTCTTTTTTGGATTTTAATTTTTGTAATTAAATTCAGATATTCAATTTGTTTAATAATTAAAAAAAGAGAAAAAAGAAATATTTAGTCAATTCAGAATGAAATTTTACAGCATGAAAAAAAAAAAAAAAAAACTGAATTTGAAAGTCTTTCTTGAATATCTCAGATTATTCAACAACTTAAAAAAGAAAATATTTTTAAATTTCAATTTTATAAAAAATAAATGATCATTCTTCCAATATAAATTGCGGAACTGAAATTAAATTTCAATTAAAACGCTATTTGGAATTATTTCTTTAAGCGATATTCGCTTCAGTTTGATTGACTATAAGTTTGAAATATAAGTTTGAAAGAGCAGTCCTTACTTTAGAGACTCTCAAGCAACCATCCAATCCATTAGCTCTATTGAATACCCATTGACAGCAGAGATTTTGCAATGTCAAGAATTATCGAGAACTCTCAATTTAAATGGGAAACAAATCGTTCTTCAGGGGGTGCCTGGAGCTTGTGCTCTTTGGGGCAATGAACAACTGGGATTCCTTGCAAAAGTGGTGACAGCTTATTAAAACATCCTAATACAGTCCTTCCTTATTGGAGGGTTAAACTGTTTTTAAAACAGTTATTTACATCAAATTTCTTGCGGGGTCTTCAGACTCGTACAACCCTAAAAAATTGGAGGATTGTAAGACCTCTTTTTCTTGATAAGCCAAGACACAGCAGTGGCGGTCTTCCACCTGTCTACGGGCACGGTTGCCCTGCCGCCCATCTGCACGGCATGGGCATTTACACCCATCCTATTTGCCCCCTTTGGGATTCTGGAGAAGTAATGAACAGGGACCATCAGCTTCGATGTGAGGTACTTCGTGGATCTAGAGAGGGGTCAAGATATTGGGAAGCAAAATCGCTCATTTAGTAATGAATATTTTTTCTTTTTATTCTTAGTTCTTAATAGTGCTATTGTTCTAAGTGAATTTTTGCTTATCCATTAGAAATATATATGTGTGTGTGTGTGTTTGTATATACATTGATGTACGCATGTGTGTATTTACTAACATAAGTTAAATGCACACATTAAGAATTATTTCCTTGGGTTTGTTTTTTTTATCTGGTGGGCAATAAGAAAACGAGAAGAAATTCGTCCACATTAGATGTTTCTAAATTTAATTAAACCCTATTTATAATTGTTAAGTACTTCGCGCATGGTGTTATAAATATGCTTAACTTTAACTACACTCATTGATGATATGAAAATGTCATCAAACCCATGTTCGGTTTTTAAAGGATTCTATTAAGCTATTTTCTTCGAATGGTGAAATATGCAGTTTAATGTTATTATGGGAGCATATTTTCTGAAAATTTTTCTTTGGATATATTAACTGATATTTTTCTCTTCATTATGTTAACCAGAGTATAAAATATATGATTCCGACTAGGTATATGGCAAAACCTGGCCATATACCTAGTTTCTGTCACTTTTCTTTTCTGGACATGGGAGATATTACAATTTTTAGACACCGAATGCTTTTTTAGAATGCAATGCCATGAATTCTAAACAATTTTTCTTTATATGAATTCTTAACAATTCTAAGCAATTCAAGACAATTTTTAGACACGAATTCTTTGCTTAAAAATGATGAATTTTCTACATTACGTTGTAGAGACTGTTATGATTACAATAAAAATAAAATGAAACTAAAAGAAAAAAAAAGAGTCTTACCGAGCAACATTCTTCCAGAGAAGCAACAAAGTAGTCGTCACATACAACAGCTACGGCGTAGAACATGTAGATGATCACAGCAATGTGTACGATCACAGCTCCGCGGGCACGCTGTTTATGTGTGAACAAGTCAGGCGGAAATTCGTGGTAAGCTGAAAAATAAACAATATCGTATTACTCGCAATATATATAAAGAGTAGATTTAGGGCTATTTTACTTTTAGAACTTACTATCTACGTAATAGTCTTAACCAATCATGATTAACGATAAAATAAATAAATTAATAATTTAATTCTTAATTAATATCTTAGTTTAATAATTTATTTTTTTCTTATGCAGCTGGAAAACACTGAGAAAGCTGTCTTGGATGCCTTAAGGCAAGCGCTGCACAGACATTACTCACTTTGCATTACCAGAGGGCGAGTGTAACTTGAAAATTACCACGGACATGTAATGAAGAATGAGGCCTGAATGGCCTGAGCCGCTCTGGAGCTCGGGGCCACAGGTTTCGGGTTCGAGTTCCGGCGGTGCCATGGATGTTTGTAGGGGTTCGGAATCGACTTTAAGCCGTAGATCCTGGACTCCTATTACTGTAAGAGCGTCACGGAGTAGAAGTCAGACTTCTACCTACGGGTGCTCCATCAGAACAGAAGCTGCATCCCTCTTTCCTGCTTTCATGAGGGATACGACAGCAACAACAAGAAGAAGAATATGCAAAACATGATTGGGAACGATGTTTTCACCATGTTACGTTTTCTTTTTATTGGCCTTTCAATTTAGAAGCGTTTCTCTAGCTTACAGAGGTGTTGCTTTCAAATGTTTGAAGGACATGTCATTGAAACTTTATTCATTGAAATCAGTTTCATTAAATATATGTTGATTTTTTTTTCATGTCTAATAAAATTCATTAAAAATAAAATTATTTCTTAAATATTGATACTCTTATAACTAAATAATTTACAAAATAAAAAATAAGTTATTAAATAATATAATGCGCTGAATTTCAGATCTCGTGTCTTATAATTTTTACTCCATGTTCTAATCTTGTATAAAATAAACATGTTTTTTTCTTGTCTAACTTCATATCCCTTGTGATCTAGGGTCTGAATGGCCGAGTGGCTAGCGCTCTGGCGCTCGGTACCACAGGTTTCGGGTCCGAGTCCCAGCTGGGCCATGGATGTTTGTAGTGGTTCGGAATCCACTTGGCCGGAATCCATCTCTACGATCCTATTAGGTCCCGGTCCTAATAGGATCGTAGAGCGTTTTGGGGGCATTGTTACTCCGCGTCCGTATCTTCAAGCTACACGCGCTCCCTGGGTAATGCAAAGTGAGTGACGTCTGTGCAGCGCTTGCCTTAAGGCATCCAAGACCAAGCTGTCTAAGTGTTTGCCAGCTGCATTAGAAGAAAAAAAAATCCTTGTGATCTTTGAAATTTTACAGTTACATATTCTATGTCAGTTTGCAGTTTAGAAGCAACTTAGGTTTGGCCACCAAATGGGATTTTGGAACTTCTCTTATATATATTAGGGTCCGAGTGTGTGGCGGTCGGTGCCACAGGTTTCGGGTTCGCGTCCCGGTGGTGCCATGAATGTTAGTAGTGGTTTGGAATCCGCTTTAAGCCGTAGATCCTGATCTAATATGACTGTATTGCGTCACGGAGCCAGCCAAGCCCATTTTCCAAATATGAGACGCAAATGCTGCGTAGCTGCCCCTAAATTTTCTCCCAAAATAATGATATATATTAGCCCTCCATCCTTAGTGTCACGGAGCCAAGTCAGACTTCTACCTACGAATGCTTCATCACAACACAAGCTGCCTCCATCCATGAATCCATACGGGGTTCGTGGACTTGGACAAGATGTCTACCAAGGGGGATAAGAAACAACAACAAGTATTGTCACTTTTCACACAAATTTAAATAAATCATCACTTCTTCTGTAGCACTGTTTTTGTACTTTCTTTGAAGTTCTTTTAACATACCCTTTCTACCACCATGATCTACTGATAAGTGTGCTCTACGAATGATGGCCAAAAGTTCTTAAAATCTGACATTGGAGGTTTTTTTTATTTAATGGAAAGATAAAGTTTTCCACATTGCCGTCGTATCTTATTAGTTTTTGATAATCTTCCGGACTTTTGTCCCACTACTTTTGTTTTTATTATTTTTAAAGATTCGTCATATTTTTCTTTCGACATTGTTTGCTTTATTAATGTTCATAATATTAAGTAAGTTGGAGTTAAGACGCTCAAACATGCAAGTTGGAACGTAAAAACGAAAGTCACTTCTTAACAGTCATAAAATTCTCTTCAAAAATACGTTATCTCTTTCAAAACAAAGTTTATGCTTTCTATAATCGGATTGCAAATAATACTTACTTTACTGGAATCCCAGATTCGCCACAATAAAGTTTAATTACTTCACAACAACAGCCATCTTTATTTTTCATAGAATTACAATAACGTTTACGTGAATACATAATAAACATTTTAAAAAAAAAGTAGCCATTCACTTTTTTTGAATTACACGGGCAAATATAACAAGCCATCATTTCAATATTTTATAAAATCGGGTGCGCAAAAGATCTACCTCCCCGTGGTGCACCTGGTAACACTTTTCAGTGGCTAAAAGATCTACAACTTGGCATTATTGTTAGATTCATGAACTATGTCTCAGCATATTTTGTTGTATTCTCTGTTCTTCTTCTTCTTTTCGTTGTTCTTTTTTTTTTGCTGTAACTGATCATAATCTGCCATTGGAAATAAAAAAATATATATTTTATAAAATACGAAAGGATAGCAACAAAATGTCTTGTCGGCACAATACTGCATTAATTGGAAATACTACTGAAGGCAATATTCTAGCGGAATCGTGGACAAAGTTCAAGCGCGACATGTGCTGGTTTGGAGCTCGCCAAAAGAACCAATAAGAAAAAAAGAGAGTGCATCCGACATCGACAAAGATCGCCAATAACGAGCAGTAATGGACTTTTATTACATTCTCCCTTATGAGTTGGCGATTATATAAACTTAATATTATATAAATGGAAGTTAGGATTTTGTAAAATAAGATTATATAAATGAGTTTCGACGTCTATCATTTATCTACTATCATTTTGCACACTTTAAGCTAATGAGACTGGGACATACAATTTAACTTGGATTCCGAACCACTCACGAACATCCATGCCACCGCCAGGATGGTACCTGACTGTGGTACCAAAGGCCAGATTATATAAATAAAAATGAATATAACACTAAACTAAGATTATTTAGCACTAAGATTATATATGTGGGGCCTGATGGCCGAGTGACTAGTGGTCTGGTCCTTTGTGCCACAGGAACTTGAGTGGATGAATAGAAAGTATTTTATGAACGATTGAAAATTTGAACAAGATATATATAGGGAGAGTGTGAGCTAATAGAAGGAATTGAATAAAAAATTGAATTACAAGTAAAAAGCGTCATATCTTGAAGTCTTCAAAATCTCCTTGTACCTTGTTATGCCACCCTTTCGATACCCCAATCAGACGCGCGCTATTAATTTGAAGAAGGTCGAAACCCTTTGGGTGGGCTCTTCCCGTTTTTTCCCTCCAATTTGGGTTCCCTCCAATTGGCTGGCCCTCGGAGCCACAGGTTTCGGACTTGAGTGCATAGTGCCATGGATGTTTGCAGTGGTTCGGAATCCACTTTAAACTGTTAGGTCCCGATCTAATAGGATCGTAGAGGGTTGTGGGGGTAGTGTTACTCGCGTCCGTATTATAGTGTTACTCGCGTCCGTACAGGTGCTCCCTGGGTAGTGCTAAATGAGTAACAGCGGTGTGCAGCCCTTGCTTTCGGCATAAGGATTAACTGTCTCCGTATTACCAGGTACATTAGAAATACAACAAATTATATAACTCAAGATGAATATAACACTAAACTAATATTATAAGACACTAAGATCCTATATGGGAGGCCAAGTGACTAGCACTCTGTACCAAAAGTTTCGACGATGCCATGCGTGTTTCTAAGGGTTCGGAATCCACTTTAAACCGTAAGCATCGGTGTAATATGACTGTCGTGTGTAGGGCTGACAAACTTACCCCGTAAAAACATAACATCGCTTGTTTCTGAATCTGGCGGAAGGCCTTGGCCAATCTTGGGCTGCCATACCATTGAAGAAGAAGATTATATATATATATTAAAAATTTAATTAACCGGGTAATATGATAAATATTCAAGTATTTATCACTTTTACTAAACTTAGTCGTGTTTACATATAATTACAGACAATTATACATAATCATCGGATTAATCACATTTACCATAATAGTATATATACATCAATTTCCCACGCTGCTAAGTACCTAAATTAATCTCACCAGGTGGTTTAAGTAATTATTTAACAAATGCAATCGTATGCAATGATTCAATTTGCTGTATTAACCCTGCCTGAAAAAAACTGTGAATTACAAATAAAAAGCGGCGTTTCTTGACGTCTCCCCAATCTCGTTAAACCTTACGGCATGAATCCCCCACCCTTTCGACACCCCGATCACACGCGCGCCATTAATTTGAGGAGGTCGAAACCCTTTGGGTGGACTCTTCCCGTTTTTCCCTCCAATTTTCCGCACGGCGGGACCCGGATTACGGCGGAGTGTGCAAAATTTCTGCCACTCCCAGCAATGATGCGATCGATCCATCATTGCTGGGCAGCGTCGATTAGCATTTCCCCCTCCATGGCAAGGTGGCAACCCCTGTTTCGGGGTTATTTATAGAGAAGGTGTAGCGATGTGTGGGGGGATAAAATAGCATCTGTGACAAGATTTTGCGCGGGAAAAAATTTTATCGGGTTTTTTTAGCATCGCTATGCGGAATTAGAAGAGAGATTTTTTTTTTTCTTCTTTCTAATGCAGCTGACAAACACAGACAACTTGGTCTAGGATGCCTTAAGACGAGTGCTGCACAGACGTACTCACTTTGCATTACCCAGGGGGCGCATGTAACTTGAAGATTAGCCACGGACGCGGAATAACAATGCCCCCGCAACGCTCTACGATCATATTAGACCGGAACCTACTTTTTAAAGTGGATTCCGAACCACTACAAACAACCATGGCTAGAACATAGCTCCAGAGCGCTAGCCACTCGGCCATTCAGGCCCTTAAAATGTGTAGTAAATTATAAATTCTTAACATTTAATCTTAATTTTCTTTAATGTCGCGACAACCCCATGGTAGGCCAAGGCCTTAGGCCTACTGACAGATTCCGAAACAAAAAATGTTTCTTTTTACGGAACAGGGTAGGAAAGCCCTACGCAAAACGCTTTACACAAACTACATGGCACCGCCACTACAAACAACCATGGCACCGCCGGGACTCGAAGGCGAAACCTGTGGTACCGAGCGCTAGCCACGCGGCCATTCAGGCGCATTAGAGGTGAGATAAAATGCTTAAAATACCGACCGCATTTTTTGTTGAGTGTGTTTCTTTGATGGAACGGATAATATATAGCAGATTCAGCTTTTTTCTAGTGGCACCCATCTTGGAGTTGCTATACATCTACATTTGTTTACTACAGAGCATTTTTTTTGTTCTAATACAGCTGGCAAACACATAGACAGTTGTCTCGGATGCCTTAAGGTGAGCACTGCGCCGAGGTTATTCAGTTTGCGCAACCCAGGAGGTGCGCGTAGCTTGAAGATGAGCTACGGAGGCGGAGTAAAATCAAAAGTACGGAATTAAATCAAAAGTACGGTTTACTCCGAGACCGGAGATTTTCAGAATTCTCGAGTCTACGTCGAATTTCAAAACACGTGGTATGAGGCAGACCTTAATTATTAAGCGGTCTGTTACACAAAACCACAAGAGGCTCACTTTGGAAATAGGCGGAAACTCCAGCCTATTCTGTCACTTCAGAGGAAAAGACAACGTTTCTTATCAAGTCGCAGTATTCAATCCGTTCTTCTCCAAAAACCTCCCTTTAAGAAAATCCATCAATGGAGGAAGAGGGCTCAACTCCCCTCACTTCTCTTGGAGTGGACATTTCTCAGCTTATGATCTATCACCAATCACGATACAACAACTCATGACGTAGTCCATAATCCATATGTAATTGTTTCGACCTATGAAGGTCGCACAGACAATCGTAAATTTTCTGAATCTCATTATAATTTCTTGAATCTAATTAACCTCATTACCGAATATCTGCTATCAGATTTCAATGGCAGGTTATTCTCATTTGCAAAAAACACTAATTGAGTTTAATATAACTACCCACAACACTATTTATAAACTGTAAAATTTGAGAAATGGGTTGTTATTATGTATGTCAAAGAATATACATTCCTGGGAATGAAATACCAAAACTGTATCAGTGAGGAAAATGCTACAGAACATCTCACTGGAGAGGTGAAAATTGTCAATGAATACCCGCCTCCCTTTAGTCTAAAGGAAGAAATTTCTGGCGTACAGATTTTCATATACGTTCCTGATAGAGACACCGGAGCTCATTGTTCTACTTCGTGTGTTTAGCTTAACAGAACCGTTTTAGGTTTGAAACTGAACTGCTTATTAACAAGATCTCCAATGATTAAATTTTTAAACTTTAAATTTTTATTCTTATAAAACAAGTAACAAAATATTGTTATGAAACAATTTAGTTTTTAATAATTATTATAAAACAAAATGATAAATTATTACAAAACAGATAAATTATTATAAAACAGATAAATTATTATCAAACGAAATGTATTACATTTTTTATTGCAATAAATGAATATTACAGCTAAGGAAAGAAATTAGAATGTATTCATGTAGTAGAAGGAGCATTGATGAGAGTTATTTCCTTTAATTTGTCATGAATTTTATTAAACAATTTTAATAATATTGTTTACCTCGTTAATAAACAGATTTTTCATGTAAGACGTTAATTCATTAATATCCTTATGAATTTGGAAACGTGTCATCATTTCATTGTCATGTTATCATATTGGTATGTGGTATCACAAGTAGTATTTCTCATTTGAAACAAGTACAAGTAGTATTTTTCCTTTCACATGTAGTAGTACTCATTTGAAACAAGTGTAACTAGTAGCTTTCATTAGAAAAGTAGTAATTCTCAGGTTGTTATAAAAATACCAGATTGAAAATTAAAAACAAAAATTATTTATATAATGATAATGAATAGTTTTGTATGTAGAAATAAATTGAATAAATAGAAGAATTCTTATATATGTATTTTATCATACATGCATTATTTTACAAATTAAAAAAAAGTAATGAGAAAAACAAATTTATTATGTATTATATAGTAATAATAAGAAATTTATAAAAAGAAAATAGAAGAAAAATGCATCGTTTAATCCGTATGATATTTAAATCTTCCTTTTTAAATAACACTTGCTGTATAATGATGGAATGAGTACGTCTTTGTTAGTAGCTAGCATGACGCCAATTATCAAGAATTATCTTTAGATATGGGACTTCGAAGATAGTAGGTGGTATTTATAGAGACATGTCGCAACAAATGTGGAAATAAAGTAGCTTGTGTGGCAAAAATAGAAGTATCTTAACAACAGGTGTTTCAGCGGGATACCATAAAGTAGGATGAAAGACCATAATGCTATTTTATCACTATATTTTGATGAAACTAAGTACAATAGAATCGGATAATTTTATTTCTGCTTGCAAAGGGTTTCTTTCTAAAAATTCACTTTGAAGATGCATTTTATTAAATGTTATGATTCATGGAAGATAAATAGAATGAAAATATTTTAAAAATAAAACGACTACAAGTGGCATAAATTAAGTAATAAAACAGTAAAATTAAATCAAAAACTATGCAGCACTTCAGTTATCCATTATATCATATACTTTGTGGCGAACTATCACCGCTGAAGTACGTGTTCATGTACTGTTCTTTCAAATAATATTTGTTCATGTACTGTTCTTTCAAATAGTACTTGTTCATGCACTGTTCCTTCCACATTTCAAGCTTCACGTTCGAATTCTGGCGGTGATACTTTTATTGTCCATTGTATCATATACTTTGTGAAGAACTATCAATGATGAGATACTTGTTCATGTAGTGTCCTTTCAAATAGGACTACAATTTGCCTTTTCATTATTTTATTTTAACACAACAACACACGCAACTCAGATATAAATCTACAAAAGCTGTTATCCATTTATAATCTAATTTCCAAATAGATTTATACCAATTCCAAATATACCAATACCAATTATCAGCCAATTCCAATCTGATGCATTTCTCCATCGGATAGGGAAGAAACGCGTTATTGTTTCTCTTTTGCAGGGATTATCAAGTACCTGTGACTCGAATTGCCACATAATTATTAACAAAATCCTAACCTGCTCGCGGTCTAATGTCCAAGTAGCTAGAGCAATGGTTATTGGTGCCACAAGCTTCCTGTTCAACTTCTGGCAGTGGCAATCTACAGTAATAACTGCAAATATTTGTAAATCTATTTAGAAATGCTAAACTTACTTTTAATACAATTGAAATAATATTTTTTGATAAAATAGAAAATTTTTAAAAAATTCGAATCGCAAAAAGAAATAAAATGCTCTTAGTTATTATTATGTTAGAATATTAAATTCAAATACAATACATTGAAAATAAAATTACTGGAACTTTTTTTTTCTTCTATTGCAGCTGGTAAATAGACCGCGATCTTTCGCCATAAGGGCTGCACCGATATTGTTCACTTTGCTTTACCCCGGGGGCGCGTGTAACTTGATGGTAAGCCACGGACGCGGAGTAACAATGCCCCTGCCGCGCTCTACGATCCTGTTAGGACCGGGACCTACGGCTTAAAGTGGATTCCGAACCACTACAACACCATGGGCAAAGCCGGAATTTGAACCCGATAAATGTGGTACCGAACGCCAGAGCGCTAGCCATTCGGCCATCAGGCTCCATTACTGGAGCTTAAAAAGACATTACTATGAAGCCGATAGATGGAATAGCTATTTTTTTTGTTATCATTCTGGCATATGCACTTTTATGATATTTAGAAAAAAACTCGATTTAATTGAAAAAAAGAAAGCCAGTAACAAAAAAATAATCATTCAATTTTCCAAATATCTTGACGAAATCTGTAATATTTCATACGCAAAATAGCAGTTTTACTCTACCATCTTTCGTGAAAACTCTATTACGACAAAATTTAAATTCATTTTCTATTATAATGCAAATAATCCTTTTTTTTAAAGACGACATTTATCTTACTTTTGTACATTCTTTTAAAGATTCTTGAACAATTCCTTCTTCATGAAGTTCTTGATCTATTCAACATTGCTATATTCATGTGGCTATTGAATTTGATCATTCTTGTAGTATTCCAATCCATTGCTTCCTATATCTCGTGCATTATTAAACATTGGCACATTCCTGAGTTTATTCATCCGCTCTCGAATGTTCGCACGTGGTAAGTTGAAAGTAGCCGAGCAGATTTCAGCATCTTTCCCGAATTATTATTTTATTGCTTATTGTAGCCTGCCATTGGAAATGAAAACATTTAATAAAATTGAAATAATGTTTTTAATAAAATAGAAAAATTCAAAAATTTTCAAACCGCAAAAAAAATAAGATGCTTACTGTTTTTATTCTATTACAATACTAAATTCAAATACAGTACAATAAAAATTAAATTACTGGAACTTAAGAAGATATTATTATACAGCCGATAGATGGAATAGCTATTTTTTGTCGTTCAGGCTTATGTAAATCTATGATATTTAGAAAAAAACCCGGTTTATTTGAAAAAAAGAAAGCCAGCAACAAAAAATAAGCATTCGATTTTCCAGATATCTTGATGAAATCTTTAATATTTCATAAGCATTGTAGCAGTTTTACTCTACCATCTATTCCGAAAACTCTATTACGACAAAATTTAAATTCATTTTCCATTGTAATGCAAATAATCCTTTTTTTTTTTAATTCTTCTAACAAAAGACTGAGCTTTACGATATATTATTCTTTTGTAGAAATGGAAATTTGAAAGACGCATTTCGGGATAAGTGCAGATAAATGAAAAGCCGTTCAATTTTCCCGAGGCGTAGCTTAATTTGAATTTTATTAAATTTGCGTTTGTCTTCGTGAAAAAAGGGATTATGTTCTTTTCTTTAAGAAAAAAAAAGAAGAAATGGAAGACTTCAAGCCAATTATACAGTTTTTATTTAATATCCATTTTGCTTTGGAGGTTTAAGAAATTATTTGTGAGGTTTGAAAATGTTGCGGATTTTATTCATTCATTTTCATTTATATTTTAAAGCTTTGCATCAAATGACTTAATTTTTGCTAGTATGTAATTTGCATGAATAGATTGTTTTATTTTTGAAGATTAAGCTAAGTTTTAAAACGTTAGTTCCTAATGTGGCTGATACTACCACCTAGGGGGCAATGTAACAATCCACAGGGGTTATGGTTACTGTTTTATATTCGAGTGCATTTGGTGGAGGCGGGAAGGAGGCGTTTATTAAAAATAAGGAGAATGTGAAAACATAACAAAATAAAGAGGTAATAAGAAAATTTAGAAAATTTGTTTGTCGGCGATTAAATTAAGGGTTTATAAATGACGACATACAATAGTTGTATAAATTAAGGACACACATATATCTATATCTTCTTCATTAGGCTACTGGAAAAAAGATCTTCTTCATTAGAGCAGCAACCCCATGGTGAGCTAAGGCCGTCTGCCTTCTGGCAAATTTTGAGACAAGAGATGTGTTTCTTTTTACGGGGTAGGGTCAAGCTCTACCTACAACTCTCTACAGTGATATTAGTCCAGGATCGACGTTTTAAACAGGATTCCGAACCATTGAAAACATCCGTGGCACATCGGGGCAATATGTATATATTGATATATACATATATTTATGCACACACACATATATATATATATATATATATATTTATATGCATGTACGGAAGGATTATAATTAAAATCCCACTTTCAAAATTCTGTAAAAAAGGAATCAATTTTTCACAATGAATCAATCAAAGAACCAATGGTCAATGGTGAACTGAAGATACTTGAATAAGGGGGAAACGGTACGGCATCAAAAACGGTTCCAAAGTGTATTCATAGATGGCGCTGTAAGTGGCATAAAGAAAATGAATTCAGCTGCCAGTGATATTTTGAATCGAAATGACAATGTATTCAGCACGAGTTGCATATTAAAGCATGAGTTGCACAACTGTAGTGTTCAATGGGCTTGATTGTTTCAGCTTTTTGACAGAAAAAATGACTTCCAAATTATTCAGCAGTTGTGAAACTGTGAGTGGAAAGCCTATCCACCACGGCAAGTCACACCAAATTGGATGGAAGAAATCGGTGGAACTTTTTTTTAATGCCAGTGTTTCCCTCTTCTTCAGTTCAAATTGGAACTCATTGTGGCGAGTGGTTCTTTTATATATATATATATATATATATATAAGTATATATAAGATATATATATAAGCACTGAGGCTATGCCTTCCAGCGCACTGAATATTACGGCAATTTTCAACTTTAACCCAAGTTTTCTAATATTTTCGTTTTTATAGTTTTATATATTAAAACTATTAAAAATCCATATAATAAATTACAAATTGAAGGGTTGCAAGGAGCCAAGCATGATGTAAAGCAATCCATATATAACTACATATAAAATCCATATATGTTCCTAACTCGAAATCTGAAACCTGCCAATATATATATATATATTAAATTTAGTTTATGTGTGTGTGTTTAACGCATTCGTTATTTCAATTATGTGAATATAAAATATTTAATTACTATGGGAGTCAATCAATTACTTAAATCAATACTTTATATTATGATAATACATTGCACAGGTTTTCTTTTTAATTTTAAATAGTAATTCACTACAGTTGTAGCTAAACACAAGAAAAACGACGAATATATATATATGTTAAATCTCCGATAATAAATTATATTTTTACTTATGAAAGTCGAAGAGAATAAACGAGTAACTAAATTTTATTTTATTTTCATAGTCAACATTAATCATCTGTTTTATAATACTGCTTTTTTATTGCGAATTAGGAAAATCATAAATTTCCTCACAAATGCATAAAATCCTTTTTGCCATTTATTTTCTTAAGACCAAATACACAAAGAAAATATTTCAATATTAAAATATTCAATCTTTAGAAGAAATATATAGCAATTTTTTGACAGAGAAAATATTTCAATATCAAAAGAAATCTGATGATACTGCTGAAATTCTTTTAATTTTAGCAAACAATTTTGTCTAAATATTTTTTTCTTTTATATATATCGTTCGTTTATATATCTTGTTTATATATATATAGTCCGTTTATTATATCGTTTGTATATATCGTTGTTGTTTATATATTTCGTTTATATATATCTTTAACTGTTGCTGCAGTTGGTAGCAAATGCCGGATATTTTGAAGCGATATAGTCTCCTCTAGAATGGCAGAAATAATCAGATTCAGCGCTGCTCAGGTAACACCACGAGAAATTTTCTTTAATGCAGCCTGCATCCACACCGACTCACTACAATTTTTAGCTTATACATTCAATTGTTATATGGGGTTTCCAATACACTCCATCTCCACTTTTCAAGCTAACACGAGAAAATTCTGGCTTACAGATTTTGTGAACATTGAAAACCCCTAGTTTTTTCATGGTTTGGCGAGTTTCGAACCTTTGTTCTATAACATAATGCACAGTCGATGTGACCAAACCAGTCCATATGCAATAACTAAAATAAGATAAAAATGCACCATTAATGCTTCTTGTGAAGCATCGTTTAATTATATGGTAATTTTTAGTACTGTATCAGTTAATGTTGCATAATAATTTTACATGTGGACATAATAATTTGTATTGCTGTTTAATAATTTTAAATGCGTTCAGCATAAATATTAATGCTAAATCAATTAAAACAGCGTTATAATTTTATATGCTATATGATAATTTTAAATACTAAATCAGTTAATGATGTATAATAAATGTTGCGTAGCAATCTTACAAGCTAGGAAATAATTTTTACTGATGCATAATAATTTTATATGTGTATATAATATTTTTAATGCTAAGTCATTCAATGCTGAATAATAATTTTTTATAATAATTTAAATATTTTTATAAAAATTTTGCGTGCTACAGAATAATTTTATGTGTATAATAATTTTTTCTAAAAAATCAATTAAATGCTTTATAATAATTTCTTGTGTGTGCATAATTTTTTTAAAGCTAGGTCATTGAATACTGCTTAATAATTTTTTTATAATATTTTAAATATTTTCATAAAACATTTACGTGCATAATAATTTTGCATGCTATGTAATAATTTTATATATGCGTATAATAATTAAGGCTTTATAATAATTTTTGGTGTGTGCGTAAATTTTTTTAATGCTGTCATAAAATGGTGCGTAATAATTCTTTATAATAATTTAAATATATTCATAAAAATTTTATGTGATACAAAATAATTTTTAACTCTAAATCAACTGGGCTGTTTAATAATATTTAACTCTAATACAGTTGATGCTGTATAATAATTTTGCATAATACATAATTTTTAATGCATTAATTAATGCTACATAACAATTTCACTTGATACATGAAAAATTTAATTATTTACGTAGCAACTAATCTTACAAAGATATTATAAAACATGCCATATAAACATAAAGTAGCAAAAAAAAAAATGTACAGGCTCAAGAAAATACACGAACACTTTTCTCATAATATTCTCATCATCCTAAAACGAACAATTATTATGATGGATCCTCTTCACAGGCTCTGGAGCGGAATGAATAATTTATTCTAAAAACAAAGGATTTATCCTGCAGGAAGCGGAACATTTGGGAGAATTACAGGCTCATTATTCGGGAGATAATACGTATAACTTAATTACAGGTACTTTAGGCACAAAAGTGTGAAGGAGATAAAAAAAAAAGGAGCCACCTCCTTAATTGCAGCGAGACATCTTTTCTGCTTTAAAGAGTTTAACTGAGAAACTTTAATTAGATTTTTGTGGGAGGGCGAATGCGAGTTTCACCTTTCTGATTTTGCTCGTATCAGACCTTTTTCTCTTTTCACTGTATACCCAAATACGCCCTTATCAAATATTAATATACATGGTCTCGTAATTAGCATTATTTAAAAGTTAATTATCATATTATTACTCGTAAAATTGAACGATAATTAATTGTTTTAAGATGATATTTTGTTAAAATGTATAAAAATATTACGATTCTCATGCAAAAAAGGGGATAAACAAAATGAGTTTTACATGATTACTAAATCAAACCCTTATCCATACCTTTACTCCCATTCCAGTAGGATAGATAATGTATCGTCGAATATACTATCCATTCTTTAAAGACAGTGATTTTTTATTTCAATCAAGATAATTTTGCGATTCACATCAGAAAAGGAGAAAAATAAAATCAGTTTTATATGATTAGAAGACCAATCCCTTATCTATACCTTTTCTGCTATTAGAACATGAAAAGAAAAATGTTGTATAAAAATTTCATGACTGTACATAATATTTTTAATGTTAAGTCACTCAATGCTACGTAATAATTTTTTATAACATTTTAAATATTTCCATAAAACTTTTACGTACTATAAAATAATTTTTATCTCTAAATAAATTGGGGTGTATAATATTTTTTTATAAAGCTGCATTAATTAATGCTGTATAATAATTTTGCATGATATATATATATTTTTTAATTTTTCTTCCTTTTTTTTGTGCTAAATCAATAAGTGCTATATAATAATTTTATGTGTGCACATACTATTTTTAATGCTAATCCATTCAATTGCTAAGTATTATTATTTATAATAATTTAAATATTTTCATAAAAAGCTTACGTGCTATATAATATTTTTAACTCCAAATCACTTTGTATAATAATTTATTTTAAAGCTGCATTAATTATTGCTGTATAATAATTTCCAATGCATCAATTAATACTGCATAACAATTTCACACGATACATTAAAAATTGAATTATTTACTTAGCAACTAACCTTATAAAGATATTATAAAACATGCCATATAAACATAAAGCAGCAAAACAAAAAAAATGTACAGGCACAAAAATACACACCTACTTTTCTCATAATATCCTCATCACAAAATGAACAATTATTATGTTGGATCCTCTTCCCAGGTTCTGAAGCGGAATGAATAATTTATCCTAAAGACAAAGGGTCTATCCTGCAGGAAGCGGAACATTTAGGAGAATTACAGGATCATTATTCAGGAGATAACACGTATAACTTAATTACAGGTACTTTGAGCACAAAAGTGTGAAGGAGATAAAAAAGGAGCCACCGCCTCAATTCGCAGAGAGACATCTTTTCTGCGTTGAAGAGTTCAACCAGGAAACTTTAATTAGATTTTTGTGAGAGAGCGAAGGCGAGTTTCACCTTTCTAATTTTGCTCGCGTCGGGCATTTTCTCTTTTCACTGCATACCCCAAATAAGCCTTTATAAAATATTAATGAATATGGTCTGGCGGTCAGCATTATTTGAAAGTTAATTATCATATTATTAAAATTGAAGGATGATTAATTGTTTATGATATTTTGTTGATGTTATTTTGTTAAAAAGTATAAAATTATTGAGATTTTCATGCAAAAAGGTAAAAAATAAAATGAGTTTCGCATGATTACAAGACCAACCCTTTATCCATACCTTTTCTTCCATTCTAACAGAATAGATAATGTGTAGCCGAATACATTATCTATTATTTAAAGACAGTGATTTTTGATTTCAATCAGAATAATTTTGCTAAGTCTAAATCAATTATTGGTATATAATAATTTTGTGTACGTAATTTTTTAATGTCAAGTCCTTTAATGTTTCATAATAATTAATTTTATAATAATTTAAATATTTCATAAAACCTTTACGTGCTACATAATAATTTTACTACTGAATAATAATTTTACATACTACGTGATAATTTTATATGTGTTTATTATAATCTTTATGCAAAATCAATTAGGATTTTAAAATAATTTTATTGGTGTACATAATATTTTAATTGCTAAGCCATTGAATGCTACGTTTTATTTTTTAAATAATTTAAATATTTTCATAAAAGGTTTACGTGCTATATAATATTTTTTAACTCTAAATCAGTTTGTATAATAATTTATTTTAAAGCTACATTAATTAATGCTGTATCATAATTTTGCATGATACATAATTTCTAATGCCTCTATGAATGCTGAATAATAGTTTCACATAATACATGAAAAACGTAATTATTTACGTAGCAACTAATCTTACAAACATAGTATAAAACATTCAATATAAACATAAATTAGCAAATAAAAAAAAATGTACAGGCTCAAGAAAATACACGAACACTTTTCTCATAATATCCTCATCATCCCAAAATGAACAATTATTATGATGGATCCTCTCCGCAGGTTCTGCAGCGGAATGAATAATTTATTCTAAAGACAAAGGATTTATCCTGAAGGAAGCGGAACATTTAGGGGAGTTACAGGATCATTATTCAGGAGATATTACCCATAACTTAATTACAGGTACTTTGAGCACAAAAGTGTGAAGGAGATGAAAAAAAAAAAAGAAGCCACCGCCTAAATTGCAGGGAGAGATCTTTTCTGCTTTAAAGAGTTTAACTCGGAAACTTTAATTAGATTTTAGTAGGAGGGCGAATGCGAGTTGCACCTTTCTCATTTTGCGCCTCGTGTATTTTCTCTTTTCAGTGCATACCCCAAATATGCCTTCATAAAGTATTAATGCATATGGTCTAGTGGTCAGCATTATTTGAAAGTTAATTATCACATTATTAAAATGGAATGATAATTAATTGTTTTAAGATGGTATTTTGTTAAAAAGTATAAAAATATTGCGATTCTCTTGCAAAAAGGGGAAAATTATGAGTTTTATATGATTACAAGACCAAGCCATTATCCATATTATTCTCATGTTGGAATGGAAGAAAAGTTAAGTTCGTTATTTAAGTTAGTTCGTTAAGTTATTTACAAGGATTTTTTATGCTATATAATAATTTCATGTGTGCGCGTAATATTTTTAATGCTAAGCCATTCAACCATTTTTCATTAAAATTTAAATATTTTCGTAAGAATTTTACTTGCTACATAACTTTAAACGCTAGATCAATTAATGCTATATAATAATTTTGAGTGCGTAATATTTGTAATGCTAAGAAATTAAATGCTGCGTAATAATTTTTTATAGTAATTTAATTATTTTCATAAAATATTTACGCGCTACATAATAATTTTTAACTCTAAATCAATTAAGGCTGTATAATAACTTTTTAGAAAGCTACATTTATTAATGCTGCATAATAATTTTGCATGATACATAATTTCTAATTCATCAATTAATGTTGCATGATAATTTTGTATGATACATAATTTCTAGAGCATCAATAAATGCTGCGTATTAATTGAATAGGATACATGAAAAATGTAATTATTTACGTAGCAACTAATCTTACAAATACATTACGAAATATCGCATATAAACATAAAGTAGCAAAAAAAAAAAATGTACTGCCACAAAAATACACAAATACTTTTCTCATAATATCCTCTTCATTACAAAATGAACAATTATTATGATGGATCCTCTTCGCAGGTTCTGCAGCGGAATGAATAATTTATTCTAAAGACAAAGGATTTATCCTGCAAGAAGCGGAACATTTAGGGGAATTACACGATCATTATTCAGGAGATAATACCCATAACTTAATTACAGGTACTTTGAGCACAAAAGTGTGAAGGAGATAAAAAAAGGAGCCACCGCCTTTATTGCAGTGAGACATCTTTTCTGCTTTAAAGAGTTTAAGTAGGAAACTTTTGCTCGCGTCAGACATTTTCTCTTTTCAGAGCATACCCAAATACGTCTTTATAAAATATTAATGCATATGGTCTGGTGGTCAGCAATATTTGAAAGTTAATTATCACATTATTAAAATGGAATGATAATTAATTGTTTTAAGATGTTATTTTGTTAAAGAGTATAAAATTATTACAATTCTCCTGCAAAATGGCGAAAAATAATATGAGCTTTACTTGGTTACAAGACCAAGCCATTATCCATATCTTTCTCATGTTGGAATGGAAGAAAATGTAAGTTCGTAAAATCATTAAATGCATTATTTATTGACAAGAGTTTTTTATGTTATATAATTATTTTATGTGTGCACCTAATATTTTTCATGCTAATTCATTCAATGCTGCGTATTATTTTTTTTTTTTTAAATTAAATATTTTCATAAACATTTTGCATGCTATACAATAAATTTAAACTCTAAATAAATTATTTTTAATGTTTGCCATTTAATGCTGCGTAATAATTTTTTTATAAAAATTTAATTATTTTCATCAAAATTTTACATGCTACACAATAATTTTATATATATTTATAATAATTTTTTAAGCAAAATCAATTAAGGTTTTATATAAATTTTATGCTGTGTACATAATATTTTTAGTGCTAGGTCATTCAATGCTGCGTAATAATTTTTCATAGCAATTTAAATATTTTCCTAAAAGGTTTACGTGACGCAAAATGTTAACTTTAAATCAAGTGGGCTGCAAAATTATTTTTAACTCTTAAATCAATTGGGCTGTAAGATAAATTTTAACTTAAAACAATTGAGGCTGTATAATAATTTTTATAAAGCTACATTAATTAATGATGCATAATAATTTTGCGCGATACATAATTTTCAATGCATCAATTAATGATGCATAATAATTTTGCACGATACATAATTTTCAATGCATCAATTAATGATGCATAATAATTTTGCGCGATACATAATTTTCAATGCATCAATTAATGATGCATAATAATTTTGCGCGATACATAATTTTCAATGCATCAATTAATGATGCATAATAATTTTGCACGATACATAATTTTCAATGCATCAATTAATGATGCATAATAATTTTGCGCGATACATAATTTTCAATGCATCAATTAATGATGCATAATAATTTTGCGCGATACATAATTTTCAATGCATCAATTAATGATGCATAATAATTTTGCACGATACATAATTTTCAATGCATCAATTAATGATGCATAATAATTTTGCGCGATACATAATTTTCAATGCATCAATTAATGATGCATAATAATTTTGCGCGATACATAATTTTCAATGCATCAATTAATGATGCATAATAATTTTGCACGATACATAATTTTCAATGCATCAATTAATGATGCATAATAATTTTGCGCGATACATAATTTTCAATGCATCAATTAATGATGCATAATAATTTTGCACGATACATGAATTCTAATGCATCAATGAATGCTGCATAATAATTTCACGTCATACATGAAAAATTTAATTATTTACGTAGCAACTAATCTTGCAAAGATATTATGCATATAAACAGAAAACAGAAAAAAAAATGGCACACAAAAATACACAAATACTTTTCTCATAATATCCTCTTCATTACAAAATGAACAATTATTATGATGGATCCTCTTCCCAGGTTCTGAAGCGGAATGAATAATTCATTCTAAAGACAAAGGATCTATCCTGCAGAAAGCGGGACATTTAGGAGAATTACAGGATCATTATTCGGGAGATAATACGCATAACTTAATTGCAGGTACTTTGAGCACAAAAGTGTGAAGGAGATAAAAAAAAAGGAGCCACCGCCTTAATTGCAGTGAGACATCTTTTCTGCTTTAAAGAGTTCAACTGGGAAACTTTAATTAGAATTTTATAGGAGGGTGAATGCGAGTTTCACCTCTCTAATTTTGCTCGCGTCAGACATTTTCTCTTTTCACTGCATACCCAAATACACTTTTATAAAATATTAATACATATGGTCTAGGGGTCAGCATTATTTTAAAGTTAATTATCTTATTATTATTCGTAAAATTGATTGATAATTAATAGTTCTATGATGATATTTTGTTAAATTTTATAAAGATGAAAATAAAAATCGAGCAAAATGGTGAAAAATAATATGACTTTTACATGATTGCAAGACCAAGCCATTATCCATACCTTTTCCTCCATTCCAACCTGAGAAAGTTAATTTAGTAAAATCATCAAATACATTATTTATTTAGAAGAATTTTTTATTTCAGGCAGTATAATTTAAAGCGAAAAAAGGACACGTACGTTTAACATATCTTCTTCTTCAATAGCGCAACAGCCCCATGGTGGACCTGCTACAGTCTGTCCCCGTCTACCTATCGGCAGATTTTAAAGCATGTAATTTTTTTTTACGGTGTAAGGTTGTCAGCACTATGCCCGACGCTCTACAGTTATATTAGGCAGGGACTTACGGTTTAAAGTGGATTCCAAAACACTACAAACATCCATGGCATCACCGAGATTCAAACGGGATGACATAGATGGTCGGAATATCCCTTCATTGCATTTTAGAAGGAAAACAGGGAGGGGTAAAGAATTTCTAGTTGCCTGTCATAGAGATTTCTACTCAAAATTGTTATGGAAAAATGTGGATGAAATTAAGTAAGAATACCGTTTTGAGCCTTAAGTTATACTCAATCTAATACATATCTGCTTTTCTTATGGAGGAAGTGCATAGTTTAAACTGTTCATAGTTTGAATAACTACCTTTTTTGTATTAAAAATAATTTTTTTGTGTAAATGGAATGAAACTTTGTGTCATTTTACAAAATTTCTACAAAAAAGATGAAATACAATGTCATATTTAAAAAATTCTACAAAAGGAAGGAAACATTGTGTCATTTTTCATTATTTCTATAGAAAAAATCGTTTAAAAATAAAAGACGTCAAAAATTGCCCTTTTTACAAAAGGGACGAAATACTGTAATTTAAAAAAAATTCTACAAAAGGAATGAAACATTGTGTCATTTTTCATAATTTCAACAAAGGAAGGAACTTTTGTCGTTTGTAAAAGGACATTCAAAAATTGTCATTTCAACAAAAATACTAAACACAATATTCTTCCAAGTTTTAAAGATTTAATTATACACCACTGGCTGTTGAAATTGCTACACCAAGAAAGCGATATGCTACAGATGTGAAATTTAAACGACATGAAGAAGTTGCTGTGATATGTAAATCATTAGCTTTTCAGCGAATTCAGACAGAGCAGGCACCGGTAGCGATACCTACAATGTGTTTAAATGAGGAAATTGTTCAGCCACTTTCTCATACACATATTGCATTTGAACTTTGTTGCCTGGTGAAAAGTTGTTGTGATGCCTCGTCTAAGAAGCAGAAATGCGTACCAGCACGTTTCTGACTTTGATAAAAGCCGAATTGGCTTGATGGTATGGGGTGCTATTGGATACACTTCTCGGTCACCTCTTGTTCGCATTGATGGCACTTTGAACAGTGCACATTACATTTCTGGTATGTTACGATCCATGGCTCTACCCTTTATTCGAGCCTTGAGAAACCCTACGTTTCAGCAGAATAATGTACGACCACCTGTTGCCGATATTGTAAGGATCTTCCTTGATGTTCGGATGTTGGAAAATGTTCTGATGTTTCCCTGGCCTGCACGACACCAGATCTCTCGCCAACAAAAAACGTCTGGTCCATGGTTGCCGAGCGACTGGTCCGTCACCGTACGCCAGTCACTACTGTTGATGAGCTGTGGCATCGTCTTGAAGCTGCATGGGCATCTGTACTGAGTACTGGTTTCTCAGGATCTATGCCCCCAAATTTCTTGAAAATTCAATCACTTGTTATTTCTAGTATAATATATTTGTCCAATAAATATCATTTTGATATCTGCATTTCTTCCTGGTGTAGCAATTTTAATGGCCAGTAGTGTATTTGTTTTTCATTATGTATCTGATTATCATATCTGATTATTTTTTATATTAAAAAGAAATTTTTTTTATAAAATTATGAAACATTGTGCATTTTTTGAAACATTCTACAAAACTGGCAGCATTTTATAAAATTTCTATAAAAGAGATGAAATTTTGCCGTTTATGAAAAAGAAAGATGTCAAAATTTGTCATTTCTTTAGAAGGTCGAAATACTGTCTTTTTAATTATTTCTACAAAAGGGATGAAACTTTGAGTCATTTTACAGAATATCTACGAAAAATGTCATTTTGTTTGTTTTAAGAAAAGGACGTTGAAAATTGTTTTCATTTTGTTGTTTATATGAGAAGGAAGTCAAAAATAGCCATTTCTACAAAAGAGACAAAACAATATTTTTTCTCATTTTACAGATTTAATTTGTTTTTCCTCATATATATTTTATTAACTTTATTATTATATCAGAATTATATACTCAAATATTTCGTATCTATTACTTTACATAAGGTACACATTAAAGGTATTTTTGTTGAAATTTTATCTGAATTTTTATTTTTATTTTTTGAACAAAAATAGCTAAAATGAAATACAGTGCGTTCTTTACTGACGCCTAGTCAAACGCATTTTAATTTTATTATAAAATTATGCTTAGTATGTATATATCTTGCACTTATAATTTACTTAGAACCATTCAGTGTATAAATTTCTTCACATTTTAAAAATGGTTAAAATATATGACCTGGGGTTATATAATATATTTATTTGACCTGGGGTTATGTAGTTGATATGTATGGTAGAATCTCTTGCTGTGTTCCTAGTTTGAATTTTTATTCCGAAAAATAGAGGTGTTATAAAACTAGGATCACAGTTTTTTATTCATCAGTCTTTTGAAGGGGTTTGTATCCACAGCTGGTGCTAGATGCGATTGACATCTGAAATGCAAATGTAGATGGTTTAAAGACATGAACAGTCTTATCTAAATGTTTTATTCATTGAAATATTCTGAGAATTTGTATTCAAGAAGAAATATTTGAAAACGAAATAAAATTTTTGTAAAAAAAATAACCTGCTTTTGTTTCTTGATAATATTTTTATTACCATGACCTCCAAAAAATAAGGCCGAAAGTTTTTGTTTAATTTTATTTGCAAAAGAAAGGAGTATAATATCATGAAAATTGATTTTATATATATATATATAGTTTTCGAGAAATATGCGAGAGAATATGTATGACGTCATATCCGGTTCACGAAAAAACCTTTATTCGAAACAAGAACATCGTTACTAAAAAAAATAGTAACTAGACATTAAGTAATTTTACCAACATTTGTGCTAGCCATTTTCTAACTTTGCTTTTAGTAGACTTATGCAAATTTATTTTAGCATTTGCATAAGTATGTACATGTATATATATATATATATACATATATATATATACATGTACATATATATATATATACATATGCATTCCTCTGATAATTTTAACTTTATTTACATTCTTGCTAAAAACTGAGTGGATAACTTAACGAGCTTCAAAGGAGCTTCAAGCATATATTTTTTACCTTTGTTTGAAAATTCTTGCAACTCTGTTCTGTGAAAAACTGTATATTATTTATCAATCATGAAATTTGAAGAATATGCATTAATGTGAATGTTCAAAGAATATCCATTCGTAAATATGTAGTTAGTTAACATGAAAGGGGGGGATCAGTGTTAAAATCCTACTTATTGTATTGCAGACGTCGTTTATTAAATAAGTAAACTCAGAACAGATTGCAACAAAATGTCTTCCTTATTGGTGAATTGATTAAAGGGCAATATTTTTTTTTCAATTCCATACATAATCCGGTGGCATCTACAGAGGAAAATATTCCTAGAGCGGAATATAAATCTACCATTATGGGGAATAAAGTAGACATGCCAAGGTGGTATTCCCATTAAAAAAAGTCAGTAAACAAATAATTGGGTGAAAAAACAATTACCTTGCCTTCAGAAGAACAAGTGCATGATGTATGTTTATCCGTTTATGCAAAAGAAGCATCATTATCTGTGCTTCCTATTCAAATAAATACACTTTCTTATACAATAACAACAGTTACTTTTTATTCAACAAACAACTTCTTATACCAATCCTTTTTTTCAGTACATATTTCGAGCGTATTTTAAATAAAGAACATTTTACCATGACAACAATGAAAGATTTAGCAGAAGTTGTAAAGCCATTCGCGAGCACACACCCGATTTGATTCTCCAGTTCCAGTTGCCAACCAACTTCCACGCCTTCGCATCCAACAAGGGATATCAACTGTAAGAAGCAGTGGATGCTGCCTGGAGACATAACAAGATTACGAAACAAAGGATGAACTTTCTCCTTTTTCCTGTGAATTCCGGCGAGTTGAAAACTAGCTGAAGATTGATTTTTACGCGAGATGGAGATAGGTAAGGCAAAGATCTTTCGTTATGTCTTTATTTTTTGCTTATTTTTGTCTTCTGAAGATGCATCTGTTTGGAATTGATGGGATATGGGGATTTTTTATTCATGTTTTTATGGATGTCCTTGTTTGAAACTGAATGTTCGAAAAGAATTATGTAACTGAACAGTAACTAAAATTGCTTTCTTATGTGTAAATATTGGTAATAAATAGGGTGGAATTGCATTTTTGAAATATTGTTTTGCTAAGTCTGTATATGAAAAAATCATTATATGTTGGCATAACATGCAAACCAGTTTGGGTTTTCATATTTGTTTAATTTAATTAAATAACTTAATTTATACTTTATGACATTTTTAAAAATAACTATTTTAATATTTTTATTCTTACTTGCAATTAATGCATTTAAGTTTGTCACAAATTATTATTAGCAACTTCTAAATTTTTGAAGAAATATGTTACGAAAATATTAAATTAATAGAAATTAATAAAAAATTTACACATTATCAGATCACTAATATTTGTAGAAAATTAACAAGGATGAATTCATTTATAGAGCATTGTTTTATATCCTCAAATAAATTATAGAAAAAGGAAGGAATCATCATTTAAACGAGATCATACCACTATATTCGACGAACAAATTCAGACCCAGTTTGTTTCTCGAACTTAATAATCACTTCTTTTGAAACATCCTGCATTGTCTCGTATAAATTTATACTAATCAATCAGAGATTAACATTAATCACAATCTGATTTTATACCAATATCATGGTTATCAGTAATTTGAATGATAATGAGGTTTATGTAACTTTATGGCAATTACAACCATTTAAAAATATCCTGCCTATTTGTATTGGAATGCTAAGTTTGATGTTCGAATATTCTATAACGAACATCAAACTTTTAACTGAGCAACAAACTTTATTACTTCCTCTATACCTTGATAATAATAGCAATTGATGAATTTAATTTGTCCCATAATGATAGTAGCAGTTGTTGAATTTATTTCTTTACAACCTTACGAATATTGCTATAAAATGACTAATAAATACTGAAATGGGTCATTTAAAAGTATTATAACGCATTTTGCGTCCCATTGGTAACGCGCGTGCAGAAGGGCTATGGTCCGAATCCTATAGTGGCTTTAGTTGCAGTCACTGCTTTCAGAAGCGAAGAGATTGTATAATGAATGTTAGAATGACAGTCGATAGTCAGTAGAGAGTTTTTCAGGTTTCCTCCCAATGAGCCTGATGGCCGAGTGGGTAACGCTCTGGCACTCGGTACCCAAGATTTCGGGTTCGAGTCCCGGTGGTGCCTTGGATGTTTATAGTGGCTTTGAATCCACTTTAAGCCGTAGGCCTCGATCTCATATGATCGTAGAGCGTCACAAAACCCAATAAGATTTCTTCACACCCACGTCATTCCCAAACTGTAAAAGGGCACACACTAGGCACAGTGATATGGTGCAGTGGTGGTACAGTGATGTGGTGCAGTAGTAGTAGGTTTCCTCCCACGCGGCAGATAAATAAGGTGTTGATATCTTAACAAGTCCACCTGTAGGCCACATTCTACCCACAATAATCATCGGTGGGCTGTTCTTGTCATCAAAGGAACACATTGTTCACTGATATCAACAAAGAAATGTAAACGCTCAATATTTTAGTATTTTTTATTACCTTTAATAAAGTTAGACTTTTTTTTTGTTCATTTTATTTTATAAGATTATTGTTACGCAAGATGGAAAGCTTTGGCACGAAAATGTGAAGAAAAAAGACTCCCTTCGAAACTTTCTTCATGTTTAGGTCTCCCATCGCGTCTCATCTCAAAGCAGATTTTGAATGAAAACGACAAATCCCACGAGAGTAGAAAAT
This sequence comes from Caerostris darwini, assembly GCA_021605075.1. Classification (NCBI taxonomy): domain Eukaryota; kingdom Metazoa; phylum Arthropoda; class Arachnida; order Araneae; family Araneidae; genus Caerostris; species Caerostris darwini. The sequence continues at coordinate 76,125 of BPLQ01000371.1, read as the reverse complement.
AGAAAGGATGATTTCCCAGAATTTGAAAAGTCATTCACATGGAGATGATGGTCCAATGTCACCAGCAAATCACTTTTCCCTTCTTTCTATGAGCAAAAAAGTCTATTTATAAAACACAACGGGGGCTGAGGTTTATTTTAAGGAGATCACAAAAAGAGACATGAAGTTCTTGTTTATCTTTGATGTTTATTTGTTAAATGTAAGTCTGTTATAAATTTAGGTGAGGAAGCATATTAGATTAGGAATTGGAAGTAGATAAAGTGGTTATCGGAAAGTATTAAATTGGTTGTCAATGGAAATGTACGGGGAAGAATTTTATAGTGCTTTTGTTTCCCCTTGATATTGTATTAGGTTATTCTAGTTATATTAGTTATTATTAGGTGGAAATAAGACTGATAGCTTGGACAAAAATACATTTATGTAATCTTCAATGTAGTCATCCTTCTTTTCAATGTTCATCCTCAGATAAGTTTTTCAGTGCATTTTCTGTAAAATCCATTCAGTTTTGCCGGGAAAAAAAATTATCGCTTCTTGCAATCAGCCTAAATCTTTCCGAAAAGAATAGTAATCTGATGGAGCCAAATCGAGATAATAGGACTCGTGGAACTCCTTTGCCATCCAGCGACCTGATGGTCAATTGGCCATCGCACTATCCGTTGTTACTACTGTCCGTTGTTCCAGGTTCGAATCCTAACTGTGTGCAAAAAATGACCGTGCAACTACAAACCAAACCAAATTTTATTCCCTTCAAATTCCCTTAGGAGACTCTCAGTCATTCTGGCAGTGATGGATTGGGCATTCTTGTCATGCTACAAAATCACTCAGTTTCATCAACGAAGGCCGTTTTTCCAGCAAAAATGCTTTTCAGCATCTTCACTGTTGACAGTAAACTTCAGCGATTATTGCTTGATGGCCACCTAATAGCTCCTAACGAACCAATTCTTCCATGTCCAATCAAAAGAATCTCCTTTGGATACAAACTACTTCGAGGTTGTTGGATAAGCCTTGAATAACAGGATTACCCATTACTTTTTGCTCTTCACAATGTTATAAAGTATTTACTGATTTACCATAGATAATCAGAAAATGAATCAGTTTTATAATTACATCCCAAAAAATAGGCAAGTTTTTTGTTGCAATATTATGCTTATTAAACTGAGATAGTGTGAGATTATTTAACTATGTTTTTATAGATATTTTAGTTGGTAAGTTTGAAAAGAAAGATTAAAATGTTTTTTTTCATCAAATGAGAATAATTTTGTTGAATATTTTTAACTATTTTATATTTGGAAATTTTTTTGTTTTATAAATTTCTACGCAACAATTAATTCTTTATAAATAGTAATACATCAGTTTTCTTTTTTAAAAATATTATCTTAATTTTATCATTTACTAAAAAATATATAACATTAGACAATCCCAATTCAGCAATAATAACAATCAATTCATGGTATAAACCATTTGTATATATATCATAGTACCAAATATTCGTTATTTTTTTATTTATTTTTTTAATATTTCATTATTTTCAGCCATACATTTTTGAAACAAAATAAAAAAAATAAATTTCTAAGTGTCATAGTTTTTTAAGTTGTACTAGAACATACATATACAAGCATCCATTTATATATGTATATAGAATACAACCATCGAAAATGTTTCTAAATGCAAGGTATACTAATACAACACTTAATCAATAAAAGACTACTCATTTTTATTCAAAGGATACGTTTCAGAAGACATCCCCCTATTCAAATCCATTTTACATTTTTTTTAAAGCTGGCTGTGAATGAAGAACGGTAACATCCCATGACAACAGCTTTGACGAATTTCTAGGAATTTGCAAAACACTCCTCGAATACATCCGAGAGGATCCTCCAGTATCAGCTGCAGACCGCATTTTCCATTTTTTTTTTATACCAACCAAAAGACCAAACGTGACCTGCATTGAATACTGGACTACTTAACAGGATTACGAAGCAAGGTATGAGTTTCCGTTTTATTCTTCCTGTTTATCCGGGTTTTTTTTTTGCACTCTCTACAAGGTTCAGCGCAAATTTCTTGGAAAGTAATTAGCTAGTAAATTGGCCGAAGATTGATTTTGGGAGGATCAATTGATATGTGGGGCGAAGATCTGCTTTTTTTTTTGGTTTGGAATTATATGTTCTATGAGAGATTGCATATGAATAGAACTTTTATGTGTTTATTTATCCACGCCAGTCAGTGTTTAAGATTAGCGTCATATGCAGGCTTAAAAATCTGATGACAATCACAAATTTATCTATTTAATTAAAAAATAATTAATAAAAATTATTTCATTATTTTGGGCCATAAAGTTTTGAAACGAAATAATAAACCGAAAAAGAAGAAACTGTGTCATAGTTTTTAAGTTGTACTGGAACATACATATACATGTATCCACTTTATAAATATATATATATATACTAGCATAAGAACCTGGCTTTCGTTATCCTACTAAAAATATACATTGTAGAAAATTACATATCGCGAATCAGATGGCAATTAACAATAAAGTGGATAGCGCGAACATATTTTCCATACTCGAATACATATTATTACCCATTTTCATAGCGATTGGTTGAACGGTATAGCAGTTGACATACTGCAGCATCCTCTGGTGCCGACTTACAACAGAGGGGATAGGATAAAAACATTCTCCCTGTTTTGTTAAACACACATAAAACCTTTCATCAAAATCGGTCCAGCCGATAGGAGGAATTCAATGACAAATACACGTACAGAAGAATTATATATATAAAGATAGATTACAGCCATTGAAAGTGTTTATAAATGCAAAGCATACTAATACAAAACTTATTCAATAAAAATTTATTTTTTACTCAAAGGATACGACAGACATCCTCCTATTCAAATCCATTTTGAATTTCTTTTTAAAGCTGGCTTTGAATAAAGAACGTTAACATCCCATGACAACATCATCAACGAATTTTGTGGAATTTTGCAAAACAATCCTCGAATACATCCAAGAGCATCCTCCAGTTTCAGTTGTAGAAAGCATTTCCGCTTCTTTATTTTTATGCCAACCAAAAGACCAAACGTGACCTGCATTGAATACTGGAAGACTTAACAGGATTACGAAGCAAGGGATGAGTTTCCATTTTATTTTTCCTGTTTATTCATTTTTTTGCTACTCTCTACAAGGTTCAGCGCGAATTTCTTGGAAAGTAATAAGCTAGTAAACTGGCTGAAGATTGATTTTGGGAGGCTCAATTGATATGTGTGGCGAAAATCTGCTTTTTTTTTTAGTTTGGAATTATATGTTCTATGAGAGATTGCATATGAATAGAACTTTTATATGTTTATTTATCCATGCTCTTATAGGATAATTTTGTTGGTTGGTAAGAATTGTGAAGCTGAAATTTAAATAAAGGTGTTTTTATCGGTAATTAATGTTGTAAAAACTTTTTTTTAAAGAAATTTATTAAAGGTTCTTGTTTTTTAGCTCTTCAAAATGACTGAAGATAGATGAACAGGGCGATATAAGACGGTAACGATACTTCATTGGAAGGGACAAGACGGTAACAATGCTTCATTGGAGGGGACAAGACGGTAACAATGCTTCATTGGAGGGGACAAGACGGTAACAATGCTTCATTGGAGGAGACAAGACGGTAACAATGCTTCATTGGAGGAGACAAGACGGTAACAATGCTTCATTTCATGCAAGACGATAACAATACTTCATTTGTTACACGACGATAACAATACTTCATTTGAGAATACAAGACGGTAAAAATACTTCGTTTGAGGATACAGGACGGTAATAATGCTTCCTTTGAGGGTACAAGACGGTAATGATACTTCATTTGAGGATACAAGACGGTAACAATGCTTCATTTGAAGATATAATATAGTAACAATACTTCATTTGAGGATACGAGACGATAACAATACTTCATTTGAGGAAACAAGACGACAACAATACTTCATTTGAGGATACAAGACGGTAACAATACTTCATTTTATGCAAGACGATAACAATGCTTCATTTCATGCAAGACGATAACAATACTTCATTTGAGGATACAGGACGGTAGCAATGCTTCATTTGAAGATACAAGGCGGTAATGATACTTCATTTGAGGATACAAGACGGTAACAATACTTCATTTTATGCAAGACGATAACAATGCTTCATTTCATGCAAGACGATAACAATACTTCATTTGAGGATACAGGACGGTAGCAATGCTTCATTTGAAGATACAAGACGGTAATGATACTTCATTTGAGGATACAAGACGGTAACAATACTTCATTTTATGCAAGACGATAACAATGCTGCATTTCATGCAAGACGATAACAATACTTCATTTGAGGATACAGGACGGTAGCAATGCTTCATTTGAAGATACAAGACGGTAATGATACTTCATTTGAGAATACAAGACGGTAACAATACTTCATTTTATGCAAGACGATAACAATGCTTCATTTCATGCAAGACGATAACAATACTTCATTTGAGGATACAGGACGGTAACAATGCTTCATTTGAAGATACAAGACGGTAATGATACTTCATTTGAGGATACAAGACGGTAACAATACTTCATTTTATGCAAGACGATTACAATGCTTCATTTCATGCAAGACGATAACAATACTTCATTTGAGGATACAGGACGGTAGCAATGCTTCATTTGAAGATACAAGACGGTAATGATACTTCATTTGAGGATACAAGACGGTAACAATACTTCATTTTATGCAAGACGATAACAATGCTTCATTTCATGCAAGACGATAACAATACTTCATTTGAGGATACAGGACGGTAACAATGCTTCATTTGAAGATACAAGACGGTAATGATACTTCATTTGAGGATACAAGACGGTAACAATACTTCATTTTATGCAAGACGATAACAATGCTTCATTTCATGCAAGACGATAACAATACTTCATTTGAGGATACAGGACGGTAACAATGCTTCATTTGAAGATACAAGACGGTAATGATACTTCATTTGAGGATACAAGACGGTAACAATGCTTCCTTTGAAGATATAATATAGTAACAATACTTCATTTGAGGATACGAGACGATAACAATACTTCATTTGAGGATAAAAAACGGTAACAATACTTCAATTTTACTAAAAATCTCGTATAACCTCATAATAGCTGGAAAATTCAATTTTCTTTTATGTTGATTCTAGATTATAATAAGTGTTATTCAGAGTTTTTTACCTCGCAGTTTTATAGTGCTGTGACAATTTATCCCAATTTCTTTGCTGTGGCCTCAATTTATCTCATTTTTATTTTCATTTTGCCTTTTTTTCGTTTGGTTGTCAAAAATACCGTGCGCCATTTCAGTTCATCCAAAATCATGTTCAAAACTCAACACGAGATCTGTCACATATCACAAACTATCATGGATTTACGAATTTTGGGCTTTTTTAATTGTTCATCATCACAGTGTCTTGTTTATTTGTTTAACATTTGGGTAAATTAAGAAAAAAAAACAGCTTATGAGAACATAAATCTCAAAGTACCTATTCAAGTAAAGTCGAATTTAAAGTTTTCTGGGTCTCTCGGCTTGGAAATAAGAATTTTGTACTGAATTATCTGTACGTATAACAAAAAGACGTTATAGGAATAAAAAATTAAATCCTTTAACAAACTTCAATTTATCATGTGTTAACATACTTTGCTGGAAGAATACTAATGTTCGGTAACCCGAGAAATTTATGAAACACTATGCCAGTATACTACAAGAACTAGAGTTTTGCACTTTGCGGATCCGTTTGTTTATTTGGCGACTTTTTTTTCCTCTGCTGTTTCGCCAAGTCCCTTCCTAAACCCAGCAAAATGGGCTCTACGGTGACAAAATACTACAATTTTGTAGAATCCATTTGAAGAGGAAAAGAGATTTGTCGAAATCGGAACCCTAAAGTGCAGAATCTCCATAAGATCTATCCAATCCAATAGCGACAGGAGTATAACAAAATTTAATAAATCTAAAAACTCTATGAAGAAACAATTGTTCAATTACTGCATGGAGCACGACCCAATTCACACGGAGAAGTCTGTTAAGTGGTGGTTAAATTAACTTTTATAAACATAAACTAATCTATAGACACTATTCTGAGGATGTTGAAACACTAGTCTGTTTATATTTTGAAAGCCAGACCATTCAAAAATGAGCTACAGAGCACGTGACTTGGCATGGGTCGATCGTTGTATTTAGCAACACATATTTCACGCCAGTTTTAAAACACACATTAAAAAAATTATGTGAAAATCGGCGTTTATTTTAAATAAAAATTTTTGATATGAAAATTTCTAGTTTTGCCCGAAAAAATTAATTTATTTTGAATAATAACTATAAACATATTTTTTATTTTATAGCATCACTTCTTTGAAGATGCCCTGCACCTTTACACAAGATAAAAAGAAGTCCTGGTTGTGTTCGAGAATAAATTTAAATGGGTTAATTTGCATTTTAATGGTTGAAAAAAGAAATTTAACTCTTATCAGTTTTACCTCATATTATATACCCTTTGATGGCCAATTGGCTGACGCTCTGGCCGTTGGTATCCCAGGTTCGAACCCTGGTGGAGGCATGGATGTTTATTAGTGGTTTGGAATCTACTTTCAACTCCATGTCCTGGTCTAATTAGCCCAAAGTGTTCAGTAAATGACCGTAGAGCGACAAACCGAAACCAAATCTTATGTTTGAAACAGTGTCTACAACAAAGCCGCCAGCGAATTAAATCTCAGCCCTAATGCTCACCAGCGGCGTATGTTGTCACTGAACTATAAGTCGGGCCCGCCATTTCTAAATAAATTAAATATTTTATTGATTTTTATTAAATTGTATATTTTCAAATTCATTCAAATGGTAAGTCTAAATTACTTTGAAATTAAATCTAAATGACATTTACATTTTATTTTGATAAAATATGTATACGATGGGGCAAAAAATCAATAATTTTATTTTATTTATTTTGGTTCAATTATTTATAATGGCATAGCTTTATAATTTAAAATAGAGCAATCACAATCATTTTAATTGCATCTAAAATCATTATAAATTTAGCAATGAGTTAAAAGCAAATGGAAAAAACAACAACATATTTTGGAGATATTTTTATCAAGAAAAGAACAAAAAAAAAAAAAAATGCATTTTACCAGTGAAAAGAACAAATAAAAAAGCTTAATTGTGATTTTCTGTTTCTTTTGCATAGTTTTTTTTTTTCCTTAACATTTCTCTTAAATAGAAAACCACACACAAAAAACAAACCATTTTCTTAGAAATTTATCATTGTTGTATTTTGCAACCAGGCAAAAAAACAGCAAAGAAATGCTTTCTTAATAATTGAGAATGCTTTTTTTTTTCATATGAATTAAAAATTTGGAATGTTATTTCTTGTTTGTTTGGCTTTTTTTTTTAATCTCAGTTTAATGACGGAAAGAAATTACTTATGTATTATTCTCCTTAGATTTCGGTTTGAACATTTTAACCATACTTTCCTTTCTCCTTTAATGCTGAGCATTTAAATTCTTTTTTCCTTTTAACTTTATGAAATAACTTACAATGCAATTATTTTGTAATTTAGAAGATTACAAGATCAATAGGAGTAAAAGGATAAATATTATTTGATAATTGAAGCAGTAATTATTTTAATGTTAAAATGCATTGTCATTGAAACATTAAAGTAATATATTATAGTGTTGTGGGTTATGCATCTGGATTGTAGCTGGCAGTGGTTGGATTGAAACATAGTCGGAGAACTCCCGTTTTATTGACACACACCCAAACAGCACACACGTACAATTAAAACATGCAATATTTAACACATTTAAAGACTGATAATTCGAGATTCAGGGAATGATTCCACTTCTAAGCCGAAAACCCGATACTAAGCTATGCGCAGGATGAGTTAAATATACGAGTAAGAGTCTGTAGGTCAACTAATACGCAGGGTTGCGTTAAATATATTTCCTCTCGGAATGAGATACTTTAAACTAAATGTTTCTCAGCCGGAGAGCAGATTCATTATACTTCCTCTCAGGTGAGAGTCTCCAAACCTACTGACCATTTCGCCTGAACGACACAAGGGCCACTCTTGTAGTGTGTAGAAAGAAGCACGGTTACAATATAACATTAAATGTATTATAAAATTAACATTAAATACATTATAACATTAACATTAAATGCATTAATTTTAGTATGAATATAATATCTAATTATATAATTTAAGTGAGAATTCCTCAAATAAAAATTTGAACTGTATTGTTTGTATTTATATTTAATTCTATAACTAATTTTAACTCTAAATTACAGACTTACACAATTTTTAAATTAATTCATATTAGGCATACTATTTTCTCAGATCTACGTTAGTATTTATCAATGCAATGATCAACTAATACATCTTTAAAGTAAATAAATAAATAACACAAGAAATTAAATTAAATGGTAAACGTTTATATTTATAATTATTATTCGTAACCATGCTTTCTCTTACGAAGTAGCAATAATGCTCCTTGGACGTTCAGGAGAAATGGCCAGTTGGACTACATACTAACCCAGGGATAAAGTATATTTCGTGCACCTTGCGCGTACCTGAGTACCGTGCTTTCGGCTTAGAAGTGGAATCTTTCTACGAATCTATAATTATCTAATTTAATGTGTTTATATAATAATAATATTAGTACATAGTAATATATATTAATAAATGTATAATATTATAGTAATGTGTTATATTGTAAATGTGTTAATATGTCTCTAATTGTATGCGTGTGGTGTTTGTGAATTCGTCAATAAAGCTGTGAGTTTTACAACCTGCGCCTCAAGTATCTCAACCCAACAACACCCAATTACAATCTAGTTGGCCAACCAGTACACTACAGATTCGAATAATTTCTGCTAAAAATAATTTATAACTAACAAATTAATAATAATAAATAATGTGTTATTTTTGAAGAAGGCAACATAATTCATTAAAAAACATATTTTATCATTTTAAATTACTGAAGTCAAAGAAACTTTAAGCCGTAATTTAAATCTTTAACCAATCAAAAAGGATGGGAAAAAATAGTGCGCTATTTCGAACAAATTCTTTAGAAAAATGAAACTTTTCAAAACTCATTAAAGTTTGAAATTCAATCCAAAAATTTGAAATAAAAAAAATACCTCATCATCTCTTTTTAGGATATTGTAAGGAATTCGACACCCGAATTTTGTTTTATTTTTAGAATTATTTGTAAAGCAACGTTACTTTTATTTTCTGCAAATTCTTCTTCTAATGATTTATTGCTTTTTAGTTTTTTGGTGTTTCCATAAGATGTCAGAATATAGTTTAATTACTTAAAGTAAAAAAAAAAAAAATTTATGATTTTCTTTTCATCGAATTTTTGGACTAGGTATGAAATTTCAAACGATGGAAAGGAATTTTTAATAGATTTATAATTGTTCTTAAATATTTTGTTTCGCAAGACAATTATAATCATTCTCTTGGAAGGAATTTCTTTAAAATGCCATCATCATTATTTAACAACTACATTTTAATCAAAAAAAAAAATAATAATTTAAGGATATATGTTTCTTAATATAGAAGAATATTTAAGCATTCTACACATTTTATTTTTAAATCAGTGCATTGTAAAAAAGAAATTAATTTTAATTTTTTATAGGAATGTGTTTTAATTTTTTATAGGAATATAATATAATTTATTTCGATTTATTTTGATTGAAGATTTTAATGATGAATGAACATAAACATCTATAATTCGTAAAGAATGAGTAAATAAATTAAATATTTTTATTTTTCATGTTTATCTAAAATCTGTAAATATTTTTCACGTATTTTCATTTCATGTATTTCATGTCAATCATGTATTTTTAATCAATTCATGTGTTTCATGTCAATCATCCTACATTTCATGTCAATCTATAAAAATATGAATGCAAGTAAGTCAATATAACTTTTAAAGAATGTGGAAATAAATTAAATGTTTTTATTTTTCATGTGTCTGATAGCTGAGTGACTAGCTCTCGTTGCCACAGTTTTCTGGTTCGTGTCCCGGCAATGCCGTGCATGCTTATAATCCGTTTTAAAACATAGGTCCCGATCTAATATGACTGTAGAGCGTTGGGCTGGCTACCCTACCCAGTAATAATAAAACATCTCCTATCTCGAAATCTGCCAGCAGGCAGATGGCCTTGGTCCATCATGGGGCTGTTGCATCAATGATGATGGTGATGTGTCTAATCCTCAGTGTCCTACAGTGAGGGACGGACATCCCATGAGTAGTCTAAATTTAATAGGAAATTCGAAAATGGTGACATGATAGGAAGTTTTTTAATTGATTTTCGTAAAATTCGAGATAACTTATAACAATTCATTAATTGTTATAAGTTTCAAGTTCTATTTAACTACTATCAAATTTCGTTGATTTTTTTTCTAATGCAGCTGGCAAATAGACCATGATCTTTTTATGCCATAAGGGCTGCACCGCCGTTACTCACTTTGCACTGCCCAGTGGACGCGTGTAACTAGAAGATAAGCCACGGACGCGGAGTAAATTCGTTGATTTAAAATAGGCAATTAGTAAATAAATAAAAGATTAGTTTTTAAATAGAGTTTTATTGAAATTGGTTTACTTTGATAATTCGTTTTTTTTTCTGATCCCACTGCTATACAGCAACATCTAGACTAAGTCCAAAGACCCATGTGGTCTCATGGGTCTGGGGACAGATTGTAAAGGGGACAGATTCTGGTATGAGGAAGCACCAGTATGTAGAAATCTGACGTGGCTCCAAATCGCTGAAGAAGGAGGGCAGTGTCTTCCCGGAGGACCTTTAAGAGCAACTATCCTACATTTGCGTATCATATGTGAGGAAAACCGGAAATTTCCCACCAAGTAGTGTGAATCACGAAGCAAGATGCTGAACATCACAAAACGCCATCGATTCTCCTTATTCTTTGAAACAGTGTATGCAACAAAGCCACCAGCGGATGGAACCTCAACCCTAATGATCACAATCGCACGTTGACACTGAGCCACGAATGGGGCTTATTTTTCTTAAATGTCTTAAATTAATTTAGGCGCCTAGTTTACTCTCGCCTACATGATTAAGTATTAGTCAACATCCATGATAGTTTTTAGATCCTTAATCAAAAAAAAATGATTTGAATCATAACCAAGGGAACACCTTATGCAGGATGGTTCCCCATTTTACATTCCAAGAAGGAAAATAAGTAAAGTACTCATTGTCATACAGATTATCAAGAAATATTTAATTAAGCTTAGGTTTTTTTAATTCCTTCTATTAGCTCACACTCTCCTTATATATATCTTGTTCACATTTTCAATCGTTCATAACATACTTTTTATTCATCCACTCAAGTTCAAATACATTTTTTTTTGTACTTGTAGTGGATGACACTTGATGTTAATGCAGTTTTTTTCAAGTATTATTTCAGTAATTAAATTTAATTAATAATTTTTAGGTTTTTTTAGATTTAAGTTGCATCTATCTACCAATAGATGGCGCCAGATAAACTTAAAAAAAATGAATGAAAATTATTTATAAAAGACTTTCTTCAATATAGTGAAAAAAAAGTAGAAATTGACTTAATTTTTTTTTTTTTTTATTACTTGTTTCTATTGAACATCGATAACCTTGTATTCCATATATATATATATATATATATATATATACCTCGAGCAATTCAGTGGAGATCGATGAAATTGCTTTCCGAAAGGACTTTTATGGGTAATTGCCCCAAATGAGAGAATACCCGAAAACTTCTACCAGGTAGACTAGAAAGACATTTTACATACTATACATTATTATGTCCATTATAAAGAAAATAGTTAGAGAGGTGCTCGGATAAAACCCTAATTTAGGGCACTTCTTGGTTATGTAAAATAACATCTACATCGCCAAGAGGATCTAGAAGACGCCAAGACCCATCATTATGCGGTTTTTTAGATCCTCATCGCCAAAAGGGTCTAAACAATTGCTGCAAACAAGCGAATAAATAACCCCATAATTATAAAGGAATTTGCTGTATTTTAATGAAATTTTTACCGGCATATTATAACTTTTAATAAGCATTACTAAATTGGCGACTTGGCGAAACACGAGGCGAGTTACCTAAAATAGAATTCTACCCATGAATCTGCAATGCTTTTATGAATATTGTGATTATTGACCAAGCCAAAATGGCCGGTTATTGAAAACCCCACTGCTTTTTTCAATTCATTCTATTAGCTGACACTCTCCCTATATATATCTTGTGCAAATTATCAATCATTCATAAAACACTTTTTATTCATCCACTCAAGTTCAAATGCATTTTTTGGAACTTGTAGTAGATGACACTGGATGTGAATACAGTTTATTTAAATATTAATTCATTCCTTAAATTTAATTAATTAATTTTAGTTTTTTTTAGATTTAAGTTGCATCTATCTACCAATAGATGGTGCCAGATAAACTTAAAAAAAAATGAATGAAAATTATTTATAAAGGACTTCTGCAATAGAGTGAAAAAAAAGTAGAAATTGACTTAAAATTTCTTTTTTATATTACTTGTTTCTATTGAACATCGATAACCTTGTATTCCATATACCTCGAGCAATTCAGTGGAGATCGATGAAATTGCTTTCCGAAAGGAATTTTATGTGTAATTGCCCCAAATGAGAGAATACCCGAAAACTTCTACCAAGTAGAATAGAAAGACATTTTACATTCTATACATTATTATATCAATTATAAAGAAAATAGCTAGAGAGGTGCTCGGATAAAACCCTAATTTAGGGCACTTCTTGACTATGTAAAATTGCATCTACATCGCCAAGAGGATCTAGAAGACGCCAAGACGCATCATTATGCAGTTTTTTAGATCCTCATCGCCAAGAGGATTTAAAAAATTGCTTCAAACAAGCGAATAAATAATCACATAATTATAAACGATGTTGCTGTATTTTCATGAAATCTTTGCAATCATTTTATAACTTTTTATAAGCATTTCTAATTTGGCGATTTGGCGAAACTAAAAAATGAACTAAAATAGTATTCCACCCATGAATCTGCAATGCTTTTATGGATATTGTGATGATTGAACAAGCCAAAATGGCCGGTTATTGAAAACCCCACTGCTTTAAAAAAAAAAGGTATATCTGAAGTTTATCTTTCATTAATATCAATATATAACATTAAACCTATTATTGATGGTTTATTGTTATATATTGTTATTATATACAATAACATTAAGGTTCAATATAACATTATTGATGGTTTATTGTTATATATTGTTATTATATACCCCAACATTAAGGTTCAATATAACATTAAACCTGTTATTGATGGTTTATTGTTATATATTGTTATTATATACCCTAACATTAAGGTTCAATATAACATTAAACCTTACCTGGTGGGGTGCATTCTTCTTCCAGTGGAGTAGCAGTTGGTTCACTTATGTTGTCGCTTCGTCGTGTACTAGTCACTGCCAGTTTGGGAGGTATTTGTCCTTTCGTTTCCAACTTGTGCCATACATTGGGACTGGTAGGATCTTTCCTGGGCCGGGCTGTTGTACCAGGTACCGCTTGGTGATTGCCCACGTCTTCTTCACCCCGTGCAGCTTTCATTTTTTTATGCAGTTCTTCTACATGTTTCATTTTTCTGTCCCATTCTTTATCGAATTCTGGATCCTCCCCTGGTCTTCTGAAGACAGGGAGGGTGGGCTTCGGTCCCCTACCAGGTTTTGGTAGCTCGTGAACGGGGATTTTCCCCCGAGATGTAGGGCTCTTGGTGTTCCCCGATGTGTTGTTCTCGTCATCCGCCATTCCGGTCGGTTCGTGGGGGTGTCTGGAGTGCAGGCTGTCGAAGTAGTCTTCGTATTCGGGTGGTTCCTCGGTTTGGTCATCTTCGAGGGGCGGTTTCGAAATCATCCCCTTGGGGTGGTCCTTGTTCAGAAGCCTCCGGCGTTTTAAGCTCGATTCTAGCTCCTCGTGATTGGATTTTGGTTCTGAAAAGAAAGGAAAATGTTATAAATTTGAATAATTAAGCACAATAAAATTTAACACGTCGCTGAAATTTTTAGTCCGAAAAAATAAAATATTTCAAGTAATCCTTAGCTATTATAATCTACAGTTGATTCGAACCTGTTCATTGATGTACGACATATCTATGAAATTGTTTCATGCCTCAGCTTCAAACTAATTATATAATCTTCAGGGACGTACAAAATCTCATACGAGGGTTTTTAATACGCTTTTTTTAGTTTCACCTGTATGTATGTTTGTTTCTAACTGACTTTTTGGGCTCGATTTTGCCCTACTTTAAGCGATCAGATTTTATTTAAACGTTGTCGACTTATCTAGGACCGACGACACTAAAATATTTTGATAAGTTTATTATCTCATCATGATTAGGATCGCCAGGATTAGTGATTAAAACACGTAGCCTTTGAAAAGTCATCTTGATCAGCGCATCATTTTTTCCCCTGGAGATCTGTTTCTCCTCATACGCACTATTTAAGCTGCAAAGAAACATTTACAGACATCTTTCAGACATTCAAACCTACGTGGGACAGCGGCACAACGGATAACGCGCCTGACTATGGATTAGGAAATTCCCTGTTCGAATCCTGGCTGGCTCGACATATTCGCATTTAGCCTTTCTTTTACTCACAATTAAATTATTGTAAGAACCAGTCCTCCGTACCGGGACCTCATTTAAATATTCTAGTTTAAAAACACTAAAAAACATGCTTTTAGAGTTAATCAAACTAAAAAGTAAAAAATAAATTAATAGTTTAAAAAAACACGCTTTTAGAGTTAATTAAACTAATAAATTATAGTTTAAAAAAACTAAAAAACACGCTTTTAGAGTTAATCAAAGTAAAAAATAATTGTTAGCATAAGTATAAAATGACTGAATGTCACTGTTCTAAAAGCATGGGGCGCTTTGTATGACATTTTTAAACTAACTCTGCATTTCGGAATGAAACTAGTGAAAAATTATAACGATTGATATCGAGCACCCCACACTTTTAGAACAGTGACATTCATTTTAACTCTAAAACCGTGTTTTTTTTAAGTTTTTTTAAACTATTAATTTATTTATGTAATATATACCAATAAAGTTATGTTTTATGTCTCTGCCTCAATCCTTGCATGTAATTCTTAGAAGCATATAATCTACGGAGGATTCACCCCTGTCCTTTGATGTACTATATAACAGTGAAACCATTTTATGGCTCTGTCTCAAGCGACGTATATAATGCTTCTTCAATGGCCCGATAGTCCTATGGATTTCAGACTTCTGGTAGATTTCGAAACATGAAATGTTGTTATTTCTTTTGTATGAGGTAGGGATGTAGCCTTATTTCTAACGCTCAATAATCATTTCGTGTAGTGGATTCCGAACCACTACAAGCATCTATGGCACCGCCAGGGCTAGAACGCGGAATTTGTGGCACTGGCACCAGAGAGTTAGTCAGTAGGCCATCAGGCCCCGTATGTAATCCTTAGCGGCCTATAATCTACGAATGCTTCGTTCTTGTTCTGTCACTGACGTAATAATGAATTTATGTTTTATGTCTCGTTATCAAGCGCAGTATATAATCTTCAAGGGCGTAGAAAGAGTGATACGTGCTTTTTTTTAAGTAAAAACATATAAAACATTTTTTCAGGCTTCGAATCCTGACGGTGCCATGGATGTTTGTAGTGGTTCGGAATCTCACTTTAAACTGTAGGTCGCGGTCTGTTAAGCCCTCGTGCGCAGAAGGATGACAGTGCCTTCCGGGAGGACTTTTAGGGGGACTACCCCGCATTCGTATATCGTATGGTGGAAAATGCGGAAAAATTCCCGTCACCTAGTCTGATTCACGAGGCAAGATGGTGAACATCACAAACGGCATCCAGCCTCCTCCTATTTTAAAACAGTGTCTACAACAACGCCGCCAGCGGATGGAACCTCAGCCCTCATGCTCACCAGTGGCGCGCGTTGTTACTGAGCCACGAGTCGGGCCCATAAAATTATAAAATTTAATGAAATATTATAATTCAATTGTGTAAGAATTTACTCTGAAAATTCAAACAATTAGAGAAGACATTACAAAATTTTTGTAGAACTTCATTCTTAAGTTTTATAAATAAAAAGGAATTAACTTTAACTGTTTTAAATTATTTCATATAAATGTGATAAATTTTATTTAAAAATAAATGTTTTTTAAGCATGTCCATTTATGAAGTAATAAAGTTTGACTTTTTGTAAGTCTTTTAAATAAAACAAAGCAACCGAAATCTACAAGAAAAAAAAGGGTACTTTTTAAATCTTTTAATACAACGAACTTTCACTTCAAAATTTATTCCCCTTCCTAAAAATAAAAGTCAACTCTTTCACTAAATCGACTCCAACATTTTCTTTAAAAGCTACCTTCAATGATCATGTCTGAAGTCAATGCGTGTCTTTGCTATTCCAAACTCCGGTTTAACCTCTCTCTTTCGAAGAATTGATCCGCAACGCCTTATTCCGTCCTCAAATGATCCATCATCGCCACCATTTCTTCCAGGAAAAACAATTCTCCCCTTTTCCCCGAAAAAGCTACATGTTTCGATATTGTCTCGAAGAAGAGGAGGGAAAAAAATTGGCGATTTTTTTTTTGGCGAGAAATATTGATTGGCTCCAGACGATGGTTGCCAACGTTTGGGTGAAATGAAGCAAAATATTCTCATTCTTGGTTTGTGGGAACTGATTTTGATTTATGCTTTTCTCACGGAATTGCCCGGAAAGTTCCCACTCGAAGATAATGAGAAAGAATCACGAAGTTGATGAAGGATTGGCGATGTCTGGGGAACTGGGTACAAGAGTGTGAATAATTTTGAAACATATTTTTTTTTCTGGCATTTAATGGAGTGTGTTAGCTTTTCAATACATTTTTTTTTCTTTTACACATTTTGAAAGTATAATTTAAAATGAGCTTGTTACAAATATTTTTCGTTTTGACGGTTTTTATTTATTGAGTGTTTGATTTGATTTGTAATATTTTTATTTTCTTGTATTATAAATATAAAAACTCTATAGTTTATCAATGAAATTATCTTTTTGCTTTTATTTTTTATTCATACTTCTTTTTTATTTGCGCAACAGCCACATGGTGGGCCAAAGTTTGGTTTGTTAAACGTTAGGGTTTACTTTGGGCTAATTAGACCGAAACCTACAATTTAAAAGGGATTCCTAACCACTCACAAACATCCATGCCACTGCCTGGAATCGAACCTGAAGCCTGTAGCAAGGATCAAAAGCCAGAGCGCTAGCCTGCCGCCCATGGTGGGCCAGGGCTGTTTGACTACTGGTAGATTTCGAGACAGGAGATGATTTCTTCAATACTCTACAGTTATATGAGACCGAGATCTACTATTTAAAATGGATTCCGAACCACTACAAACATCCATGGCACCGAGACTCGAGCCCAAAAACCTGTGGCACCAACCACTAGAGCACCAGTCACTGGGCCATCAGGACTCATTCTTTTTATTTATTATTCGTTCAAAGCACAGGAGTCGATAATATTGCAACAGACTGTTTGTAACAATATTTTAGACATTATTATGGGTTTATTATACGGATACAAATAATTGCAGTCGTCTGTATTTAATTTAGAAAATTTTACTTTTACAAATAAATGTTGCTTTTAATATATTTACACAGCATATCTCTCCATCACATTTTTTTAGTTTATATTTACTCTTAGAAAAATACATAATTTGTTACTTACAGCAAAAAATAATGCAAATTAATTTTTTTTTCTCAAAACAATACAAGATTTCCTTTTAATTTTAAAATTAGTCCTAAAAATTATTAATTAAATTATTAAAACCATATTAAAATAAAAATGACAAATTACTACAACAAATTTTATGGGAAATATTTTCGTAATATTTAAAATGTTATTCATACAAGAGGGCGTTAGAATGTTAATAGAGAATATTCTTAAATATCAGAAATTCATTTCTACACATAAAAATACATTTAAGTATCTCTTTATATTTTTAATTTTTAATTTTATAGATCAATTTATTTAAAATATAAATACACGCGGATAATAAAATTGTTTTTAACACCATTTATTTGCTACAAACAGTGAAAGACATAACCTGTTTATCTGTTAGATTTTTAAATATAAAAATTATGTTCAAATGACCAACAATAAATAATTTCTGAGATATTTGCTAAACATTAAGGCCCCACGATAAACTACAATGCATACTTCTCAACTGACTACTTCGAGGTCACTTTCAAATAATCTAGTGTATAGTTATTGATGATGCAGTCCCACCGTAATCATGGCAACGGTCACTTTAATAAAGTGCGGCATTGTAAAAGATCTATAAAGGGAGCGATACATTATTAGGTTTTGTCGAAAACTATTTAATTAATGTAAACTTTCGAAAATATAATTTCCTTCCGTTTAATGAAAGTTACCACATTAAATTATAAAAAGATATTTTTTAATTTTAAATATAATTAATATAATTAAAACCCAACCAGTAATTAATTAACTAACCAATAATCCCACCTATAATTAATTAACCTGGAATATCTACGAAGCATCAACATCCCCCGATAAACTACAACAGATACCACTCAAATTGCAACATCGAGACCACTTCTAGTGTGCCAGTTATTGATGATGCAGTCCCGCCGTAACCATGGTAACTGTCACTTTAATAGAGAGCGGCATTGTAAAAGTTCTTTAAAGGCAGTGATTGATTAACAGGATTTCTCTAAAACTGTTTAATTAATGTAAATTTTCGAAAATATAATTTTCTTTTGTTAAATCAAATTTGCTAATACTACTGTGTCCAAAAAGTAAGACCTGTGTTCAATTTAAATTTTCCGGGCATATGATATTTCAATTTTTTTTATTTTTAGATTGCGGGCACTGTCCTTAACATCTGTGTGAAATTTCACGTCAACATATTCATTAGTGTTTGAGTTACGCTTGGTTTTGTGAGATGCTGAAACTGGTTCCGGCGATTTTTGAAATGTCTGAATTCATTGAGCAAAGAACTTGCATTCAATTTTGTTTAATTGAATGTAGCAGAAGGCATTCGGTGAGCATTCCTATATCGGAAAAAATTTTTTAGAAGTATTAAAAACAATTCAAAGAAGGCAGAGAACGCGTTGAAGACGAAGAGCAACCTGGTCGCCCACCAACCTCAACCGACGAAGCTTACGTCCAAAAAGAATAAGATTTGGAAGATTGAGTGCTAAGATTTGATGCTTGCAAATCGTCGATTTAAAATTAGAGACCTCAATGATGATGTTGGAATTTCAAAATTAAATTTTAAAAGATGTTTTTGGCCTCAAACGCTTCAAATCTTGATTGGTACCAAAAACACTGAATGCGCCAGATCACACTACATTGATTCTTCGTGACCTTTTCGCGAAAAAATTAAACCCATATCGCTCAATAACCACCGATTCACCTAATTCAGCATCATGTTACTTCTGGTTATTCGCTAAACTCAACATACCACTTTGGGGACACAGTTTTGAGTCGATTTCCAAAATCGCCGGAATCAGTTTTAGCGGCTCACAAAACCAAGCGTAACTGAAGCACTAATGACTATTTTGACATAAAATTTCACACAGATGTCAAGGACAATGTCAACACCCTAAAAAAGGAGAAAAAAAAATGAAACAACATAGACAAGGAAAATTTAAATTGAAAACTAGTCTCCCTTTTTGGACACAGTAGTACATCTAATCACTTGCAAACCAAATTTATTAAAAAAAATTTTTATTTTATTTATAAAAAAAATAATTAAATCTAACCCAATAATTAATTAACCTGGAACATTTACGAAGCAACAACATCCCCCGGATAAACAACAATAGATACCATTCAAACTGCAACATCGGGAGCACTTCTAGTGTGCCAGTTATTGAGGATGCAGTCCCACCGTAACTATGGCAACTGTCACCTTAATAGAGAGCGACATTGTAAAAGCTCTTTAAAGGGAGTGATAAATTATAGGTCCCACCAGAATATTTTCTCGACCTAGAAGTCTGCCCGCAGGTAATGAGTATTAAAGCGAAACGAAGATTCTCTCGAGAGAACTGGAGATAAGGTTATTTTCCAGATTAGCTTTCGGAAATGGGCTCAGTTCTTCTAAGGAACTTTTTGTTTGTCTATTCCCGCGTTCTCAAAAGCGAGCTGTACGAGGATGCTAGTTTAAGTACCGGTGTGCTGTAAAAGCTCATTAAAAGATCTGCGATGCTCAATTTAAATGTATAAAGAAGGAAAATTAAGATGCTGGTTGTTTGTGAAAAGAAAAAAAAAAGGAGGGATAGAATTTAGGAATGTTTTTAAGCTTAGCCTTTTATAGTTTGTTGAACTTACCAGTAAAAATTGATTTGCATAAAAACAAATTTTATAATAGCAGAGTAAGTTATTAATTTACCAAACAATTTTATTAATAATATCTCATCAATTTACTAATTTATCAAACCATTTTACTGATGATATTAGCTTTAGTTTTTCTTTTAGTTCTTTTTTTCTTTCTAATGCAGCTGGCAAACACTTAGACAGCTGTCTTGGATGCCTTAAGGCAAACGCTGCACAGAAGTACTCACTTTGCATGACCCAGGAGGCGCGTGTAACTTGAAGATAAGCCACGTACGTGGAGTAACAATGCCCCCGCAACGCTCTACGATCCTATTAGACCGAGACCTACAGTTTAAAGTTGATTACGAACCACTACAAACATCCATGGCCCCTCCGGGACTCGAACCCGAAACCTGTGGTACTGAGCGCCAGAGCGCTAGCCGCTCGGCCAATCAGGCCCACGTTTTAAATGGAAATAATATAATTAAATCTCACCCAATAATTAATTAACCGACCAATAATCCAACCAATAATTAATTAACGTGGAATATCTAAGAAGCATCAACATAATCCCCCGGATAAACTACAATAGATACCACTCAAACTGCAACATCGATGCCACTTCTAGTGTGCCAGTTATTGATGATGCAGTCCCATCGTAACCATGGCAACTGTCACTATAATAGAGAGTTATATTGTAAGCGATTTTTAAAGGGAGGGATACATTATTAGGCTTTCTCTAAAACTGTTTCACTATTGTAAACATTCGAAAATATCATTTTCTTTCATTTAATTAAATTTGCTAATGCATCTAAGAACTTAACTAAATTAAATTTTAAAAAGTTTTTATTTTAATTTGAAATATAAATAATATAATTAAATCCCATCCAATAATTAATCAACCAACCAGTAAATAATTAACCTGGAATATTTACGAAACACCAACATTCCTCGATAAACGACAACAGATACCACAACTGCAACATCGAGGCCACTTCTAGTGTGCCAGTTATTGATGATGCAGTCCCATCGTAACCATGGCAACTGTCACTTTAATAGAGAGCGACATTGTAAATGTTCTTTAAAGGGAATGATAAATTATAGGCCCAACCAGAATATTTTCTCGACCTAGAAGTCTGCCCGCAGGTAATGAGCATTAAAGCGAAACGAAGATTCTCTCGAGAGAACTGGAGGATAAGGTTATTTTCCAGATTAGCTTTCGGAAATGGGCTCAGTTCTTCTAAGGAATTTTTTGTTTGTTTATTCCCGCGTTCTTAAAAGCGAGCTGTACGAGCAGGCTAGTTTAAATACCGGTGTGCTGTAAAAGCTCATTAAAAGACCTGCAATGCGCAGTTTAAATATATAAAGAAGGGAAATTAAGAGGCTGGTTGTTAGCGAAAAGAAAAAAAAAAAAAGGGTGGGGGGTAGTGTTTTTAGAAATGTTTATTATTTAGGAATGTTTTTAAGTTTAATAGTTCGCTGTGATATTATATAGTTTATAGTTCGTTGAATTTACCAGTAAAATATTTATTTGCATAAAAACAAATTTTATAACATCCTAGTAAGTTACTAATTAAACAAACAACTTTACTAATAATATAATTAATTACTAATAATATCAACAGCAAATTAGTAAATTATTAAACAATTTTATTGATAATATCACAGCAAGTTATTCATTTATCAAAAAATTATATTGATAATACAATTATTAACTAAGAATTTCAGCAGCAAGTTAGTAAATTATTAAACAATTTTAGTGATAATATCACAATAAGTTACTAATTTATCAAAAAATATTACTGATAATATCACAGTTACTAATTTATCAAACAATTTTACAGATAATATAGCAGCAAGTTAATTTATTAAGCAATTTACTGATAATATAACAGCAAGTTAATTTATCAAGCAATTTTACTGATAACATCACAAGTAACTTAGTTATGAAACAATTGTACTGGTAATATCACAGCAAGTTACTAATTGATCCATCAATTTTACGAATAATATCACTGCAGTTTACAAATTTATCATTAAAACTTACTGATAATATCACACCAAAGTATTAATTTATTAATCAATTTTACTGATAATATCACAGTGAGGTACTACTTTTTCAAACAGCTTTATTGATAATAACACAACAAGTTACTAATTTGTCAAACAATTTTACTGATAATATCACAGCAAGTTATTAAATTATCAAAATATTAATGATGTTATCACAACAAGTTATTAATTTATCAAAATATTTCTAACAATATCACAGCAAGTTACGTATTTATCAAACAATTTTACTGATAATATCACAGCAAGTTACTCCTTTTTCAAACAATTCTACTGATAATATAAACAGCAAGTTATGTATTTGTCAAACGGTTTTATGGATATTATCAAAGCAAGTTACTCATTAATTTATCAACCATTTTACTCATAAATAATACAATTAAATCAATACCAATAATTAATTAGCCAACCAATAATTAATTAACCTGGAATATTTACGAAACACCAACATTCCCCGATAAACTACAATAGATACCACTCAAACTGCAGCATCGAGACCACTTCTAGTGTGCCAGTTATTGATGATGTACTCCCGCCGTAACCATGGCAACTGTCACCTTAATAGAGAGCGACATTGTAAAAGTTCTTTAAAGGGAATGATAAATTATAGGTCCCACCAGAATATTTTCTCGACCTAGAAGTCTGCCCTCAGGTAATGAGTATCAAAGCGAAACGAAGATTCTCTTGAGAGAACTGGAGAATAAGGTTATTTTCGAGATTAGCTTTCGGAAATGGGCTCAGTTCTTCTAAGGAATTTTTTGTTTCGTTTAAAAGCGAGCTGTACGAGGATGCTAGTTTAAATACTGTTGGTTTGTTGTAAAAGCTCATTAAAAGACCTGCGATGCTCAGTTTAAATGTATAAAGAAGGAAAATTAAGAGGCTGGTTGTTTGTGTAAAAAAAAAAAAAAAAAAATGGGGGAGAAATAGAATTTAGGAATGTTTTTAAGTTTAACATTTATAGTTTGTTCAACTTACCAGTAAAAAGTTATTTGCATAAAAACAAATTTTATAATACCAGAGTAAGTAAATAATTTACCAAACAATTTTATTAATAATATCACATCAATTCACTAATTTATCAAACCATTTTATTGATGATATTAGCTTTAGTTTTTCTTTTAGTTTTAAATGGAAATGATATAATTAAATCTCACCCAATAATTAATTAACCGACCAATAATCCAACCAATAATTAATTAACGTGGAATATCTAAGAAGCATCAACATAATCCCCCGGATAAACTACAATAGATACCACTCAAACTGCAACATCGATGCCACTTCTAGTGTGCCAGTTATTGATGATGCAGTCCCATCGTAACCATGGCAACTGTCACTATAATAGAGAGTTATATTGTAAGCGATTTTTAAAGGGAGGGATACATTATTAGGCTTTCTCTAAAACTGTTTCACTATTGTAAACATTCGAAAATATCATTTTCTTTCATTTAATTAAATTTGCTAATGCATCTAAGAACTTAACTAAATTAAATTTTAAAAAGTTTTTATTTTAATTTGAAATATAAATAATATAATTAAATCCCATCCAATAATTAATCAACCAACCAGTATATAATTAACCTGGAATATTTACGAAACACCAACATTCCTCGATAAACGACAATAGATACCACTCAAACTGCAACATCGAGGCCACTTCTAGTGTGCCAGTTATTGATGATGCAGTCCCAGCGTAACCATGGCAACTGTCACCTTAATAGAGAGCGACATTGTAAAAGTTCTTTAAAGGGAATGATAAATTATTGGTCCCACCAGAATATTTTCTCGACCTAGAAGTGTGCTCGCAGGTAATGAGTATTAAAGCGAAACGGAGATTCTCCTGAGAGAACTGGAGAAAAAGGTTGTTTTCGAGATTAGCTTTCGGAAATGGGCTTACTTCATGTAAGGAATTTTTTGTTCGTTTATTCCTGCGTTCTTAAAAGCGAGCTGTACGAGCAGGCTAGTTTAAAGGTTACAGTTGGTTTGTTGTAAAAGCTCATTAAAGGACCTGAGATGCTTAGTTTAAATATAAAAAGAAGGGAAATTAAGAGTCTTGTTGTTTACGAAAAGAAAAAAAAAGGGGGGAAGAATAGAATTTAGGAATGTTTCTAAGTTGAACATTTATAGTTTGTTGAACTTGTAAGTAAAAGATTTATTTGCATAAAAACAAATTTTATAATATCATAGTAAGTTATTAATTTATCAAACAAATTTACTCATAATAACACAGTAAATTACTACTTTATTAAACAATTTTACTCATAATGTCATAGCAAATGACTAATTTATAAAACAATTTACCTGATAATATCACAGCAAGTTACTACTTTAACAAACAATTTATTAAGTAGTAACTTGCTGTGAAATTATCAGTAAATTTGTTTGATAAATTAGGTTTCTCTGATATTATAAGTAAAATTGCTTGATAAATTAGTAATTTGCTGTGATATTATCAGTAAAATTGATTGGCAAATACATTAATTGCTATGATATTATCAGTAAAATTGTTTGATAAATTAGTAACTTGCTGTGATGTTATCCGTAAAATTAATTGATGAATTAGTAACTTGCTATGGTATTACCAGTACAATTGTTTCACAATTAAGTAACTTGTTGTGATAGTGATATTACCAGTAAAATGTTTGGTAAAGTAGTAGCTTGATGTGATATTATCAGACAAATTGTTTCATAAATTAGTAATTTGCTATGACATTATGAGTAAAATTGTTTAATAAATAAGTAACTTAACATAATATTATGAGTAAAATTAGTAATAAACTTTTTTTAAGTTCTTGATATTATAGAAGGTTTTCTCATAGTTGTTCTGCAAACAGATAAAGGTAGTTAACAACTTTATTGAAAGGACACTACTTTAGTGGCTCAACGGTGCCTCCACCTCAATTTAAAACAATGTATGCATATGGAAGTTGCATATTTCAGCATCCCTTTTAACCCTATAGATTCATTAATTCTTCTATTTCTTCTTCATTGACGTAACAACCCCATGGTAGGCCAAGGCCGCCTGCCTACTGGCAGATTTCGAGACAGGAGATGTTTTTTTTTTTTTACGGGACGGGTTTGTTAGCTTAACGCCCAACACTCTACAGTCATATTATACCGAGACCTACGGTTTAAAGTGGATTCCGAACCACTACAAACTTTCATGGCACCACCGTGACTCGAACCTGAAACCTGTGGCAACTACCTGTGCCAGAGCGCTACATCTGGCGATTGCACTCTTTGCACCTTATGAGTTAATTAATTCTAATAATTAATTGTATACACACTTGGCTATTTGCGCATGCGTAAATTGTATAATATGTTCGTTTATTTGATTTTTAGTCTTATATAAACAATTCTGTCATCAAAAATCGTAGGATACAATTTTTAAAACATATTTTTTACCAATTCAAACTGTTTTAATACAATACTTAGATATAGGATCTTTCAGTTAATATTGTTTGTTCTTGAGAATTCATGAAAAAGTGGACGGTCTTTATTTGAGATCTTCTTTATTATTTTCTGCTCGTGGTCTGTTTACATAGGTAGTTGCGGGTTCTTCTCAATCATTCGGTTGTCATAGTTACCAAGATAGCATGTAATCATTGAGAAAATGGTCTCCTACAAATGCTAGCCTTTCTCTGATCCATAGTTAACCCTTGTCAAAAGAATGTTTTGTTACAATATTTTTTAAAAGAAAATAACATGATACATAAATCTCATATTAGCATACCATTTCAGAGCAAAGAGCTCATTTAGAATAATTATAACGATGCATCTGAATACGAAAAGGTTATCGGAGTATGGGAAAAAATTTACCGTAATGTATCAGCTGAATAATATTCAATTTAGGGGATGATTTTTTTTTAAATGACATACAATTATTCTACTATAACGAAGTACTGAAAGAGTTGTAATCAAGATAGAATTGGTTGGAATTTTTCTAATCTTTATATGTTTAGTTCTGTATTTTGAATCTACAGGGTGTTTTAAAACTTGTAATCACTTAATCATACAGAGTCGGAAAAGACGCGGTACTGTACAGAGGAAACTATATGAATAGAAGGTAACCACGTAAGTGAATATGCAGTTTATTAACAGAACTCTTTCAAATGAAGTGTTATACTTGCTTTAAGTTTTCCATATTTTTGACATCATGAATTGTAAAATGTAACGTAAATGTGGGGATTCCACCCCCTAAATCTCTGCCAGAAGACAGTATTTTTCTTTACGGTGTTCTAAAAGTTAATAAATTGGCAATTTTAATCAGTGTCTAGCACGACTCGTGGCTCAATGGCAACGTGCTCAGCTGGTGAGCATTAGGACGGAGGTTCAATAAGCTGGCGACACTGTTTCAAAAACAAAGAGACTCGATGGCGTTTGGAATGTTCAGCATCTCCGGGTGCTCCATCACAACAAAACCCCAACTCCCCCTTTCCCTCTTTCCATGAGACCACACGGGTTCTTGGACTGGGTCTAGATATTGCTGTCCACCAAGTGGGATAAAAAAAGATCCTCAAGTTATTTCTTATAAGACAAACTCTTGTATATATTTGCATGTGTTTTTTCACTGCTGAAATCTTTTATGCACAAAAAATGGGATTTGCTATATTTCAAATGTCTTGTAATGCATATTAATATATTGTTCTGTATTTTAAACTTATATGATTAGTTTATTTATTTTAAACTTACATGATTACTTACTTAATTTATATGTAACTTTAAACTTGTGATTTCATTTTTAAATTTGTGTCTCTTTTACCGTTCGGGATTAACTCGCTACTAAAAAAACTTATTTAATGTTAACCAACTTATTTGGAGCAACTTTGCCAAAAATAGCCCTCATGCCATTAAATAACGCCAACCCACCAACTAATGATTAGTTAATGATCCCGTTTCTGGCACTGGAATTGCTAACAACTTTATTATTAACCATTAGGAAAAAATATTCACGAGATAATAGATTAACAATCATTATAATAAATTCACACAAATACATAAGGGTTTCACACTGCTGTTCGGTATTTATTATATTTTGATTAAGGATTTAATTGAATATTTCTATTTATAGATACTGATATTTACAATACCGACGAATCACACTTTACGCATTGCTCTATATTTTCCCTTACTTCAGTCATAAAACATCAACCCTCCAAAATCAAATTATTTCAAGCCCATCCTTTCGGAAAAGCCCGTCCAAGGGTGGGATACAGGGTGATACATTTAATAATCACAGTGATGCAGTTAATATCACAGCATGTTATGCATTTATCAAACACTTTTACGGATAATATCACAGAAAGTTACCAAGTTATCAAACAATTTCTAACAACTTTATTCAATTTCTGCTATTAGTTCACATTCTCCCAAAAAATATATATCTTGTTCAAATTTTCAATCGTTCATAAAATACTTTTTATTCATCCACTCCAGTTCAAATACATTTTTTTGAACTTGTAGTGGATGACACTGGATGTTAATACAGTTTTTTTTCAAATATTAATTCAATAATTAAATTTAATTAATTAATTTTAGTTTTTATTAAATTTAAGTTGCATGTATCTGATAATAGATCTCGCCAGATTTAAGAGGAAAATTTCAAATTTATTTGTAAAGGACTTTTCTGCAATTAAGTGAAAAAAAAAGTAGGAATTGACTTTAAATTTTTTTTTATATTACTTATTAACCACTAGAAAAGAATATTCACGAGATAAGTTATTAATATTCATAATAATAAATGCACACCAGTACAAAAATATTTAATGCTGCTATTCGGTATTTATTATATTTTGCTTAAAGAATCAAAGAAATATTTCCATTTATAGGCACTGATATTTACAACACCGACGAATCAAACTTTATGCATTACTCTATCTTTCCCCTTACTTCAGTAATAAAACATCAACCTTCCAAAATCAAATTAATTCAAGCCTTTACTTTTAGAAAAGCCGTGCCATAAATCATGTTGACACGGGAAGATAAAACGCACAAAGTCACACTACGATGTCATAATGCAGCCCCACCAAATGAGGGGCCATTATTTCAAACCTTCACTGATAAAACTCCTCCTTTTTTTCTGTGTCCTGGCTAATCGCGGACCTGGTGTAAAAGCCAATGTCGTCTCTCCTTTGATACAGCAGTCAATCAGCATTGTCCGTCGCCATGGTTACCAACATCACACCGTTCCATAATTCCCTCAACTCAAAAAGGAACAATGGTTTTCTTTTTTTCTATTTTATCGGAGTTCTAGAAGTAGAATAAGAAGGAAAAAAAAAAGAATATTTTTACGGGAATATCTGTTATTCTATTGTAAGAGGGGAAGTGGAAATATTCCGATCCGGTTTTGAGAGGATCTACTGTAATGAGATAAATAGGGCTTTTGTAATGGTATGCCCGCAAATTATTGGTTTAAATTGGTCCCTATTGTGCTTCTGTGAAGTTGATAGCAGCTGTCTCATAAACTGACAATGGGGTTGCGTTAAAAATATTTTGTTTCACTTTTTAAATAATATTTTGGTGCTGCCTTTTAAATAATTGCTTAATGATTGAAGTAATTCCCTAATTTTTCAATAGAGAGAGAGCTGGAGTGTTTATTTACAAATTGGAGACAGTTAAATATGTAGATTTTAATAAATATATACCAATTTTAGATTAATTCTTTTTTTTAAATATTTATGAGAGATGAAAGAATATTTTATTTCTCATTTTTTTAACTATTTACATATCTTGTATTTCATTTTTCAATTCCTACTATTAGTTCACACTCTCCCTATATATATCTTGTTCAAATTTTTAATCGTTCATAAAATACTTTTTATTCATCCACTCGAGTTCAAATACATTTTTTTTAACTTGTAGTGGATGACACTGGATGTTAATACATTTTTTTTTTCAAATATTAATTCATTCATTAAATTTAATTCATTAATTTTAGTTTTTTTTAGATTGAAGTTGCATGTGTCTAATAATAGATGGCGCAGATGTAAGAGGAAAATTTCAACTTTATTTGTAGAGGACTTTTCTGCAATATAGCGAAAAATAATTTTTTTTTTTTTATATTACTTGTTATGAACCACTAGAAAATAATATTCACGAAATAATTTATTAATATTCATAATAATAAATGCACACCAATACAAACATTTTTCACATTGCTATTCGCTTTTTAATATATTTTGGTTAATGTTTCATTGAAATATTTCCATTTATAAGCACTGATATTCACGATACCGACGAATCAAACTTTACGCATTACTTTATCTTTTCCCTTACTTCAGTAATAAAACATCAACCCTCCAAAATCAAATTAATTCAAACCCTTCTTTTCAGAAAAGCCGTGCCATAAATCAAGTTGACACAGGGAAGATAAAACGCACAAAGTCACACTACGATGTCATAATGCAGCCCCACCAAATGAGGGGCCATTATTTCAAACCTTCACTGATAAAACTCCTCATTTTTTTCTGTGTCCTGGCTAATCGCGGACCTGGTGTAAAAGCCAATGTCCGTCTCTCCTTTGATACAGTACTCAATCAGCATTGCCCGTCGCCATAGTTACCAACATCACACCGTTCCATAATTCCCTCAACTCAAAAAGGAACAATGGTTTTCTTTTTTTCTATTTTATCGGAGTTCTAGAAGTAGAATAAGAAGGGAAAAAAAAAGAATATTTTTACGGGAATATCTGTTATTCTATTGTAAGAGGTCAAGTGGTAATATTCCGATCCGGTTTTGAGAGGATCTACTGTAATGAGATAATTAGGGCTTTTGTAATGGTATGCCCGCAAATTATTGGTTTAAATTGGTCCCTATTGTGCTTCTGTGAAGTTGATAGCAGCTATCTCATAAACTGACAATGGAGTCGCGTTAAAAATATTTTGTTTCACTTTTTAAATAATATTTTTTAATAATTGTTTAATGATTGTAGGAGTTCCTTAATTGCTCAGTAGGGATGGAGCTTGAATAATAGGTACTTATAAGTTGAATATGTAGATTTTAATAGATGTAATACTAAGATTAATTATCAAAATTAATTAATACGAAGCATTACTAAGATTAATTAATAAGACGTATTACTAAGATTAATTACCAAGATTAATTAATAAGACGTATTATTAAGATTAATTGATTACCAACTAAGATAAATTATTTTTAAAAATATTTATGAGCTGCTAAGGAAATGTTTTATTTCGCATTTTGAGTAACTATTTATTTATATATCTCGTGTTTCATTATTTGTATATTTATCTATGCAAATTATTTCTCGAATAATAACATAATTTTTTTAAAAAACAGTGTTTTTTAATATTCACGTTTTTTTCAAAAAAATATAATTTTAATAATCATCTGAACATCTGTTTTTACTAAGGCAAGAATGAAATACCAACTTCAAAATGTTTTGAATTATATTCTTCTCTTTGAATACATTATTTTTAAACTTATATGTGCAAATAATCAGATTACTTGTTATTCTGCTTGCAGTTAAACAACAAATGCAGTTTGAATAGCAACGCATGAGATTTCTTGAAACAACATTGTGTGATTATAATTCATTCTTTTCCCATAAAACAAATCCACTCCATAGAATAACTATATTAACTATTTACTTATCTTGTATTTCATTATTTGGTATATTTATGTATGCAAATAATTCCTCGAATAGCAATAATAGAATTGTTTTTAAAAAAGTGTTTTTTACATTCATTTTTCTTACGAAAAAAATTTTTTAATAAAATTTACATCATCTGAATATCTGTTTTTACTACGACGAGAATTATATTTTAAATAGAAACGTCCAAAATGTTTTGGCATAGATTCTTCTCTTTGAATACATTTTTTTTCGAACGAAATATCTTAATTTTTATTATTAATGTATGCCATTATTTCGATTATTGGATATTCTGCTTTAAGTTAAACAACAAATACAGTTTGAATAGCAGCACATGAGATTTCTTGAAACAACATTGTATGATTACAATCCATTAATTTTTCCTAAATCCAATCCACTCCATAGAATAATTATGGTTTCTTAGTTTAAAATAGCTTAATAATATTGCCAGTTTCCCCTCATTCAGCAGTATGTCTTTAATCAGATTACTGGTCAACGTATTTTTAGTTAAACAACAAGTGCAGTTTGAATAGCAATGCATCAGCTAACTTGAAACAGAAATGTATAATTACAATCCATTCATTTTCCTTAAATCCAACCCACTTCATAGAGTAAATATGATCTGTTTAAAATTGCTTGATAGCATTGTTATTTTCCTTCATTCTATAGTATGCCATTAATTACTTGTTAATCTGTTTTTAGTTATTCTGATTATTATTCTTTCATAATTAATCTTTTTTAGTTGTTCTATTTATTATTCTTAGTTTAGTTAAACAACAAATGCAATTTGAATAGAAATGTATCAAATTACTTGAAACAGAAATGTATAATTACAATCCATTTGTTTTCCATAAATCCAACCCACTCCATAGAATAACTATGGTTTCTTAGTGTAAAATCGCTTAATAAGAGAATCCATCAAGAGGGAGGATCAGCTTTTCTCCCTGCGCTGTGGAGTAGGCACTTTCTCAGCCCATGTTCTTTCCCCCATCACGATGCAACAACTCATCGTGACGTCGACATTCCATCTGTAATTGTTTCGGCCTGTGAAGGTCGCACAGATAATTGCTAATTTCATGAGGCTCATTATATATGACACCGAATATCCGCTATCAGATCTGATTGGCAGATTGCTCTCATTAGTACAAAATGCTAATTGCATTTAATATAACTATCCATAACGGTACCTATTTTCTGTCAAATTTGAGTTATGGGTTGTTATCATTTAAAGAATATACATTCCTCTCTTCTGGGAATGAAATGATAAAATTCTCCCCGTGCAAAAAATGCTACATTCCAATTAATTACCACCATGACATTAGGACACAAAGTTCAAAATTAATTTTTTTTTTTTTTGGCAGTACAACTGCATTCATGAAACTTAGCAAACATCTATAAGTATAAAAACAATCCAAAGTAAATCCCTAAGATTAAAGAACAAAACAACTACAAATGTTTCTTTCTTATTTCCAATCGATAAATTGCTCCCCATGCAATTTCCACCGCGGGCTCTTTTCATTAAACCTCCTATCCGATATCAAATCCCAAGGAAACGTAAAGACCATTCTTTGCACAGCCTCACCAATGAAATTTAAAGACATGGGAGTAACGTTTTTCGAAAATTGCAGGGCGACCGCCGTCGTGAGTGCAATAAAGGGAGAATATTTTCTCTCTGGTGGTAATAATCAAACCTCCCAAAAGTCGGAAAATCCCAATCCATTTGGAGATTGAACACTACCCGGTATTTAACATCGGAAGTGCAGACTTATTATTTCAAAGGTGAAAGTCATTGCTAAAATTGGAAACCCTCCGGATTTCCAATCACTATATTTAATGGTATTGGATTGATATGTTACTTTGTGGAGTTTTTATAATGAAAATATATCGATTGGAAGTATTAGTTAGAAGAATGAAAGTAATAGAATGGATATAGGCTCTAGACATTGGATTCATAAATTAATTTCTCTTTTTCTATATTGACATTTTAATTTTTAATAAATAAAAAGATAATATTAATAATGAATTTTTTTGGTTACTGTGGCATAAAGTACTTGCGCAATATATATAAATATGATAAATTTATAAATTTATATAACAAAATTTGTAAAATTTTGCAAGAATTTACAATGTTGTAAATTTTAACTGGGGCCTAATGTCAAAGTGGCTAGCGCGCTGGTTCTCGGTGTTACAGGTAAATATTTTATTGTAATTAATTTTTTAATTACCGTCAAATATTTAAATTTAATAGTAGTAAATTACAATAAATATTTCATTTTAAATTTTAAAAATTAATTTTTTAATGAACTGCAATTAATTAGTTTCTTTACTATATCATGTGCAATTTATTATATCTCTCTGTGGCAGGTTTCAGAGTGGAGTCCTACATGTGTCATGGTTGTTTGTAGTGATTTGGAATCCCCTTTAAACTTTAGGTCCCGGTCTAATATGACTGCTGGTCGTAGAAAGAAGGCATCTCCTGTTTTGGAATCTGACAGTAGGCGGACTATCTTAGCCCACCATAAAGCTGTTATGCCATTGAAGAACAAAAAATTTTAACTATTATGATTTTAAAAACATGATGTTAGTTGAAGGAAAATAATTTATTGTACTACAATTTATTATTATAGCATTTTGTGGAAAAAAAGTATATGTTGTCCTAACTAGAAAAACATTTAAATAGTTTATTTACAACCAATACTTGAGTGTATAAATAAAGTCCACTACTTTTGTTAACCAGTATTTTAAAATACGTTAAGTAAAAAAATTAAAAAGATTATGTGAACAATTAATATATAAAAAAAACAGATTTAGGGAATTATGGCGTCAGTGGAAATCATTAAAAATGAATTTGTAATAATAGTCGAATGTATACTTAAAATGATAGTCGAATGTGTACTGTAGTTGTATACTTCATTGCAGAAAGTTTGTTTTTTTTTGTTGTTTTTTTTACTGTTATCTTTTCCTACCATACTGACCCTTTCTGTTTTCATTAAAAATAAAAATAAAAAAGACAACACTCCATCAAAAGATCTCTAAAAGAGTAATTTTCTAAAATTGATAATATCATTAGTAGAAGTTCACAATAATATTATATAGATAAAGTTGTTAACGTTGAATAAAAATATAACTCAACATGGAACCTTAACAAGTTCAGAAACTGACTGTTAAAAATGTAGAAATAAACAATAACTTCTTTTTTTGTTGTATTACTTTTATATCAACACTAACGAACCATAAAACATTAGAAAAACAATAAAACTAATAAAGAAAAATCTCTATATTTGTACACGTGCATTTTCAAATATTAAACATCAAATCATATTGTACAATAGATTGATATACCAATTCTGTACACTTTTCATCAAGGATTAGTTTAAATTTTTAATATCTCTGAATTTTTACCAATGAACATTGAAAATACTTTTGCTACCAAAATCCCCAAATGATTAAAATCAAAATCAGCTAGTCTAACAATACTTTCTGCTGATTAGGCTTCATTCCTTTCGCTCCCAACCCTGTCCAAACCGTTTGGCATTCCGCTCGAGCTTGGCGACCTGCGAAGCCACTAATTAGGCACGTTCCGTCTGCCCTCTATTCATTTATCACCCATCCTGATCTATCAGAATGGTTGGCGAGCACAATGACGCTCCGGCTAATGTCTGCTTCAGAGCTCTGCATCGAGTTTAAAGGAGTGATTTCCCCCTTGGCGCAAGTTATCGGTGACAGTTATATTTGATTTGGTGACTGTTTGATGCAGTGTAGCGAAGTATATTTGCAGAATTTCAGACATTGCTTTGCTTGAGATCTGTTTTTGACAAAGAACTGATTTATTGTGAAATATTAATACGATTTAGCGTCTGTCTGATGCATTTCAACATTGTATATTTGTAGAACTTTCGACATTTCTTTGATTGAGAAACGTTTTTGAATAATTTATAGGGAATTATTAACAGGATTTGGCGTCTACAATGGAGTTTGGCGGGGATTTGGATTTGGAAGATTAATGGGATTTGGAATCTGATGCAATGCAACGATATATATAGAATTTTTAACTTGGATTGAGGTACGCTTTTGACTAATTTATTGTGAATTATTAATGAGATTTGGCGCTTGTTGGATGCAGTGTAACAATGTATATTAATAGAATTTTAGACATTGCTTTGATTGAGATTAATGTTTGGCTAATTTATTTTGCATTAATAATGGGATTTGGCGTCTGTTTGATACAGTATTACATTGCATATTTGTAGAATTTTAGACATTGCTTTGATTGAGATTCCTTTTTTGACTACGAACAGATTTATTGTGAATTGTTAATACGATTTCGCGCCTGTCTGATGCAGTGCAACGATATATATCTCTAGAATTTTAGACATTACTTTGATTGAGATCTGTTTTTGAGAAAGAACTGATTTATTGTGATCTATTAGTGGAATTTAGCGTCTGTTTGATGAAATGTAATTATTTTCGATTATTTGTAGAATTTTTGACATTGAGATTCGTTTTTGACATCATTTATTGGGAATTTTTAATGGGATTTTGATGCAGTACAATGATATATATTAGTAAAATTTTAAATATTAATTTGATTGAGATTCGTTTTTGACTAAGAGCTGATTTATTGTGAATTATTAGTGGAATTTATTAATTAAAATCAAAGAAGGGCGAATGTAATTCAATAACCATGAAAATATTTCTTCCCAAAAGTTTTACTATGTACTGATTTCAGTTGAAATAAGCAAATTTCCTCAATTTTATTATGCAATAAACACATGTCATTATTCCAACCATTTATATTACACATCTACAATGCATGTATAATTTACATAATTCAAAAGACCTTAATCCTAAACTATTTCATTGGAATTTTTAAAATTAATAGGATTGAAATAAATTAATAGGATAAAAAATAATGTCAACGGGTATAATTATCAAAACAAGTAGGAGATTATTTTCAATAAACTGGTACTGAAATCAAAAGAGATATTTTTATATTTCAGTAAGAATATATATATATATATATATATATATATATATCTATATAAATTAAAAATTTTTTAAATTTTCATAAATATATAGTTTATAATTTAGTATTTAAAATTATTTACTGTTTTTAGTTCATTCAGTAAGTAAGTGTTGAAATATGCTATGCAAACTAACATTTACTGACAGACAGAATATGCTATGCATTATAAATTTATTAGAAAATATTTATTTTTTCAATTTCACAAATATTTAACCTTTAATTTTAAATCTAAGTGGCTGGGGGGAGGGGTTATTTGTTGATTGCAGAAAAATTAATATAATTTTTTTACATAACACTTTTCATTGAAATAAACTCAGATTTATTTTAATGTTTTTTGCAGTTTAGATGCCTGTGTCTCTATAAAACGTTAAAAATTTATAAGTCTTGACAGAGATTTATAAGTTATTTATAGGATAGAAAAACTTCACGGATATACTACCTTTGGCAGCTTTGTGTGCTTTATTTCATCCTTTGCATGCTTTAATAACTTAGTATGTTTTTTACCATGCTAACAGGTTTACGAAGCTTTCTTTGCACTTTTTTTAAGTCAAGAGTTTGAACTACTAGTGATACTTTTATGCACATACGAAAAAAATATTTCCTAAGGGAAAAAAATATCATTTTTTTTCCTGGCAATAATCCGCTATTTTTGGCACCCGTAGGCGTATTTTTTGGCACGAAAAAATAAAAAAAAGTTTATAATCCTCAAGGATCTCTAATAAGTTGATGGCTTTCACTTGTTCGTCAACTTACAAATACCAGCCAAGCTCTGTTTTTATACTGACAACATAAAATAAAACGCTTTTTGAAAAGCTTTTTCTTTCGCTTCTGGAAAGCTTTTTTTTTTTTTTTTTTGATGTCTTAATTATTAAAAAAAATGTCATAAATTTAAGATAGAGGAAACCGGAAAGATGAAATATGGCTTTTAAGAAATATGGCCAAACAAAATAACGACATATTTTGAATATTGAAATATGACATATTGATAAAGATATTGACTAGAGATGAAAATATTGATTGATATCATAAAGTAGTGTTGTCGGTTGTGCAGCTGGATTGTAACTGGGTGTGGTTGGGTTGAGGCTTCAGACACAGGCTGGTGAACTCACAGCTTTATTGACACACGCACACACACCACAAACATTCAATTAGAGATATACAATATTTAACACAGCTTAAGTCAGATAATTATAGATTCGTGGCAGGATTCCATTTTTAATCAGAAAACCCGATACTTAATTTTGTGTGGAATAAACACCTTTCTAGGTGAAAGTCCGTCGGCCAACTGCTACACAGGGTTGTGCTAAATATATTTCCTCTTGGTATGAGAGACTGTAAACTAAACGTTTCTCAACAGAAGCGCATGGTTGAGCTGTACTTCCTCTTGGGTGATAGTCACGAGGCCGACCGACCATTTCTCCTGAACGCCACGGGGGCGCATTTTCAGTGCGTAGGAGGACGCGCGATTACAGTAGTTAATTATTAATTAGGCATTCTATAAAGTGTTTTTAAGTGGTATCAAGACATCTTTGCTCACATCTTTGTTCGGTGAGAGCTTGTTTTGTTTTATTATGTATTAGTCTGGTTTATATCTATTGCCACAATTTTTGAGTTTCTTAGTGTTTCACAGACGTTTTGTCGAAAAAAAAATTTAAAAAGATATTATTAGAAGTTTTATAGAATTGATTTTTACGATACTTTGGAGGAAAAATGTCCACATATTCTAATCACCTGTCTTGAACTTGCACCTTGAAGTATTAAGATATTTTAGCTTTTTAACTTGGGATTATTGGTAAGAAATATAGTCCTAAATTTCAGTTTAGTAATCAGCATTGCAAAGTCTCCTATAGCAGTAAGGGGATTCCACATTAGCGGTTAATTCATGAAATCTAATGTTTTTCTACGTAATTACGATTTTTCTATTAAATTATATAAAATTGACTTGATGTACAGAGACAGTGGAAAATGGTTCAATATAGGAAAACAGTCTATCTCATCCACCCCTATAAAAAAAACAGTTGCAATATCCTGAAGTAAGCTTTATATAGAAAACATAACTAGACAAAACAAATCTAGCGGTATGTTCCAATAAAATGCCGGCACCAAAATTCTTTGCGCCCAAGAAATAAAATTGATATATGACAATTCGACTGTTGGCGATTTTTTTGGTGTGCTCGAGCAGTATTATTCATATTGTTTCAAATGTTGAGCAAGTCTCATATTGTTTGCGTGGTTGGTCAAACAATATGAAATTTGTAAAAAAATTATGACAAAGTCCAGAATATTGGAAATAAATTCATCTGTAAGAAATTTTAACAGGCTAGTAGGTTTGGTTTGTCATTCTACTGCAAGTTTTTGCACACTTTGGGCTTAATAGACAGGGACCTACAGTTTAAAGTGGATTTCGAAACCACAAACAAAGATCTGTGCCACAGCCAGAATTCCTACTTGAAGTCTATGGTACCAAAGGCCAGAGAACTAGCCAATTGGCCCTCAAGCCGCATGGTAGCGGGAGGAAAGGAAATAGGTATTAGGAAATTATCGTATAAATGACCCTGTTGCAATCTAGTAATTTTTTTTTTTTTTTTTTTTTTTTTTTGAAAGATTCGTGTCACGTGATAATTGATTTGATTAATATTCAATACAGAGGAAGATGTATTTGATGAGACCAAAATCATATATAGGATAAAAATATCTTTAAGATAGTAATTGGGTAAAAAGGTACAACTAGTAATTGATGCATCAATTTTCAGAGTGTGGGAATTTATAAACGATGCTAGAGCATTGTGTACTGGATAATTACAGTAAGAATCCACCATGCATTTCCACAACAAGCCTTAAACACAAAGTTGATAGATCCTCCTTTCAGGGACGGGTTCACCCTTACGTTAGACTTTGGAACCTTTAGTGGGAGAGGGAGGAAGAAAAAGGGAAGTGTGCTGGGAGTCGAGTGAAGAGTACGAAGGATACAAAGAAAAGAGTTCCAGTCGGTATTGAAAATACAAACAATGTACTGGCTTAAACGAACATGTTTTTAAAATGATTTTGTAAATATTTGTTACATAATTTCTTTTCGTAGTTATGTGTTGTAGTTCTGCAGTGCTGTCACAGCAAGTTTTAATAAATACGACAGCCAAGAGTTTCGTTATTATTTAAAGAAATAATTCAGTTTCAAACAATAAACAATACTGAATCAGGACCACATGTATATCCGACCTTAACTTTTACTATTGTCAGTGTGAGAAGATAGATAGGTTGGTATACCATATATCAACACGCATATAAATATGTTGCAACAGGTAGATTCATATACTTTATATGTGCATAAGATTGTTGACACCCAATGATCATATTAAAAGCTAGGATTTTTTTTCATACATTATTGGTTTTATAGTCCATAAAATGAGCATATATACTAATAAAATTACGGATTTGATAGGTATGTATAATAAAGGTGATAAATCTGTACGCTAAGTGTTAAGGCCATTAAACTTTAAAGGTAAAATTTTGTTTAAATAAAATTAGTTTCTTCTTGTTCATTGGAGTAACAGCGCCATGATGGGACAAGTTCATCTTTCCGCTAGCAGATTTCGAGACAGAAGATGTTTTTTTCTTAATAAGTAGGGTTGTCACAAATTTAAACCATCATATTAGACCGTTACATACGATTTAAAGAGGATTCCGAACCATAGTACCGCCGGTACAGACATCCGTGGCACCGCCGAGACTCGACCACGAAACCTGTGGCACCGACTAGTCACTCGGCCATCAGATCCCAAATATAATTTCAGCAAAATTTATTTTCTAAGCTAAAAGAGCCCGAATACAATTTTTTCGCTTTAATTTTTAATAAAATACTAAAATGTACTTAAAATTATCATAGAATTTACTTTGTTATTTTGGAAAAAAGTGGTACCAATTATTGATGTAAGTATACTCGCTATCATTCTACAAATCCTGGTGATATATTTATATGATATGTGTCTAAAGCCACGTTACTTCTATAAGAGATTTTCTTGTTACAAACTATAACTACGACGAAATGCTGTTTTACTGTAATTGAAATAAAGTACGTATAAACTATTTTTTGCGATAAATAAATAAAATTAATTAATCGGAAATTTAAAAATGTGGTATTTTTCTGATTAGAAGTCTGTTCCTCAATTGCGAATGTCTAGGTAACACTGTATGTATACATACATATATACACATGTAAACACTACGTATGTATGCACTTAAAAATACTACTACATATGTATCTATAAGTAACAAATTTTAATCTGAATACTTTTTGTATACGTATAATCAGGTAATCAGAATACTTTTATATAAGTTTATTTTATAAAAGTGTAATATTTTATATTCAGAACAGTAATCCATTCTAAGAATAACTGAAACCTGACCATCTCCCTTATATCCAATATCTATGGAGGCTGTTTACTTAAAAGGATCAGACAAAGTTTCTATCTTATCCGCACAGCATTGAAAAGCAATCCTCCTACAAGCTACACATCCATTACCTCAAAGGCTTCCATAGATGTTGTGACGTCAAAATCTGTTGCCATGGTTACCGACCGAAGATAAACGCATCGTTAATAGCTAATGGACAGTCAATGGATCGCGAACCTTTTGTTTCAGTAGTGAGTCAAGAATAAAACTGGAGCAGGACAAGGCCCACCCCAATCAGCGCCAGCCACTGTGGTTTTCACGATAAGATTCACAAAAAAATGGATCTTGATTTTTAAAAAAAACATTTTTCACCTAATTTTTCGACTTTAGATTGATAATTTGTTCTTTAATTATTATACTTAAAAAATGTCTGTTTGAATTTTTTAAATATTTCTTTTGTGGCATTGAGATAGCAGTTTTACTATTTTGTTTATTTAAAAAACACTTTTTATCATGTATGAGCATGATGTTGTCCTAGTTGGGGGTCCTTGACGTTATCCGAAAATGAGGGCCAAGCAAATAAAACTCCACTTCAAATTTTGGCAGAAAATGGTACTTTGGGCCCATTAACTCTTGAAATGCTTTATGTATAACATTAGTCTTAAGGAATTTTCTGGAGAATTTGGCTTTTGTTTGAAGTGTTTTGTAGTATGGTTTTTGAATCACACTTGCATATCCAATAGCTATAAGTACTTGTAGTGTGTTGATCAATTCCTTCTTCCTGAAGTTTCACATTTATCATTTTTGGCATTTTCCCGTGCTTATGGAGTTGTATAGTGCTTCTTATTGTATTTGGAATACTTCATTCATCATTTATGCCTAGAATTTTCAAACTTTGATATATTCTTTTGAGTATTGTATGTGATAGCCTTTCTTGTAGAATTAGGAATACTTCATTCTTCATTTATGCCTAGAATTTTCAAACTTTGATAGAATTTGGAATACTTCATTCTTCATTTACGAGGACATTTATCTTATTTTTTAATATTCTTTTAGAGATTCGTGAACAATTCCTTTTTCATGAAGTTCTTAATCTATTCAACATTGCTGTATTCATGGGGATATTGAATTTGACCATTCTTGTAGTATTCCAATCAACTGCTTCATATATCCCTTGCATTATTAAACATTGGCATATTCCTGAGTTTATTCATCCGTTCTCGAATGTTCGCACGTGGTAAGTTGAAATTTGCCGAGCAGATTTCAGTTTTTTTTGGTGATCTGTGGGCATTTGTGACTTTAGTACAAAGCTGATGAACTGACTAAATTGTTGACATCTCCATGGCAATAGAAATCACTCACTTGCATCGTCATCATTATTTACATCATGCCATCAACATCATGTGGATAAACATATATAACATATCACATAGCGTCGATGCGCCTTCAGGCAGTTCTTTGTTAAATAACATATCACATAAAACATATCTTTCACTTAGGTCTTTCAAATGCAAATGTTTTTTCATTGATATATGATATTACAGTAAGAAAAAAAACTCTAATCCTTCAATCCGTTTGTCGATAAGAATCCGTAATAACATAGATTCCAAGACATAATTATGCTCTAATACGATTAAAGTATGAGGAACATTATTCCTATAACACATCAGGGATCTGAAGGCCAAATGGCTAGTTATCTGGTCTTTGGTATCATAGACTTCAAGGTTTGAATTTCGGAGGGGGTATGGATATTTATGAGTGCGTTGGAATCCCCGTTAAACAGTAGGTATCGGTCTAATAGCCCAAAGTGTGCAAAAAATGACAGTAGAGCCTCAAATCAAAGCAAACCAAACAAGCCGTTTAATTAACGATGTGGGGGCCTGATGGCCGAGTGGCTAGCCACAGGGTTCGAGTCCCGGTGGTGCCATGGACGTTTGTAGTGGTTCGGAATCCACTTTAAATAGTAGGTTCCCGTCTAATAGGATCGTAAAGCATTGTGGAGGTATTGTTACTCGCGTCTGTAGCGTATCTTCAAGCTACACGTGCCCCCTGGGTAGTGCTAAATGAGTAACAGCTGTGACGTCCTTGTTTATATCATGAAGATTAACTGACTCTGTATTGCCAGCTGCCTTAGAACTACTACTACTAGTACTACACCACGCCATATATGAGACTGGGACTTACGACTTAAAGGGAATTCCAAATATCTATGGCACCGCCGGGATTCGAACCCGATACTTGTGGAACCGAGCGTCAGAGCGTTAGCCACTCAGCCATCAAGTCCTAGCTACATTAGAACTACTACTACTACTACACCACACCACATCACTGTGCCTAGAGCTTAGTTGCCCCTATACAGTTTGGGAATGATGCGGGTGAAAGGAAAGGACGCACGATGGAGGCAGAAAAGTTTTGCAAAATTCACTTTTGGAGGTACAGAAGCTGAACAATGGGGAAAATTCGTACAAGAACAGAACTAAATGTCAAAAATTTAAAAAGGAGGAATATGAAATGCGAAAAATATAAAAACGTTAGGAAAGAGATTTTAGAGAAAAAATTAAAAGCAATATGATACAATAAACACTACATAAGAGATTATACAAATCACAGAGCTGAAGGAATATTCATCAAATCAATTATCGAATTTAGAAAATCTTAATAGCTAATAAATAAACCGACGGTAGGAGCAGTTGCTGCAAAATTATGGACAAAGATAATAAGAGAATTTAAAAAAAAAAAAAAAAAAAAAAAAAAAAAAAAAAAAAGAGATTACATAAGAGATAAATATGCTAGGTATATAACTAGAAAAATGGTATTCACATCAAAAATTTTTGATTTTGCAATTTGAAGTCTAATAATGAAAAAGAAAACGAATTGTTTCAAATATAGTGTGCCCTAGAAATATGCTGTTGGACCCACTTAAATTATATACTTTATAATACAAAATTTCCCTTGATACATACACAAGCATAGATTATTTTGTAAAACAAATTACTTAAATATGCAAACATAGGACGGTTATGTTACCTTAAATATATACACAAGCAAAGATTATTTTATAAAGTTAATTACTTTACATGATTCATAATTATAAAATATTTTAACAGCGAATTACCTTAATATTCTAACACAGTATATGCAAACACTTAGATTATTTAAAAAAGTAAAATTACTTAAAATAAGCTACATTAGAACAATATTAACGATATGG
The DNA here is from genome assembly GCA_021605075.1 of Caerostris darwini. Taxonomy (NCBI): domain Eukaryota; kingdom Metazoa; phylum Arthropoda; class Arachnida; order Araneae; family Araneidae; genus Caerostris; species Caerostris darwini. Next base: position 32,407 of record BPLQ01000371.1, on the reverse strand, counting down.
TACACTTATACACATTGTTTTAATTGCCATCGAGTCCCTTCGCTTTTGAAAGAAGTGACTGCAGCACAGGCCACCTGCAGAATCGAACCCGCGTTTCTACTAACTGCATACATAGACATGGGTGAGGAGTCGGTCAAAATTTTTCCGCCTTCTGATTCCTGACTCTTTTAGTGTCTATCGCAATTTTTACACTAACAAAGAATTTGTACTCATATAAATATACACTACTCAAAACAATTAGGAAATGCTATGATTGAAAATTGATGAATGATGACAAACCAAGCCAATTCTATAGCACATCATCCCCGCAACAAGTTTTGGAAATTAAAGAAATGCTCCTTTTTCAAGGACATATACAATATCATTTGAATCCGTGCGTTTTTCGTAGCATTGATTGTATTCTAAACAAAGGCCTATTTTAATATGGTACCCCAAAATCATCTAGCCAACGGTCACGAGTAGGTCCGTAGAGTTAAAATAAAATAAATATTAATAAATAAATACTCATATTTTTCAGAGTAATGATTACAACATGGCCTGATAGCCAAGTGACTAGCCTTTGATGCCGCAGGTGATGTCTTCATCAAAATGTACAATGTTTGCAAAGATACTCGATAAAAAATATTAATTTTAAGTGCATAAAAAAAACTTTTGGTAGTTTTTTTTTTTTTTACATTCTGTCTTTAAAAAATATATTTTAAATATAATTCGTGTATTTTCATACATTAAAAAGAAATTGCATAAGTGCATTATTTCGAGGACTTTAAAAGTCAATAACAATATTTAAACGAATTTTAAAAAAATGTCATGAACAATTTTTTAAATATTCTTTAAAAAAAACATCATTTTTAAAATCACGCAATCAAAGAATCCAGATTTATTAAAACAGTAGAACAATTATTTACAAAGAACAGAAACTTATATTTCAGATCATATAAATATTATATGCTGATAGATTTTGCAATAAGCGAATAACAGAGTCAAAAACAATAGAACAAGAACCCTTTAAGAAGAGAGACAAGAACAATTTTTTTAAATATTATAAAATAATATCCTTTTTAGAAGAAACACAGTCAAAAACTGTAGATTTTTTAAAAGAATAGAAATTTATATTTCCCATCATGCAAGCATTATATGCATATAGGTTTCATGCGATATTAGTAAGAAATTATGCGGAGAGTAAACATGGTTCTTGATAATTTTGCCATCCAAAATATGAAAAAAACTGCTCTATAAGATTCCTTTTTCGTTCCTCTTCACTGAGTTTTCATTATTAAATTAAATATCATGCAGTGTTTATTCACGTTTTATTAAATTACCTTTATTTTTGCTATGTTAACTTCTTTGCAATATAAAAAGGAGCATGTTTTTTTTTTTTGTTTCTAATAAAATATAGAGTATCAGATTACTGGGCTTCAAGAATTTAATTTCCTTACTTTCTGTTAACAAATATAAGCAATGGAAAGTAACGATAATTAAATAAGAAGAATCTTATAAAATTCCTGCAAGAAAAAACAAATATTTAAATATCAGAGTTCAGCATAAGAGAAAAATGTCTGCTTTCAGGTTCTCTCTTAAAAAACACGATGGAAGCTTTTTTTCAAAGAATATTTGAAATATTTGATCCCCAACTTTGATTTTATGGAGCCATAAATAGAAAAGAATTTCTTGGGACATAAATGTTGTGGTAAAATGAATAATTAATATCTTAACCTCATGATTAAGGAATTTTTAATAATGAGCATTCGAAACATTACTACAAGGGTAGCCTCTAAAGTTTTGGTTAATATTTAAATGTTAAATAAATGAATTGTTTATCTCCTAAAAATTGGTTTCCATTTGTACTACTATTATATAGTAGGTTAATTAAGGTCAACTAATGTTCAATAAAATGATTATAACTAAAGTTTATAATTTATAACTCACATTTTTTTTTTTTCTGTTGTAAGCGTATAACTCATTTTAACTGTAGTAATTTTTACTGTAATAATTTTATGATCCTTTTTAATTGTAGTAATTTTTACTGTAGTAACTATATAACTCAGTTTTAACTGTAGTAACTGTATAACTCATTTTTAACTGTAATAAACATAGTATTTTTTTATTGCAGTAACTGTATAATTCATTTTTAATTTTAGTAATTTTTACTGTAACTGTATAACTCATTTTTAACTACAGTAATTTTTACTTCAGCAACAGTAATATTTTTTACTGTTATAACTGTATAATTCATAACTATAATAATTTTTACAGTAGCAACTGTATAACTCATTTTTGACTGTAGTAACTCTATAACTAATCTTTAACTGCAGTATTTTTAATGTAGTATTTTTTACTGTAGTAACTGCGTAACTATTTTTACTGCAGTTAACTAATATTTGTTTTTGCGCTATAGCCAGGAAAAAATTCGAATCTGAAGTACAATATTTTTTCAGATCATCTGCAAGTGATTCTGAATAAAACCTAACAATTTTTAAAATCATATTGATTAATTTTCTTTTTATAAAAAAGCAAATGCAAGGAAAGAGAGAATCAAATATCTTGCAATGTGATAGCACATAGAAGCATTTTCGAATAAATTGATAAATAAAATTATCACATGACATTGTTTTTTTTTAATTATGAATTTTGGTGACGTTTAAAAAGTCACTTGACTTCCATCTTTGCTGCTTAAGTCGGTGTCATCTATTTATTATCTAAAAAGGGAAAAGAAACAGCATTCGAAAATTGGTTATTTTTTTCATGGAAATGATAAATCATTACAGAACATTCCTAAATTGCTAAATTTGTCTCATACTACGGAGACATTTAAAAGTTTTACTGTGTCCTTAAAATATTTAATGTATTGTTAAGGAAAAGTATACATTAAATATTTTAAGAAGATATTAACGTATACGTTTAGATATTAGAAATTATAAATAAATTTTCAATTTAATGTATAAAACAGTTTTTCAATAAAATTCGTAAGTATACGCATATATATATATACATATATATATATATATATATATATATATAATGTGTGTGCATTTTAATTAACATTATGCGAAATATTAAAAGGTGATTATTCAGCGCTTTTAAGTTTCATATAACTATCATTATTCATATTTTATTTGTTCCTATTTGAATTACTACGATTGATTTTAAGTTTAGAATATAATTAATTTTTAATGATAAAGATATCATATTTAATTCTGCATAATTAAGGCAACTTACTATATCATTATTGAAAATTTAATAAATCATTTCATATTGTTTGATATTCAACAAACTAAAAATGACTAAAAAGGAAGGAAATTATAAATTTAATTTGTGAATAAAAAAATTCAGTTATTAACAAATGTATGAGGTTTTATATTATAATAACCAATTTATTTATCAAAACCTAAAATATAATTAAAAAATGAAATTATTCAGTATATATTATTTACTTTTATTAGAAAAAAATCCGCAAAGAAATTCAGAGGAAATTTACTTAAAATTTTTTTTATCAAAACAACATTTGGAAAACAAATTAATAAAAAATTGCAAAAAAAATTTTTTTTTTATCATTTTAACTATAATAATATTCCTCTGAATCAAGTAAAAATTATCTGTATTCTCAATCAATTACATATTTACAAATTATTTCATTGCTTCAATACAATGTAAACAGTGAGTTTTTTTATATAAATTTTTAATTTATTCTATGACTACTTAATTTTTAGAATTTTACTTTTTTGGTTAACAAACGAATTTTATAGTAGTTGTCGATCATAAGGCTAAATTAATAAAATAAAATAGATTTAAAAAAAAAGTGGATCTCATGTCATTTATTACACAATTTACATCAGAAATTCAGATTCAATTATATCATTTAAATTATTTATATTTTCCTATCATTTTATTGAGGATGGCAACATGCTGATAAAAGCAGACGATTCTGAAAATGAATTTAAAAAAAACGTAATTTTACTATGAAAAGCATAATATTTATTTAACTAAAAAATGGCTGATAAGAATTCTTTTGTGATTTTTGGCTACGCATCAGTTGAGATAATACACACGCAGACAAAAACATAACCCTTGTTATAAATATATTCAAACCGAGAAAAAAAATATTGCTTGTTTGGAAAAGATAAAAAATTATTATTTATTTAAAATATAAAAAAATCAAATCAAAATATTTTTGAGTTAAATTTAATGAGAAATATAGTCATTAGTAAAAATAATTGAAAATACAGATAAGCAATATTTTTTTGAAGAAATACAAGTTCAATATGAATTATCAAAATTATTATTTTTTTTTCATTTTACATGTAATATATATTAAATTTATCAGCATTCACTACAACCACATTTTGCAAAACTTAAGAAAGTGTTTGTTTTTTCGAATTATTTTTTAAAAGATTTCAACTCATTCTAATTATCAGCTTTTTTCAATCGATGCATTTAAAAATACGAAATTTAATTATTTTTAATATTTTAAAAATTTATTTGAGCGAAATTTAATATTTTTAAAAATATTTTAAAAATTTATTTGAGCGAAATTTAATATTTTTAAAAATATTTTTAAATTTTATATACAAGAAATTTAATATTTTTAATGTTTTTAAATTTATACATACGAAATTTAATATTTTAAAATTTATATATACGAAATTTAATATATTTTATATTTTTAAATTTTATATATACGAAATTTAATGTTTTTAATAATTTTAAATTTTATATATACGAACTTTAATATTTCTTAATATTTTTAAATTTTATCTATATGAAATTTAATATTTTTAAAATTTATCTATACGAAATTTAGTATTTTTAATACTTTTGAATTTTATATGCGGAAAAGTCAATATTTTTAAATTTTATATGCGGAAAAGTTAATATTTTTAAATTTTATATACGGAAAAGTTAATATTTTTAAATTTTATATACATGAAATTTAATAGTTTTTAATATTTTTAAATTTTATATTTAATTTAATACATTTTAATTAATAAAATCTGCAAATTCTTCTTTAAATGTCATACATTAAATTCAATTTTTAAACAACACAATTTGCTCTGAAATTATATAGCACGTGCTGGTTTTCTATCAAGATTCAAAAATCTTCTATCAAGATTTAAAAAACGAAATCTTATGAAACAAAACCTCTTCAAACATTGTTGAAAGTATTTTATAGAGTACAGGTCACTCAGATTAAGTGGTGTATTGCTTTTCTGCGTTTTTTACATATCTCCAGCTTTCAAGGGAAACTGATATGAACCCCAGAGTGATGTCTTTCACCAAGTTATATTTCTGAGAAAATGGACGCTCACTATTGTGGAAGAAAGTACGGTGATTTCATTTTTTTATTTCTTTTTCTCCTTTTTACTGGAAGAACGTGTCTCTAGTGTGATATGATTTTTCTGGTACTTGCCTAAGTATTAAATTTCTCCACCCTCATAACACACACACGCATATATATATACATACTATATGTTCTGCTTTTTATTGGTAAGGGATTTATTCTCCTTACTAAATATTTTTACCGTGAAATACACCTAGCTGAAGTATTTCGTGTTAGGGAAAAATATATTGGAAGCAGTTGCCTTGAAAGTATTCATCAAAAATTACAGGAACAAATAAAATGTTTAGGAAGGTTAATTTTAACCTAACATTTAACTTGCAATTGCTCCATTTGCAATGATAGAGACTAATACCCTTTCTATATGACACGATGTTTAAAAGATGAATTTAAAAAACGGCAAGTGCATGGTATGAATTAAAATCTAAAAGAAAATACCTTTTCTACGTCAGACTTGAGCATGCTACACATTTTTTGTGCATTATAAACAGTATGGATGGATGTCAATTATCAGTAATCATATTAAACACTCACAGGGGGAAAATGAATGCCATTTCTAAATTAAAAAGATATAAATATATATTATTTTAAAATACATTGGAATAAATTTGAAATTCTTTCTATTTCCTTGAAAAAAAAAATGTTCATTTATGAAAAAAAGATAAAAACGAAGAGATAACTATTATTTTGCCAAATGACTGACAACAGGAATAACAAACAAACATTTAATTTTTCGAAATTTAAAAAACTCTGTAAATGTAAAAATAGAAAGAATTTGGGATGTAAATAACATTTATTTAAACTTATTTAACATTTTTATAGTGACTAATTAGTAACGAACAACAAAGATTTAAAAAAGTATACAAATAGAAAACCTATTTAAATTTACTACCATTAAATTATGTATATATATACATATATAGAAGGTGAGAAAGAATGTACTAAAAAGACGACTATTTTGTGCAACAGCATCCTCAATATAAATACATGCAAATTATATAACATCATAAAATTCACAACACAAAACACCTGAAATGCCGTCTATTAAAAGCGCCAAAAATATTGTTCAAGTTCTGAAATGGACTTAAACGGCAACAACGAAATAGAAAACCTTTAGAACAAATAAAAATCTAAAAATGGCGAACTGCTAGAACTGCATTGGCGGATAGAAAAAGGGCACAATTATTCATACAAATGTACAATGACCGGGTGTGAAAATGAATTGTTCGGGGCTGTCCAGAAAATCAATAAACCTGAAAGAAATGTGTGCAACCAAAAAGAATTACATACATATAGAGAGATAGAGAAAGAGAGTATGTATTGTACTATCTGGAAGCTGTGTTTGTGGTTGTTGTGACCCTTGGTTCTTGAGTACATAAAAATCTTAATCCAAGATTATTTATCGAATCCAAATTAATATTTGTGAAAGTATATTAAATTATATATCAATTTAAAATAAACCTTTTTTGTCGATAAAAATAACTGAAAGCTAGTTTGACAGACATGTTTAATTTTAGTTAAATTTGCTGCAATTTCTCTTCTAATTACGGTAGAATTAAAATAAATTGTAATCGGCTGGTCCCATATACAAGTTACCCAGAAAATTTAGAATTTAATGTGAGAACAAAACACATAACAGCCATCTTAAAAAAAAAAAAAAAAAAAACGACAGAATTCCAAACGATTTTGTTTTCTTAAAAAATCTCATTTTCACTTTGGAATAAAATCGTTCTATGCGTTCATCAGACGATTTTTTTAGAATGATTTTACATTAATTTTTCTTTTAAATTGATTTTTTTATTGAATTATTTAATAATTACTCATTTTATAAATAAATTAACTTATTTTACTTAATTTTTTACTGAATTATTTAATAATTACTTATTTTATAAACAAATTAACTTAATTTAATTAATTTTAATTAATTTCTTTAATAAATCATTTAATAATTACTCACTTTATTAAATATTATGCATAAAAAAAGCTAATGAAATACACTTAAACCAAAATTGAAATTCATCTAGGGCATATTCCAAAATCAATTATCGTAATTTTATTGTTAATGAAATATTTTAAAAATTCTTAGATTTATCCCTTACATAACAAAATAAAATTGAATATTTACCCAAAATATCTTTATTAAAACCACAATATGAATCAGTATTTCAATTTAAAAGATATTCATCAAAATTTTGGCTTAATCGAAATAATTCCAAATTTTTGAAGAACTATTTTTAGAAAGGAACGATTTCTTTTTCTTTAAAATATCGTTTGGACAACGCAGCATTTAACTTGAGTTTTAAAATCAGAGCTATTTAACTAAGAAAGAAAAATACAGCGTAGAAGCGAACTACCATCATCGCCATGTGAGGGAAAAGACACTTGTGAAAACTGTATTTGAATTGATGAGTCAATATTTGACTTCAACGGTGTTCCAAAACTTTGATTTGCATCTCTCCCTTTCCAGTGCAAGACAAATATTAATACAGAACGTTTGGAAGACCAGTTTTTATGCATATTCATTAACCTCGCAAGTATTTTAGAAAAAATGAGTTAAAATTATATATATCATGATGAATTTGTGGAATAAGTTTTAAGCTCATAATATTTTCTAACCTGGTGTCAAAAATAAAATTCTAAAAAATTGAAGTATTACCTTTTTTTATTATATCGTTATCTTTTCTGCTTTGGTTTGCTTTCAGATAATCAGTATTTTTTTATCTTTTGTTTTTAAATTTCTTCATTTTCAGATATTTTTTCAATAAGAAATTTGTGACATCTTCAGAAATTCTAAAAAAAATAAAAGTATTTTTGGTTGTTTTTGTTTTAAGATTTCGATGTTGCGAAAAAAAACAAAGATTTGTGGGGACTTTTATCAGTTAAGTGTTAGTTAATAAAATGCTTTTATTCTAATGCCCATTAAAGATTGATTTAAAATAAATATTAATTTGTCACATTATTATCAGAAAAAAAGAATGTTAATTTCTTCTGATAAATCTTCATTATTAATATAAATTATCCAATTTTCTTAAATAACATAGTTCTAATAAGTAATATTTCCTACAAAATTAACTATCATATATAAATACGATAATTTAAGAAAAAATCTTTCTAAAAAATAATGTAAAAGATAATGAAGTTGAAAATTAATAATAAAATAAATATTAAAAGAAATTATAATCGGCTGGCCTGATATATAGGTTACCCATAAAATTTAAAGTTAACAAAGAAAAAATATCAAAATATCATATACAGGCAATAAATTATGTTCATCAAGTTATCGTTCAAACGATTTTATAAAAAAGCAAGTGAAAGAAATTTCAATAAACCGTTACGAATAGCTCGTGAAAGAAATTTAAAAGAAAAATAATAAATCCATAAGAAACATTAAATTTGATCAAGAAACGGAAAACTGATAAATGATACGAAATATCCTGCAACCCAAAACAATTACCATGAATTCGTGAGTAATAATTGCATTATACAGGTAACTCATGAAATTTCGAATTGAATCTGAGAACAAAACGCATAAACAGTCTTAAAAAATAAAAAAGATTATAAAATTCCAAAGGATTTTCCTTTCCTGAAATATCTCCTTTTCACTTTGAAATAAAATCATCTTTTCTTTCACCAGACGATCTTTTCAAATAATTTAATTAGATAATTGTTAGAGAGTGAAAGAAATAAAATGAAAATTATGTATAAAAAAGCTCGTGAAATAAATTTTTTAAAAATTATTCAATGCAAAAAGTTGAAAGTGGTCAAGGACAAAAAAATTGATCAAGGAAACGAAGAACTTCTCTCTCGAAAACAATACCCATAATTTTATGGGTAATAATATAAATATAAATATAGTCAAATGTTTAAATTTTGAGAAAAACAAATTGATGAGCATTCCTAAGATCACGAACTCTTAATAAACAAGAGCAGGAACAATACATTATTAAAATGAAGTTTCATATAATTAATTAAACAGTCCATATTCTTATGTACTCTATTTTTTATTAAAATTTAATATAATACTAAAAGTTTTAAAAATATGCAAATTCCGAATATTAAATTTTATCATCATTTTTTGTCACAAAATAATCTCTGGTTAAATAAAAGTATTTAATTTATTACAATTTTGCTGTTTAAAAACACTAAATGTTTATAATAATAGTAAGTACTATACACAAATTGCATATTATGAAATTGAGGTATCAAATCAAGCCTCCTTCTTCATTAGCGTGACAGTCCCATGGTGGGCTAAAGCTGTCTGTCTACTGGCAGATTTTAAGACAGATGTTTTCTTTTCACGAGGTAGAATTGTCAACCCTATGGCCAACAGCCATATTAGACCGGATCTAAGGTTTGAAGTGCATTCCGAAACACTAAAATGATCTATGGTACCGTTGGGACCCGAACCTGAAACCTGTAGCTTGATTTGGATTGTCGGTTTATGGCCATTTTGTGCACACTTTAGGGTAGTAAGACCAGGACCTATAGTTTAAAGTGGATTCCGAACCACTAGCAAACCTCCAGGCCATCACCTGGATTCGAATCTGAAGCCTGTGGTACCAAAAGCCAGAGCGCTAGCCAATTGGCAATCAGGCTCAATTAACCATTCTATTTTTACTATATAATGATGATTGTTTAAAAATCTATGATATTTCCGAGTTTAATATATCAATAATCAATAATCATATTTGACAGGTTGAAATTTTGATAAACTAAAACAATTTATCTAATTTAAATTAAAGAAATTAATTAGTAATTTATTTTGACATTAAAAAAGTTATTAATTCACTTATTATATTCCACCACTTAAAAATATATTCTTAAAATTCATTTCAAATTTCAATGCTTGTATCGAAATATATTTAATTCATTCCGAAATTCAAATATCGATAGGATATCAAAATGATTAAATCAATAGAATAGAAATCGAATTCTTGTTATGAAAAGAAAAACTAATTGTCAACAATTTATCTAACTTAAAATTAGGAAACTAATTAGTAATTTATTTTGATCATATTATTTATGGTAAAAAATTTATTAATTCGCATTAAAACAAAATTCATTACTTAAAAATATAAAAATTATCTAAAAATATCTTAAAATTCGTTTCAAATTACAATAGATTACTGGTATTAAAATATATTTAATTCATTTCGAAATTCAAATATTATCGATTCAAACTAAATAACTAAATCGATTGAATATAAATCGATTTCTTGTTATGATATTCTTGTGAACAGCACAACTAACTGTTAACAATTTATCTAACTTAAAATAAGGAAATTAAAAACTTAAACTTAACTTAACTTAAATTAAGGAAATTAATAATTTATTTTGATCATTATTTATGGCAAGAAAATTATTAATTCGCATTAAAACATATTTGACTATTTAAAAAGTGCATTCTTAAAATTCATTTCAAATTTCAATAGGTTGCTTGCATCGAAATATATTTAATTCATTCTGAAATTCAAAGATTATCGGTTGAAATAAATATGATTCAATCGATAGAATAGAAATTGAATTCTTATTATGATATTCTTGTTATGAAAAGAACAATTAACTGTTAATAATTTATCTAACGTAAAATAAGGAAATTAATTAATAATTCATTTTGGCCATTATTTATTTCAAAAAAAATTATTAATTCACATACATATTTCACCAATTAAAAATATATTCTTAAAATTCATTTCAAATTTCAATGCTATTATCGAAATACGTTTAATTCATTCTGAAATTAAAATGTTATCTATTCAAACAAATATGATTCAATCGATAGAATAGAAATCGAATTTTTGTTATGAAAAGAACAACTACTTGTTAACAATTTATATAATTTAAATTAAATTAATTAGTTATTTATTTATTTTGACCTTTATTTATTGCAAAAAAAGTTATTAATTCACATTGAAACAAACTTCGCTATTTAACAATATATATTCTTAAAATTCGCTTCAAATTTCAATAGATTACTTGTATCGAAATAAATTTAATTAAAATATTATCGATTGAAACACAATGATTAAATAGATAGAACAGAAGTCAAATTCTTGTTATGAAAAGAACAACTAACTGTACAAATTCATTCTTCTACCCTGAGAAAATCCGGGCAGATAATCACGTCACTATCCATCCCCCTAGAATTCTCATTCCTGGCGAATAAATAATCCTCCTCCAGTCCAAAGTCTCCAATCCGGCTGTCAACTAAGTTCTCAGCCGGCCTGTTGCTCCGGATTTTCATCCGGAATCCGAGAGATTCCCGGAATTTAATAGCTGGGGTACGAATGTCCAAACAGACGAGACGCCAATCCGGGAACACACACACACACCAACCCATACGAGAAAGACCGATCAATAGTTGCTTTCAAAAGAATGGCTATTTATAGAAACTGCTGAGATTTGGTGAAGTTTTATTTCCCATTTAGGAAGACGCAGACACTGCAGGGGGGTGGCGGGGGCGTAGTGGACGGTTCACAGTTAAAGGGCAGGTGAAATTAATCATCGGTGGGTGATTTGTTTTGCCCGTGTCTCGGGGTGTCATCTAAGAGAGGAGAAAAGAGATGTTTTTATCCAGGGAGATTGAATGTTTCTTGAAAGGAGTTACTGGAATTTAGGTTTACCAGAAATGGGGTTTTATTTTGGAAGGGAAAGACACTAGAGGGTGGACAGTTCACAGTTAAAGTGACAGTAGTATATTAATCTTCAGTGCGTGATTTATTGTGGCTGAGATCTAAGAGAGAGAAAGATTTTAATTGCGAAATATTTAGTGAAATTGAAAGATTGTCTCTCAAAACGGGTAACAATAGAGTCGAAGTATATTTATATGGTTTTCAAAGAAACAGTTCGTTATTAAATGTAATTTATTTAGATTTATATAAATAAGCTGTTTATGAGACATTTTATTTCACAATAAGTACAACAATTCAAAAATGGAAAAGATAATCTTCTGTGAGACATTTTTCTGAAATTAGATTTAAAGATAACTATGAAAATAATCAGTAATATAAACTTTACTGTAAAGTTAATCAGTAGTATAAACAGTAACTTAAACTTTTAATTAAGATAATATTGAATTATATTTAATAACTTTTTTGTTTTGTTTTTCTTCGAAAATAGTCAGTAGTATAAACTTTGGTCTTTTATGAAGATACCGCTGAAAACAGTTAAGAGTTATTGTGAATTCGGTATGAAATAACCATACAATTGACAACTTTTAAGAAATTGAAAATGTTAAAAAGGAAAATTATAATATTTAAAGGTTCAGAATATTTGGTGAAGTTTTATTTCCCATTTAGGAAAACGTAGACACTGCAGGGGTGTGTGCGGGGGCGTAGTGGACGGTTCACAGTTAAAGGGAAAGTGAAATTAATTATCGGTGGGTGATTTGTTTTGCCCGTGTCTCGGGTGTCAACTAAGAGAGGAGAAAAGAGATGTTTTCATCCAGGGAGATTGAATGTTTCTTGAAAGGAGTTACTGGAATTTAGGTTTACCAGAAATGGGGTTTTATTTTGGAAGGGAAAGACACTAGAGGGTGGACAGTTCACAGTTAAAGGGAGGTAGTACATTAATCTTCAGTGTATGATTTATTGTGGCTGTGATCTAAGAGAGAGAGAGAGATTTTAATTGCGAAATATTTAGACAAATTGAAAGATTGTCTCTCAAAATGATAACAATAGAGTCGAAGGTCTTATTATATGGTTTCCAAGTTTATTTATATGGTTTTCGAAGAATCAGCTCGTAATTTAATTTAATTTATATTTAGATTTATATAAAATAAACTGTTTTTCAGACATTTTATTTTACAATAAGTACAACAATTCAAAAGTGGAAAAGATAACCTTATGAGATGACATTTTTCTGAAATTAGATTTAAAAACTATGAAATTAATCAGTAGTATAAGCTCATGTCTTTTAATGAAGATAATATTGAAATATATTTAATATTAGCTTTTTGATTTTGTTTTCTTGAAAAATAGTTAGTACATAAACTTTGGTCTTTTATGAAGATACTTTACTGCTCAAAACATTTAGGGGATATTGTGAGTTTGGTATGAAATTACCCTATAATCGACAACTTTTAAGAAATAGAAAAGGTTAAAAAGGAAAATTATAACATTTACAAAGTTCGGAATATGCAAATATTGTGATGTTGAAAACTACGCTTTTTATATAAGTAGTGAAAAGAGACCTGCAGGAGCCTTTGTAGGATGAGAAAACCATTGACAATCATTGAATGTTTTGTAATAATGACTACGATGTCTGAGCAAGACGACTTAGATGAATAGGTATCATGGAGGACCATCGGTAGTATAGAGGCGGATCAAATGCAATCCGTTGTAGAGGAAGCGTTAGAAGTTCCCAAAGTATCATTTTCAAACTATGGAATCGGTTTTTGGAAACTAGAAATATTCGTCGACGATTGGGAAAAAGTAGTACAAATGCAACAACACAAAATTAGGATCCGTATTTAACACTGGCGGCCAGAAGAAATTGCTCTATAAATGCCACTTTCTATATATAACAGCACCTCCAGAAGGCTATTGGTACCAGAATTTCTACTCTGACTGCTCGAAACCGATTCCACCATGTTGATTTGTATGCTCACTAATCCATGTTTATGTTTCGTTGACATAGGCCACTGTGCTAATGACAGAAGGTGGGCACAGGAGCATCTCAGATGGAGACGGAATGAGTGGAGCAACAAGCTCTTCACGGACGAGACCTGCTTCAGTGTTCTCATCAACAATAGGCGGATTTACATCTGGAGGGAACTTAGTAGACGGAATATTATTGCATTTGTGCATAAAACTGTCCGATTTGGCGGAGGCGGAGGGATGATCTGGGCCGGTATTTCTATTAATGACCGCACCAACCTGCACATTATCAGGAATCAAGAACTAACAGCTCAGTGATATAAGGAAGAGATCATCAGATCTATTGTACACTGCCGCAATAGGGGAGGAATTCATTTTCATGGATGATGACGCCAGACACCATTGGGTCCATTTAGTGGACAATTTCCTTTCCGAAGATGGAGTCCTTAGAAGGGATTTCCCAGCATATTTTGCAGATATCAATCCAATAGAAAATGTTTGAGATATTCTAGGAAGAAGGGTTGATATTCGCTTATCACTTCAAGAAACAATTCAACATTTGGTAAGTTCTCTTCTACAGAAATGGAAGAGAATACCTCAGCCCCCATTGATAACCTCATTGATTCCATGCCTCTTAGATGAGCGACATTGCTTTCAGTCTGGGGAAATAATACTCCTTATTGAAGCTGATATGTATTCGAGAAATCAAATTGTTTGTTTGTTTGTTTGGCCATATCGAGTTCAGCTGGTGGGCAATTTCCTCTTCAACGAAGGAATCCTTTGAATGGATTGCACAGAATATTCCCCAGACATGTACCCAATGTACAATATTTGGTACATTTTAGTGAGAAGGTTTGCTAGTTGCAAAATTTTCAATCGGGTGATCCATTCATGGACCATTGATGGCCGTTGACTTCCATTAAATACCAATTCTCAGAACACTTAAAGTTTGTACGAAGCAAGCACAACTTTATACAAAGTTTATATATAGTTTATATTATATATATATATAAAGATTTTGAATGCAATTTAATATCAATTTCTTACTTATCAATTTCTACTTTATATATATAATGTGTGTGTGCTACAAGAAGTCCTGTCTGCAAACCGCAAAAAAGAAAATGCAATCCGCAAGCAAATTAATAGTCGTGAATCTTTTTATGAGTCTGAAGCCAGCGGGCAACACGTCTTACACTGAACACGGCGAAAGTTGTTGCACCTCTGCTAGATAGAGAATGTGGCAGTTAAAAAAATTATTAAATATAAGCAGATTTCAGACAGTAAATTAAAAAAAACCAAAACAAGAGAATCTAGAAAAATGTGTGTTACAAACCAGAGAGAAATGTTGGACAAATAATAATAGAAAAAGCTACAGCTTTTACGAGAAAATGTGAAAAAGAACTCGGGGTTACTGAATAATTGATTTGCATGGGTGTGCGCAAGATAACTTATACTATGCATATTCATCGTATATATGAAAAAATGAGATACAATGAGAAGTCTTACAAATAAAATTATAAGAAATAATCTAATTGATCTTTAAGATGTACTGATATGTGAACAAAAATAAAAAAATTATAATTTATTTTTCAGTATTATCAAAAATGTATTCAATTAAAGGTTACGCGCATTTCAGAATGTATTATTATTTTCTTAAGAATTATCGAAAATAAAAGTTGTAATTAATAATTAAACTTTTAAACAGTAATTACTATACTATATCAGTTACAAATTATATATAAGTCTCCCTTAAAAAGATTTTTAATAATTTTATGACCAATTAAGCTAATTTAATTAAGTTATATGCATATAATATAATTCAAAGTAATTTTTGATATAAATACTAACTTTAAATTAAATTTTTCGGTGTATGATTCGTCCTTTTATAAATTTTTTAAAGTTTTCATCGTCCTTTTTACATCGAGCAATAGAAAAAGTATTAAAAAAAATTTCCCTAGATAATATACTTAAAAATATTTTCCAAAATCAATTTTCCTGCAAAAGGCAATTGAAAAAATAGTTTGCTTATAACTATCGTCTTTTAAGTTTCGTATCGTCCTTTCGTTGTGAGAAGCTAAAATTTCTTTGTTCGAAAAATTTATTTTGCTTTTTTTTGTTATATGAATAGGAATTTTTTTGTTATTTGAATAAGAATATGGAGCTAAATATATTCTCCTCCAAGCCAAAAGATCTATATGTATCGAATATATATAAAGAAACAGAGAAACATAATTATCAAATGCATATCGATTATTGAAATGGGTTTTCGACAGAAGCTCAAAGGAATTCTTTGTATGCGGCACAGGTAATTCAAACTTTTTTCTTTTGTACCACGGAGAAAAATCGAAACATTCTTTTATTTCAAGCCTTTCTTACGAAAGGAAAAATTTCTTGTTGGAAAATATTCTTATAAAATAAGATAGAAAATATTCCTGTATAATAAAAGTAGGAAATATTCTTGTATTTTAATATTATTAAATATTCTCATTGGAAAATATTCTTGTATTCTAATATTATTAAATATTCCTTTTGGAAAATATTCTTGTATAATAATATAAAAAATATACTGTAAAATATTCTTGTATAATAATATAAAAAATATACTGTAAAATATTCTTGTGTAATAATAGAGAAAACATTCAGGAAAATATTCGTGTATCCTAATATTAATAAATATTCTTATTGGAAATTAATTATTTTGTAACATTAATCTCTGATATTTCACAAGTAAAAGTCCATTAATTAATGCTATGGTCTGTTATTTCAGTCTTTAGAAAAAGAATATTTCTGCCGAATGGAATCACAAAACATCTTTTCAAAACTGCAATTTGAAAATTTCCCTTTTAATAGATTTAAAAAAAGAATTACTAGTAATAGTTACATCAGAAAAACCAGCACTACATAAGAAGCTTAACAAACCTTTTATATAATAAACTCAAACCGCCTTCACATCAACTCGTTGAATGGTGAGATGTGAAATGTCGGCCAATCACAAGCCATTGACGTCACGCACTAAGATTTGTAATGGGTCGGCGTTCAACATATAGACAAAAGAAACATATAGACAACATAGAGAAACACATAGATAAGCTTTAGAAACATATAGACTATTAAATAACAAATAATGCTTCTTTATTACATGTATTAAGGACACTAAAAAAACATAAATGTTTCTTTTATTTTCGTAAAATTCAATGATGATACACAAAAAGCCTCAGATTGATGATATACTTATTTGAAACAACTAAAATCCGTCTTTAAACAACACAGCCTTTCGTGTTCTTGACCACTTTTAATCTTTTGTATTTGTTTCACAAACTTTATTTATTTATTTATTAATTTCTTTCACGAGCTTTTTTTTTTTTTTTTTTTTCTCAAATTCCGTTCATGAGTTTTTTTATACATAATATTTATTTACAAAATAATTAAGTAATTATTAAATAATTTACCAAAAGATTCATTCGGAAGAAAGATTAACATAAAATTGTTCTAAAAGATCGTGTGGTGAAAGCTGACAATTTTATTTCAAAGTGAACATGATATTTTTCAAGAAAAGCAAATCGTTTGAATTTTATAGTTTTTTTTTTTTTATTATTTTTAAGATTTTTATTTAAGACTAATTTATTATATTTATTACATTTATTTATTTTCATTTAAGACTAATTTATTATATTTATTTTTAATTAAGATTTATTTATTATATTTATTTATTTTCATTTAAGATTTATTTCTTATATTTAATCATTTTTATTTCAAGATTTATTATTATAGTTTTTTTTATTCATTTTTATTTATTTATTTTTTGGACTATTATGAGTTTTATTCTTATATTCGATTCTAAATTTTATGGGTAACCAGTATATAGGCCCATACGATTACAATTTTTGTATTGTTTTTTTTAAAAGATCATGCATATAGCTATCGAAAAGTATTGGAGTTTGTTAGTTTTTCTTTAAAATAAATAAATTTATGTCTCAACGTATTTCGCTATGAATTCTCTAAAAATTATTCATCATTATTAATTCTTATTTATATTTCATTAAAGGAATAAAAAAAATGGGAAAAAAAACCCATATTTTTTACTCTTTTTTTTTTTTTTTTCATTTAAACAACGATTTATTTTTATTTAAATGCTGTAACTTACGTTAAACTGATGCTTTAAAATAACTCCAAGCTTTTAACTAAAACACAGCAGGCAGTTAAAAATTCAAGCCTCATTTCAAGAGCTTCATAAATTTTCTTTAAAAGGAATTTAAGCCTTAAAAGCAAGATTAGCTAATGAACGAAGAGGCATTTTAAAGACTTTTCTTTCGCCAAAATTACGACTCAAAACTGTCCTCTGGAAGTCTTAAAAAGAAGATTTTCGGAGTTGTAAATATTTATGAGAGACATTGTTTTTGTAAAAAGAAGCACGACTTTAAGAAAAAA
Organism: Caerostris darwini; assembly: GCA_021605075.1. Lineage (NCBI taxonomy): Eukaryota > Metazoa > Arthropoda > Arachnida > Araneae > Araneidae > Caerostris > Caerostris darwini. The sequence continues at coordinate 14,050 of BPLQ01000371.1, read as the reverse complement.
AAGAAAAGAAATACTTTTAGATTTAAAAGTCACTAAACATAAACATTTAAGTTGCAGTAATTTGAGAGAAAATGTTATTTAACTTTGTTTTCTGCGAAATTCTCTAAACCAAATGTCATGCGTTCCTTTTCTTCATTACCAAAAAGCCACGTAAAATTTAAGAGACGGAATTTTGAGGATAGTAAAATAACTTTAAAGTATTTAATTATGATGAAAATTAATAAATTATGTAGTTATTTGAGTATGCATATTCAAAATTTTTTACTATTTTCCTATATACTAACTTTCCTTTGTACTGTTTGAAATCTGTTTATTATCACATAATGTTTAATAAATAATTATATTAAATTTATGTCTAAAGTAGAACTACCAAAGTAGTGTTTATCCAGAAAAAGTGTGATTATAGAACTTCATAATGATAATCTCATGTATATATACATGAAAAATGATTATGTATACTCGTATTTGTGCATGTATTCAAAATTAAGAGAATTTGTATATTATCGATTTTTTGAAAAAATAATTGGCAATTTACACTCTCTATCCAGTCAACCGTCTTAAACAGTCTTGTGTTGTTTATTTACAATATTTAGTGAAATTAAAAAGGAAACAGTTAAAATAAATACTCGCAAATGTTTAGATGATGCAATGAAGTCGTAAATCACTAAAGACGTAATTGTACTGCTCAGCGTTCTGTCCAACTTGTGTAAACAGTATAAATACACTGGATCAGTTGAGAGAGAATCTCACAATGGTTGTCCAAGAGCCACGAAGGACAAAGAGGGTTGGCATTTGTCCGAGATGCGTACAGCGAGATGTAACAGGAATGTTACAACTTCTCAATTCTCGAGTGACCTGTAGAATTCATGTGGTCACAGAAATTTGAGTACCAAATATTACAGGTTCCAAAAGGCTACATCAGATTTAACCGTTTGCAAAAATATCTGCTGTTTGCGTTGTTCTCACTTCCGTGCTCAGGTGAACGTATTTAGTGTGCTGGAGAGAACATCGATTTTTGTCCAGAGTTTAATTGGAGACCATTCTATTCAATAAGGAGTCCTAGCAAAATCTGATTCTTGACGTACTTCCATACGGAGAGAACTAGGGACTAGCTATCTGTCCTCCAACATCCTAGAAAGAGACCACTTTGATAGTGGAGGTTTCGTTAGTCTGAACAAGTATCATGTTGGATGGGAGTCCCTACCTTCCTGATTTTGTCAGAAGTTCTGTGACTGCGATGAAATACAGGGGACTTAAGTTTGTCTTTTTAGCGATGCAGCTGGTCTTTTTTCATTTTAATTGATGACCACACCCACATACAAAAGATTTATATATCCCTACATTATATTAGACATTTGTCTGATATAATAGCCAGTCAGAACTCCACCCCTAAACCTTCTAAAGAATATTTGAGGGAGGCATTGTAATTTGCATCCTACCTTCCAAAACCATTCATTCCACGAAACAGCATCATTCGAGGAGTACGATAGATTGCACACGGGGCTCATAAGCTGCATGATTTTCACGTGAATAAATTCACATTTTGAGCGCTGTTTTATTGCCTATGATTATTATCCCCTAGTATCTTATCCCTTAATTTCCTGTGTGATAGCATACCTCCTAATTGCCTATGATGTCATATCCCTTAGTATCATATATCTTAATTGCCTATAGTAACATACTTCCTAATTGCCTATGGGGCTATTTCCTCTAGCAGCAAACCCCTTAATTGCCTATGGTATCATATCCTATAACTGCCTATAATGTAATATCCTCCAGTATAATATCTCTTAATTGCCTATGTAAAATATCCCCTAATTGCCTATGTCATATCCGTCAGTATCATACTTAATTGCCTATGGGGCCATTTCCTCTAATATCATATCCTTTAATTGCCTACGGTATCATACCTCATACCCCCTAATTGCCTTTAGTGTCATATACCCTAGTATCATACCTCAAATTAACTAATGTATTTCTTCTATAATTAAAGCTCTAGAAGCTTAAAGTGATGATTTCAAAGCTTAGAATTATAATTCTTAGCATGACCATGCTTGTATAATATAACTATTGTGTGGGCAATTTTTTGTTACAAAAAATGTTACAAATTTAATGTTACAAATAAATTATGCATATAATATATTCTGTCTACTCATTTTGGATAAATTATAGCAAAAGTTAAAATTACCTTAAATTTTATCGATTATTAAGATAAAAATTGAGCTGGAGTGATGTGGTGGCTGGTATGCTTTCCAAAAGAGATTCAGTTGATGATCAATCAATTAAGATGACCCAAAAGTTTAAAAGTATTCCTCTGAGATAAATATTGCCCAATGGATTCGAAGAAAAAGAAAAAGGTTTCAAATTAACCACTTGTCGCTACCAAGAGTTTTCTTCTAAATTGACAGTAAAAAAAAAACATTGTCCAACTAAAGTGATATCCTATCTGTAATGTGGATAACAAGTTTTGCCTTGTCTTGTCTTGTATCGGAACTTTGAGATTTTGCAAATCAATGCACTAAATTCTTGTAAAGAAAGTGCCTCTATTTTCAAAATTTTGCAATTGAAAAATACAAATAATGAAAAATATATAACTAAATAAATGATAATAGCATTTGTTAGAATTTAATAAAAAGTTGAAGTTCTTTCATAAGTATCAGTATCTTTCATAAGTATAAGTAAAGTAAGTATAAGTATATGTAAGTAAGTATTTTTATCTGATTCCAAGTTAAAGAATATCACGAGAAAAAAACAAATAGTCGAATAAAAATAAATCGAAGTAATATGACAAATATATTGATTCTACCGTATTTTAAATACATTTTACAATCGATTTATTGATTTCTCTCGCACTTGAGAAAAAATGCGAGTTCTAACACTTCAGTGGAGTTTTCGCCAAAACTCTTGTAGTATGAATCAGCAGTTTTCTTTGCTCTGAATCTGAGTCTTTACCAACAGCACACTTTCACGGCGTCAATATTGCCGCTGCTTGTTTAACGCTCCACAAGCACTGTCCGGTCCCCAGAGGAAATCCTTCTGGCTGAAGAATTTTTTTTTTTTCTTTTTTTTTTTTTTTTTTTTTTTGTGATGTGATCAAAAAAAAAAAAATATCGATCGAAAGCTTGAAAAGAAAGGTAACAGAGGAGATTTTACAGGTCCCGAAATATCCAGTAGTGTTGGATTTATAGGAAGAGGATATTAAAAAAAAAGGTGCGTCTACGTCAGAGATTCGCAGACGCTTTTTTTGCGACCAGTCTAATCATGTCAGTGTAAAAAGAAATTGATTAATAGTTATTTTTGAAGATTGGCCCCGCTCACTTAAATACCAATCCAAAATATCACGGCTATTTTTTAAATTTACGATGATTTATTTTTACCTATATTAAAAAGAAATTTAAAAAAAGGAAATTGTATTTCAGAAGAAAAAAAAGAATGTAAAGTTCAAAGTTGAAATTAGTCAGTTAAATTAATTGAATTATTTATACTTTAACCTATAAAAAGATTTTAAGCGTAGTCTATAAAAAAAATTTTTCGATGGTTTAATTTCTTTTAATTTAAGTTTAAATTCTTTAAACTTTCCTTTCTTTCAAATTATTTTTTTAATTCTTAAAAATTTTTTTTTTTTTTTTTTTTTTTAACTTATTTCTTTAATTCTTAAAACTTTATTTATCTTTATAAATTTAAGTTTGGAAGAATTGTCTGTTTTTTCAGTTTGTTGATTGTAATAGAAAATATTATAAAAAACAAATGACTTAAATTTTTAACAAAATTAAAAAATATATATATTTTAGGAAACTTTCATACTTTTTCAGAATATTCGAAAAATACTTATTATTGCATGAAACTTCATCCAAATTCGACTCATGAGAATTCAAACTCAATTGACTCAAGCCTCATAATAATTTTATCGGTGCATTAGTTATCCAGGAGCTTTTACGAAATTCCGGTCGAAATTCCCTTTGGGAATGAACACGCCGCTGTAAAAGTTCGCGAGGCTGCAATTATTCATAAGGTTGCTTCAGATCTCAAAGATATCTCTTTGAGATGAAAGAACTACGGGAAGTGTTCAGGGAATTCGTGGTTCATCAGAAAGCACATCTTAAGTAGCAGCGACCTGTGAATTACCAAGTGCACTTTGAGTAAGCCACCTCCAAATTAAGGGATAATTATGTATTTGATGGATAATAAAAGAGGATATTTAATTTTGGAATAACAATTATGATGGAGTTTTATTTATGGGTTGCATTTTTAATTTGAAATCCCTAATGGCCAATATGCATTAAAGTGTACGAATACTTTTTATCAAAATTGGATGCGTTAGTATTATTTATTCAATTCCTTCTATTAGCTCACACTCTCCCTATATATATCTTGTTCAAATTGTCAATCGTTCATAAAATACTTTTTATTCGTCCACTTAAGTTCAAATACCTTTTTTTGAACTTGTAGCGGAGGACACTGGATGTGAATACAGTTTTTTCAAATATTAATTCAGTAACTAAATTTAATTCATTAATTTTAGTTTTTTTTTAGATTTAACTTGCATATATCTACCAATAGATGGCGCCAGATAAACTTTAAAAGATGAATGAAAATTATTTATAAAAGTCTTTATGCAATAGAGTGAAAAAAAAGTAGGAATTGATTAAATTTTTTTTTTTATATTACTTGTTTTTTTTTTTATATATATTTTTATGGTGCTGTGCAATTATATTATAAATAAAATAATACATAATATAAATAATGGTGTGCAATTGTATGGGACACTTTAAAAGAATTATAGTACAAAAAAAGCTATTGGAGTAAATAAGTTTACTTTTCTCAAATTTACTTATTTACTTTTTAAATATCAGACGTCAGACTTTTTTCTTAGAAATTAAAATATTTTTACATTTTTAAAAATTTTGAAAAAAAATTTAAGAAAATACATAACATGTAATAATAATAATTATTATTAGTAGTAGTAGTAGTAATAATCCTCATCAGTGGCGCAACAGCCCCCTTGGTGGGCCAAAATCATCTGCCTACTGGCATATTTCGAAATAAGAGATGTTTTGTTTTAATGTGTGGGGGGGTTGCCAACGATACGCCCAACGTTCTAAAGTCCTATTCGACAGGGACCTACAGTTTAAAGTGGATTCTGAAACACGCACAAGCACCCATGCCACCGCCAGGATTCGAACCTCAAGAGTGTGGTACCAAAAGTTAGAGTGCTAGCTACTTGGCTCCCAGGCAGCTGGAGGTTGGCGCACGGTGCCTCAGGGATCGAGTTCCGAATGTCCCATGGATGTGTGTAGTGGTTCGGAATCCACTTTTAAAACATAGGTCTCGATCTAATAGGACTGTAAAGCATAGGGCCGACATCCCTACAGGGTCTATCATGATGCTGTTGCGCCAATGAAGAAGAAGAATAGAGTGTAATAAAAAATAATATAAAAAGCAAAGGACTTAAGTTCTTACCAACGTTTTCTATTAAATATTATTAAAAAAAATTTTAGAATACTTTCATAATTTCCCTGAAAATTCGAAAAATACTTTATAATTGCACGAAACCCCATCCAAATCCGACTAATGAGAAGTCGAAGTCAATTGACTCAAGCCTCATAATAATTTTATCAGTGCATTAGTTATCCGAGTGCTTTTACTGAAATTCCCTTTGGGAATGAACCGCAGCGCTGTAAAAGTTCGCGAGGCTGCAATTATTCATGATGCTTCAGATCTCAGAGTTACCTCTTTGAGATGAAGGAACTACCGGAAGTGTTCGGGGAATTTATCGGAAAGCGCATCTTGAATAACAGCGACCTGTGACTTACCAAGTGCACTTTGAGTAAGTCACCTCTAGGTTAAGGGAGAATTGCGAATTATGTATTTGATTGATAATAAAAGTGGATCTTTAATTTTGGAATAGAATTTTTATACATTGGTTGCATTTTTAATGTGAAATCCCTAATGGTGTTAGCATTAAACTGAACAAATAGTTCTTGTCAAATTTCATACGTTAGTTTAATTTAGTTTTTTTTATGATGATGTGCAATTATAATCCAGTTTACTTTTTTCGGAAATCACTTTTTTAAGAATTTACTTATATTAATTATGAATTTACTTATATTTCAGAAAAAAAGTTTTAAGTTGAGTAAGTTTATTAAGTTTAAGTAAAGTTTAAAGTTGAAATCAGTTACTTAAATTAAACGAATTCTTTAAACTTTAACCTATAAAAAGTTTTTGAATGGTTTAATTTTTCTGTAAACTTTCTTTTTTTCAATTTATTTTTTTTAATTCTTAAAACTTTATTTATCTTTATATATTTAAGTTTGGCAGAATTGTCTGCTTTTAATGTTAGTTGTGTATAATAGAAAATATTATAAAAATCAAATGACCTAAATTCTTAACAGAGTTTTTTTTTCAAAAACAAATGCTTAAAAAAATGAATAAATATCTTAGAATAATTTCATACTTTTCTAGAAAATTCGAAAAATATTTATAATTGCGTGAAGCCCCAACCAAATGCGATTAATGAGAAGTCGAACTCAATTGACTCAAAGCCGCATAATAATTCTATCAGTGCATTAGTTATGCAAGTGCTTCCACTGAAATTCCCTTTGGGAATGAACGCGCCGCTGTAAAAGTTCACGGGGCTGCAATTATTCATAAGGTAGCTTCATATCTCAGAGTTATCTTTTTGAGATGAAAGAACTAAGGGAAACGTTCAGGGAATTCGTGGTTCATCGGAAAGCACATCGACCTGTGAATTATCAAGTGCACTTTGAGTAAGTCACCTCCAAATTAAGGGAGATTTATGTATTTGATTGATATTAAAAGTGGATCTTTAATTTCGGAATAAAAATTAGGATGAAGTTTTAATTATAGGTTGTCTTTTTAATTTGAAATCCCTAGCTGCGTAAGCATTAAACTGAACGAATACTTTTCATCAAAATTGGATGCATTAGTTTCATTTTTGTTGTCGGATATTTTTATGATGCTGTAGAAATTTATGGATATTTTTAGAAGGATTTAAATATAAAACGAACTATTGGAATAAATGAATTCACTTATTTCGAAATACTTTTAAGAATTTACTTTTTTAAAAATTAACTTTTTTTTTTTTTTTTTAAATATCACATTAGTTATATCTTTCTTGTTAGAATTTATTATTTTTATACTTTTTAAAACAATTAAAAAAATTATTTTAAGAAAAAATTTAAATATATATAACATAAAATAATAATAATAAGAAGAATTATTAATAAAAATTAATAATTATTATTATGTAACCTATAAAAACATATATACTATTAAATTTTATACGTTAAAAATATTATTTTATATTATTTATATTATATTTAACATAGGGTTTGATGGACGAGTGACTATCGCTCTGGCGCCCGGTGTGACAGACTTCGGATTCGAATCCTGGCGGTGCCATGTATTCTTGTAGTGATTCGGAATCCCCTTTAAACCGTAGGTCCTTGTCTAATATGGCTGTTTGGCGTAGGGCTCACAACCGTAATCAGTAAAAAGATAACATCTCTCGTCTGGAAATCTGGCAGACGGCTTTGGCCAAACATGGGATTGTTGCGCCACTGCTGCTGATGATATTTACTATTATTATATACAATAGTAATTATTATTATTATTAATTGAATAAATTTTTAATATTTAAGAAATATTAGAATATTTTCTTACTTTCCCAAAAATTGGGAAAAATATTTATAATTGTACGAAACGCCATCCAAATTCGACTCATGAGATGTCGAACTCAATTTACTGAAGCCTCCTGATAATTTTATCGGTGCATTAGTTATCCGAGAGCTTCTATCAATTCCGGCTGAAATTCCCTTTGGGGAATGAACGCGTCGCTGTAAAAGTTCGCGAGGCTGCAATTATTCATAAGGCTTCAGATCTCAGAGTTAGCTCTTTGAGATGAAAGAATTATGGGAAATGTTCAGGGAATTCGTGGTTCATCGGAAAGCAAATCTTAAGTAACAGTGACCTGTAAATTTCCCAGTGCACTTTGAGTAAGCCACCTCTAAGTTAAGGGTGAATTGCGAATTATGTATTTGATTGATTGTAAGAATGGATCTTTAATTTTGAAATATAATTTTTATTTATTTGTTGCATTTTTAATTTGAAATTCATAACGGCGTAAGCATTGAGTAATACTTTTTATCAAAATTGGATGCGTTAGTTTCATTTATTTTTTTCATATTTTTATGATGGTATGTAATTTTATTCTAAATTGGGGATATTTTTAGATGGATTTAAATACTAAAAAAAACTATTGGAATAAAGGAATTTACTTATTTATGAATATTTTTCGGATTTTTTTTTAAAGAATTTATTTATTTACTTCAGATATCAGAGATTAGTTATATGTTATTACTTATATATCAGACATTAGTTATACCTTTTCTTTTTAGAATTTTCTAATTTTTATATTTTTTGAAAAGTTTAAAAAACTAAAGAAAACTATAAATGTATATAACATATTCTATAATGTTAAAATAATAATAATTAATAATATTAATTGAGCGAAAACTGATGTATAAAAAGAACGTTAACTCAATTTTTAATTAATGACTAATTTAGTCATTAAATTGATTAATCCGTGCTTTCTCCTACACATTGGCAAGAGCACTCCTTATTGAGCTCAGGAGAAATGGCATCGAAACTCTCACCTGAGAGGAAGTGTAGCGTCACCTGTGCTCCTGCTGAGAAACGTTTAGTATATAGTCTCTCATTAACGAGAGGAAATATATTTAGCGCAACTCTGCGTATTAGACGTCCTAGAAACTCTCACTCGGAGAGTAAGTATATTTTGCGCGCCCTGCACGTATCCAAGTTTCGCGTTTTCGAAGTATCTATAGTCCTCCCAAGTATCTATAATTATATGTCTTTAAAATGTGTTAAATACTGTATGTCTCTAGTTGTGTGTTTGCGATGCTTGTGTCAATAAAGCTGTGAGTTTTCAAACCTGGCCTCAAGTATCTCAACACAACCACATTCAGTTACAATCTAGTTGCCCAAACTGCACACTACAGTTTCATTTAACTTCACAACTTACTTTATAGTTTTTCTGTAATTATTTCGAGTATGATAAATAAAGACAGAAAAATTGCGTAATCCCTTTTATTAGTATCTAAAATGATTTCAAATGAACTGTTAATGTTATTAAATTCATTTTAAAATATATATATATATATATAAACTACCTTGTTAAAAAAAGACGCTTATAAGAATTTGGTACCATTTAAAGATAAATCTTCAAAAATAAATTAATTGCTTTTTTACTGAACATATTTATTTTTATGTATATGTTCCCCCAAAATGCAACTATTTATCATAATACCTTTCAAAATAAATGATATTGAGACTGGAATTTTCATTTTTTTGCTTGCTGAAAAGTGTCATTTTCAAAATAGCAGATCATTAATCATTTCTTGAAAAAAAAATGCAAGTCGCTACTTTTTTTTTTACATCGTAGCGTTAAACAGTTTTTTTTTATCTATTGTATTTTTGGTGATTTATAAGATTTATTTTTTATTAAATGTTGAAAGGAACTAAATAGTCTAATAAAATTGCTTCTTATCCTAACAGTAATTGTCAGTATTTTGCTACGTCAGTAATTATTGTTTTTTAAGTAAAGAAATTATGAATTGCATTCGTTTCAATCAAATTTATTTTTTAATATATTAAATTACAAAAATATATCAGATAGTAAATATTTTTGTTAAAAAGATTGAATTTTATAAGCATTTTAAGAGTCGTAAGAAATAAAAAAATAAATTTGAATTTTTCTGAAAACGATTGGAGGAGGAGATTGAAAATGAAAACATTTTTATTTATTATTATTTTTTGTTTTATTATTTTTATATTTTATTTATTTATGTAATTATTGTTATTTTTATTTATTTATTTTATTATTTTAAATTTTTTTTTATTTTTATTTATTTTTTTATTATTTTTATTTATTTATTTATTTTTATTTTATATTTGTATTTATTTATTTTATTATTTTTACATTTTTGTTTATTTATTTTTTTTTTTTTTGTTTATTTATTTTATTATTTTTACCTTTTTGTTTATTTATTTTATTATTTTTACCTTTTTGTTTGTTTATTTTTTTTTTTTTGTTTATTTATTTTATTATTTTTACCTTTTTTGTTTATTTATTTATTTATTGAAAAATAAAATAAAAATTATAAAAAAGTCGAAACAAAAAAGATTCAAATTTATCCGACTTGATTTATTTATTTAATACATGAGTATTTATTGTTATTTTCTAAATTTGATACCTGTAATTAATCTAGTGAATTATAAAATTTATGTATAATTTAAATTATAAATAAATAATTGTTTCTATTTGCTCGTTTCACGATAACAATTAGAGATTTTGAACTAATTGTAGAAATTAAAATTTTAATGTATTGTATTGTTTATATACATTATATCAAATTAATAGTGTACGAAGATAAATAAATATTAAATTATTAGTATGCCTCATCAATATTATTTATTTTAATATCAGTAAAATCGTCCATAAAAACATTTCTTTTAAATAAATATTCGTCATTGTAATTAACATAAAATTTAAAGCAGTTTCTGTAAAAATAATATCTCAGTTAATTAATAGCTTTTATTATTTTTTAAATTATAAATATTACATCATTAAATTACTTAATAATAAGAATAATATTCAAAATTCAACATTTGTAAGCAATTTCAGAATTATGTGATTATTGGTAAAAAATTTACCAGCGTAAATAAAAAATTCTAGTAGCAGTCAGTTAACCAGTAGTAGCAGCAGTATCTGTACAGAGCAAATAACACATATCATAAATTTCTAACACTGTATGCTCTAATTACATAACAATTGCGATTTGTCAATAACAATTGTTTAACAATTGCAGTCAGTCACAGCAAAAATATGCCCTGGATTAATATTCCAAATACATGTGATGTAAATATAATAAGGGCCTGAATGGCCGAGGGCTAACTTTGTGGCGCTCGGTACCACAGGTTTCGGGTTCGAGTCCTGGCGGTGCCGTGGATATTTGTAGTGATTCGGAATCCACTTTAAACCGTAAGTCCCAGTCTAACACGACCGTAGAGCGTTGCGGGAGTGTTACTCCTTATCCGTAGGATATCTTCAAGCTACACGCACCTCCTGGTTAGTGCTCAGTAAATAACGTCGGTGCAGCGCTTGCCTTAAGGCATCAAAGACAATTGTCTAAGTGTTTGCCAGCCGCAGTAGAACAAATAAAAATAATGTAAATATAATAATGTGCAAGACATAGAGAACCCATTTTGTATTGACACGTTTTCAGAATTGAACTTAAACAAACTTTGCAAGACTTTTTCCACTAATAGTAAATCATGGCCTTATATTTTCTAAACAAATACTAGATTTACCTTTCCGAATCCTTATATTTGTTGAAACAAACAGGGGTTTCTTTATTTCAGAGCGAATGAAATATTTGTTGCCACCGAAAGGCGGGAAAATTCTGATAAGGGAAATACCGCGGGTATCGGGTCACGGGTATCGAATCAATATTAAAGCGATGTGGGGAATCCAGTTCCTGAATTGGAACGAGTAAATTTCTGACATTTTTTTCTGTTTTTAGATTGAATCTTGGAAGATAAGATGGAAACCCTAGTTGTGGGAAATTGAAGTTTTGGAGATGCTTTCTAGATAAGGTATTCTCATGTCTGTGAAATATTCCTGAGACTGTACGGGCAAACTGAATTGCATCTCCGTTTTGTGTGATATTAAAAGACTGCCATTTATAGAATCTTTTATATTTTGGATTTACTTTCGAATCGTCTTTTAAGTCGATCTTCGATTTTAATTTTGTACTATAATAAGTGGAAAAAAATATTAATTTTATTTTATTTAAAAAATAAATTAATTATTAAATTAGTTAATAAAAAAATAAAATAAACTATTTATAAATTATTAATAAAGTAATTTTATTAAAAATTATTTATTAAATAAATGTTAAAAACAAACAAATATTTATGATAATTAATTTTTATAAGCGTATTAATAAAGTTAATTATATTAAATATTTTTTTTAAATACTATAGAATACTTTCCCAGAAAATTGGAAAAATACTTCGCTAAACACGAAACTCCATCCAAATTCGACTAAGTAAGATTCGAACTCAATTGACTCAAGCCTCCTAATAATTTCATCAGTGCATTAGTTATGCAAGTGCTTCTACTGAAATTCCCTTTGGGGAATGAACGCGCCGCTGTAAAAGTTCAGGAGGCTGCAATTATTCATGAGGCTTCAGATCTCCGAGTTACCTCTTTGAGATGAAAGAATGGCGGGAAGTGTTCAGGAAATTCATCAGAAAGCACATCTTGAGTAACAGCATCCTGTGAATTATCAAGTTCACTTTGAGTAAGTCACCTCCTAATTAAGGGAGAATTATGTATTTGATTGATAATAAAAGTGGATCTTTAATTTTGGAATAGAATTTTTATTTATTAGTTGCATTTTTAATTTGAAATCCCTAATGGGCATACGCATTAAACTGAATGAATATTTTTTATCAAAATTGGTTGCTTTATTTTCATTTATTTATTTATTTATTTTTTTGATATATTTATGATGGTTTTCAATTATAATCTAAATATGGGAAACTTTAAAAGAATCATAATGCATACAAAAGCTATTGGAATAAATGAGTTTCCTTTTTTCTGAAATTACTTTTTAAAAAATTTATTTGTTTACTTTTGAAATATCAGACCATAGACTTTCTTTTAGAAATTTTTATTTTTACATTTGTTAAGGAAATAAAGTAGTAGTAGTATTCATCATTATCAATGGCGCAACAGCCCCTTGGCTGGCAGATTTCGAAACATTTGATGTTTTCTTTTTAGGGATGTCAGCCCGACGCCCAACGTTCTACAGTCATCTTAGACAGGAACCTACGATTTGTAGTAGATTCCGAATCACTAAAAACGTCCATAGCACCTTCGGGACTCCAACCAGAAAACTAAAAGCTAGTCACTAAGCCACCAAGCCCCTTTCAATTAAATGCCTATGTAATATATCATGGTTATTTTTAAAAAGTTACGATGAGTTATTTTTGACTAGAATAAAAATTAATTTTAAAAAAGATATTGTGTTTCAGAAGAAAACATAAGGATGTAAAGTTTAAAGTTACAATTAGTCTGAAATTAGTTGAATTGAATTCTTTAAACTTTAATCTAAAAAAAGTTTTTTAGGCGTAATCTATAAAAAAAAATTTTTTTGATGGTTTAATTTAATTTTAATTTTAAGTTTAAATTCTTAAGACTTTCTTTTTTTTCAAATTATTTTTTTAATTCTTGAAACTTTATGTATCTTTATATATTTAAGTTTAGCAGAATTGTCTGGTTTTTTTACATTTGTTGTTTACAATAGAAAATATTATAAAAAGCAAAGGACTTCAATTTTTAACAAAGTCAATAAACTTTTTCAACAAGATATTTAAAAAAAAATATTTTAAGAAACTTTTATACTTTCCCAGAAATTTTGGAAAAATACTCATAATTGCATGAAACCTCATCCAAATTCGACTCATGAGAATTCGAACTCAATCTACTCAAGCTACATGATAATAATTTTATCAGTGCATTAATTTATCCGAGAGCTTCTACGAATATTTTTTAATTCTTGAAACTTTGTATATCTTTATATATTTAAGTTTAACAGAATTGTCTGTTTTTTACATTTGTTGATTACAATAGAAAATATTATAAAAAGCAAATGACTTAAGTTTTTAACAGACACAATAAACTTTTTCAACAAGATATTTAAAAAGAAAAATATTTTAAGACACTTTTATACTTTCCCAGAAATTTTGGAAAAATACTCATAATTGCATGAAACCTCATCCAAATTCGACTAATGAGAATTCGAACTCAATCTACTCAAGCCTCATGATAATAATTTTATCAGTGCATTAATTTGTCCGAGAGCTTCTACGAATTCCCGGCTGAAATTCCCTTTGGGGAATGAACGCGCCGCTGTAAAAGTTCGCGAGGCTGCAATTATTCAGA